>OX438533.1:15010720-15610720 GCA_949316355.1 Bruchidius siliquastri | reverse complement strand
CTATCCCTCCGCGATGTAGATTTAGAATTTGTTCCTCAATATTTGAAATTTACAGCGTTTTATGATCTTCTGGGGCATAGTAGACTTTGTAACTCTGAGAGAGGTTATCTATGAAAAAGCTATAATGATAACGTTTTAGTGAAGTTATTGAAATGTTAGTGCGCTTCAATCCTGTAGCAATTAATTGAATTAACAGAATGATGGCAGACAGGCGACAATCGGGAGACAGATTGACTGACAGACATATGGACATGAAACATCAAGAAATCACGTTCGAATTGTTTCGTGACTTCTCCCAACTATTGGCTTGGGAAGTAATATACCTAAATAGAATTGTTGATTGGTGTGCTCAATTAATAAGAGGAAAATGCATGTCCAACTAAAACACATTCTATGTCTTGAAATGGTTAATAACAACTTTTCCAAAAACTCTGCTGATAGTGTATTTCCACAGAATCTGATTACTCTTAAGCTTTTCAACAGTATACTATCGTTTTATTGTATTCGTGTCAACCCGGAACGGAATTCGGCCTTGCATGGTGGATCGCGCCGCATTGTCATCCTAATGTTTTCTTTATAGCCATTTTACTTTCACCGCATGTTGCCTGTATAGGGTAATAAGCTAATAAGACACCGATGGCTATGTCGATGCTATGCCGCATACATTTACATAGTCATCTCATATCGGAGATTGGCTGTCATTAAATGCATTAGAATAATAGCTGGCTGTAATTAACTTTGGTAAATGTAATACTCTTGTAGGACGTACAAAAACATTACAGAGGTATGCAGGATATCATGTACGCCGTATCTTTTGCATATTTGCTTATCCCGCCAATCTTCGCTGCGAATATCTACATTTTATATGCAATTATGGTGGTAGGTTAGGGATTTTAGATTAATGACATGAAATCTGGATACCTTGAATCAGTCATCCCCAAATTCTGTACTGCCGCGGTCTAGGTTAACTTACGTGTGAAATATCTCAAGCTATAGAATGTATTTAGAAGAATGAAATAGCTTAAGGAAAAAAATATCTTAAAACGTGAAATATTTTAAGAAATAAAATAGATTATCACATGAAATATCTTATGGACATGTTGACGGCGATGGTTATGGTTTTTTCGTGGTTTCCCTCAACACTAGTGTAAATGTAGTCGACAGAAAAATATTTCAGACAGACACAAGAAAGAAAAAATAATATAATAGAAAAATAGCGGCACAGGATTGATAGTATGCTAGATTTGAGAGCTCTAGTTTTATATCCATGATATGATCTAGTTAGTTAGTTGGCAAGTAATCTGGCTAGCCTTGTTAGCAGTCAAATCTGAGAGTTCGACCATGATTTAAATATAAATCGAATCGCGTCACTGAACGAAAAAGAGCTTTTATTTGTGAAACTTTGGTCTAATTACACAACTTTTTATTTTAAAAATCAATATAGTTAGTTAACATTTTAATTCACTACAACCCTAAATGAATGAGAATCTTTGAGCTTGCTTCTTTTTAATGAGCCATTTGGGGGTAATAGAAGATAATGACACCCATGTCCACCATATTCCGTTGTTTTGTATTGGTTTATGTCACTGCGGAAATGGCAACAGGACGAAAGGGTGGCAATCTCAGGGTATTCTGTCTTGCCTTCAATTCAGAACACCTTAGTTGTTGTGACGAACGTTGTTTCAAGGCTGTCATTTGCAATCTACAGCGGTTGATGTTATTACAGATACATGCTAGATTCGCCAGTTTCTGTGTTTGGGAAATCGAATCGAATCGAATTCTTTTAACAGCAATGACAGGTGATTGTGCACCAACTGAGAGAATGAATGCTAATGCTCAGTCTCGCCAAGCATACATCACGCTAAATAAAGTGACAAATAATTTAATGTTCCTTGGACGGACCCGGTGCCAACCAACAGCCTCGTTAGCAGAAACTACGGCACTCAACGAGAACGCGGTCCGAACCCATCAGAATTTAGAACTAGACACGTAAACGACACGCATCCAGAGGAGTTTAAATAGTTACGAAGGGACATGTTCTCCAGTTCACCTGCAGACTATTGAAGATAGTATATCAATCGAAAAGTCGTGATACTGAAAAATTATATATCGATAATGGAAGTCTCAAACATAACATTCCAGAGTTGTCATATAAATTAACAATGTAACATACAGCGGTGCAGTCACAAGGTAACGACAGAAAACACTCATCATTTTAGATCTTTCACCAAATATACGGGAAACTAGAAAAAACCTAACTAACCTATGGTTGTTCAAATATTAAGCTTGGACGACATTGATTAAAATTATGACTATTGAACTCTCCTCTTTCCTTTAATATACTCGTATGTTATATTCTTTCATCATTTGTACAATATTCACCTGCTAGGTCTACGTGAAAATGTCAATTGTAGCGAATTGTTTGATTTCAAAACAAATACATATTATATGGAATTAGAGCACTTATACTGGCGAAACATTATGGTCAATTACTGTTGATGTCGATTTTCTTTCATTTTTTTCCTCGACTTTGTATTTTGACCAATGTTTTTATCAAGTATACTTGGTTTCAATTAATATGGACCAGATAAAGTGTCGATTAAGAACCTACATTGTAGGCGTCAGCTCTCACTTATAGCTAACTTACTAATCAACGAACACCTTTCATAAAAACTACCAAAATAGATAAAGTTAAAATTTAGTCAATAATTATCGGAATTGGAATTTCATTTAAGAAATCTGTCAAGGGAGTCAAGGGAATGGAATGTTATCTGGATGTTATGAAAAATATATCTTTGTTCTGAAAAGTCACCCTGCAAGATATTGGCATTCTTACTCCATACCTCGCGAAGGCAAAGTGAATGTGTACATATATTATGTAAACCTATAATCCCTTACGTATCGCATAAATGATGTCAATTTGAGAAAGAATACACAACATAATGGGCAATAATTGCTGTGGTTTCGTTAAATGAAACATGCAATTATTCCGGTTTGCAAGAGAGTCTTCTTGATATGGACATAAATCCAGTGGCGGCTACATGAATAATATTTTTTATAGCTACTCAGTCCCGAAGGTCAAGCCTAACTTTAAATGTGTCATGCTTGCTCTAAATAAATTAGTAATTTAGAAAGAGTTTTGAACTAATTGACGTTCACAGAATCGAAAATGACATTTTCCTGGCAGATTGTTTGAATTACTGGACGCTCTAGGAACAAAGCAGTGGCCGTAGCGGGCAGTTTTTCATGTACATAGAATGACACATGATCATAGATGTATTACTGTGGCAATACATGTAATTCGTGAAATAACTATAACATCGTTATTGAATGGATATCTAAACGCACAGAACACTTTGAACAGATTGATAGATCAATATCTTCTGGCATATCCTTTTTAATACTAATAATAGATGTCTAAAGGCCTTTGGTGTCCCATTTTAGACTCGAAATATTTTTTTATTATATCAAGTTGGAAAAACTTGTCTCCCTGCTAGCTACTATCACAGGTAAACAGATAAGGCAGCGAAGTTGTCAATTTCATCGCATAAATCTTGAGCTATAATATCTTTTTCATTTTTAGATTGATCATGTAACATATTTTCCAGAGATTTACATTTTGTAAACTTATTTGCCTCACATATTCAAACGAAAATCTCAAATACACAATTTTTTGATTTAGAATACACTACCCAAACTTTTTAAATTATTCCACCACTACTTATTTTTTTAGTAATAATTAAAATTTAGTTAAAATAGATTAGAAGTTATATTCATTGAAAGGAAAGCTTACATTCACTTAAGTAAGCTGGGTAGGACATATTAGATTTAATATTTTAATTTGTCTGATAGTAGGGAAGGCCAAAAGCTAAAATCATTATAGACATCATCTTTATAGATAAGAATATTTTCAGAATCTTCTTTATCCAGCCAATCTTGATCTTCTGAGTCCTGTCTGGTTCCGAATTCACTGCTTTTAGAGTTTGGTTCTGCATATAGGCATCTTCCACTAGAGTTATATTTGACGAATGGTTATGCCCCGCTGTTGGCGTTAATCGTTAGATAATCTGTAAAAAATTCCATTAGGGCCTATTTTGTCCAGTTTCAAATCGTTGCTTTTGCAGGACACAGTTATTCATGTTCTCACTTACAAAAATGCTCTCGCCTATCATCGGCGGTTTCTTCCTTATTATACTTATCCATCTCTAACGTTCTCAAAAACAGTATTGTACACACACACATAGACACATTACATAGGTTAAGCTTAAGTAAGATGTTTTTGATGTGAGTATTCACCGCGTGTTTAATTAAACACGCATTTAAGAATCTATTTCAGAAAAAAGTTTGTTGACCTTTTGTGGCATCTGAACATAAGTGGTATATAGATTGTGGTTATTTACATATATATTTTAGTGAACAGTTTATTGTGTTCACATTTCTGATATTCCATCGTGTAAAATCGACCACGTGTACATAAATGCCAACAATATTTAGTAAAAAGACCGTTCCAGTTTGTCCTAAAAATTATCAGGGAATATGCAAAGTTCTCAGCAACGATAGGAACTTTCTGTATGTCCTAGGCCAGGCTGAATTGGTTGGAAATGGGATTCCCAGTAACACATATAAAAACTATTTAATCAATTAAAGCCTGATGCGGGCTTTCTTGTTAAATATCTTAAAAACTGGTTTTAAAGAAGACAGATTGCTTTCTTTTGGATTTCTGAACTTTGCACAATTGAATATATTCCTCATGAGTCTTATTCAGATACTGTTCAATTGAACTAATTCTAATAAAGGAAGCTTCTAGCAATGGACTATTTCAAGAACTCTTGGGTTAGTTATTCATGCTAGTAGTGCCTTATGATACGCACCTGCTTCTTGAACCATCAGTTAGGCGTTGACACGGTGTGTAGTAATAAAATGCACCATCCCTTTTATTATGGTGACACTCATTATTTCTATAACCAAATTAATCTAGATAGCTTTCCAGGCAACAATGAATTGTGACTACTTCTAATGTGATACACCGTCTAATGATAGATTGATATTACTTTCACTATTTTTCATCGTGCTGGAACTCTTCCATTATAAATAATAGTCTAGGCGAGCGAGTCGAAAATTAGGCCACACCTTTCGATAGAATGCACAGTTTTAAACTTTTGATCAATACGTTCTTATGTAAATTACGTAACTCACAATAATGTCATTATGTCAGTGAAGAGACATGCGAAAGTTAAATTAAAATATTGGCGTAAAATTAAGGCAAACGATCTTTTTGCATAACTTTGCAGAAAAGCCTGTAAAATCAAGATGATTCATTTCGCAAAATGTAGGTAAGTCCCAACAGTCGGTCAAAATTTGTGAAAACTATATCCGTCATAAGGAGTATCAATCGCTCAATTGCCTATACTAATGAATATCTCCAGGTGGCACGTCCTTCAGCCATTCTCTTTTGTAAATATCAGTTGGTTTTTATATGGTCTGAAACCGAGTAGGTGTAGGTCATTTGCAACATGAATCTGAAGTCATTTTGTATCGTTACCATATGGAGAGATAATAGTAGGTGTGACCGGTATGTCGAGTGTTCGCTATTTGAAAACCTCTGGAACTATATTTGCTATCTGTTATTGTTCTCGATTTTACAGAAATGCATGGATAAATAGAAGGCAACAGCACTGCTCTTGCAATTAAGGTGAACTGTCTCATTTGTAACATTTTTCTCTGGCTGCTCATTGAAACCAAAACCACATGGATATAAATGATGATCTTTCCTGATTTTCCGACTACCTTGGCAGCCTTTATCAAAGTAAAAATTAAAAAAAATATTTGAAAAAATTATGAAATTAATGGCAACAGTTGTGTTTAAAGACAAGACCTTAGTATGACACAAGAAATACAAATTTGCATGTTCCATGACATAAAAAGAAGAATACAGTTGTGCGATTCCAAGGCAGCAACATGATACCCCTCTATTCAGGATCCAAGAACAAACCATAAGGAAACCTGGTGGAAACCATATTAACGATTTGTAGGTTTGAATATTTATCAACAGTGAAAATTCATCATCTATATTATAGAATTTCATCGTAATTTGTTGAAAACAAAACTGTTACCCTGGAAACCCTCTCGCTAGTGCAAAACGCAGATGAGCTCGGATTTCAAGAAGGGGAAGGAAATAATGCTAAGAATCATTCTGCAGCTGCTTCAAATTGTACAATAATTACAAAAATGTTTTATTAGTACAGATGCTCTTGAAGCTCTTAATCTTCGCTCATCTATGTTAAACTTGGTATGTAGTACATACCAAGGTAATAACATCTCGATAACATTTGATTACTGTTATTAAACTCATATAAATTAATTATCGACAACTGAACATTCATTGACTTTATCGATATGAGATAAATCTATATTTCCGTGAAAGATATATTCCCAGACTCAGACTGAGAGGACTCTAATCGTCGCGTCGGGCTGTAATCTTTGTACTAGACACCATTACGATTACTATGTGGAACGGAATTTCCTGCGGTTTTAAAACTGATCGCTCCTAAAAGGAATAAGGCACACAAATGTGACATACTTTAGCATCTGGTTATGCGGTTATCTAGCACACATTCGTGAGCAGAGGCTGGCGACGTCATGGGAAAGGTTAGAGAACCATTTCGTTTTATAGCTTCATTAGCTATTATTAGTTAAAAATTCGGATAAATGAGATAGTGCCGAAGGAAGTCACACCCTTAATACATCGATACATGCAGAGAGGTAATTATAGTTGAGCGTATGCAAATATATCTGGTATGGATCTTTCCCTGCACCAGAAAGGTACAATAATTAAGCAGATAAATTGATATAGATTTTTTATTTGTTTTCCGTCTAACCCTCGATGTTTTGGGATATAATAGCATTATTTTGTATCCGTAGTACAATTTTCATATTCAGAAGCTAGGAAGTCTTCAAAATGTTTGTTGTATCACTGTAGATTCACATACAAAGTTACAGGTTGCACCTGTAGGCTACAGTTAGAAACTGAAAAGTGCTTTTCAGGTTCTGACACTATGGCAGGATGAAAAAAGCTTAGTATTTTTTTATTGTTTCTCCTGATCGTTTTTCATTTTTTTTGGAGGGATCAAAAATGGAGGGTTGGAGGGAGTAGCGCAATTTTATGGAGTTGTGAAGTGCCTTTCTAATGTCTATTAAGCGTAGACCTCAGTGATTATTCGTACTTGTTAGACATAAAAGATCGTTTGCAAAAATAAAATGAGTTATGCTTCAAATAGCTGTGGACTTCGAATTTAATGATATCACTAAATCACGAGCATATCCGTCAGCATTAAGAATGTTTTCCAAAGATGTAATTCGTTGTGTGTCGATCGTAGTTTTTGTTAAATACGTAAGTTAACTTCCGATTTGTAATAGTTTTCTTTTATGTTCCGTTCAATTCATTTGATTACTAATGTTAAGTATGCACTTACCGTTTTTTTTGTTTTTAATAGAATATATTACCTGAAAATCAAAAAGATCAATTTTCGATCCATTCGAACAATAATATCTAGACGATATTGACACGAAGAGATAGAAAGCGCCTATAGAAAGTGTTCAATTTTTCCAAATGCCAGTGTATCAATTATTTTTTCTATAGAATATAGAAGATGGCATAGTTGTTGGAAATAGCTGTGTTTTCCACAAACATTCTTATGTATAATACTCAGATATTAGTTTCTTACTGACTTAATTGAAACATCAGAAAATGAGCATCGGACGTTTATAGAATAGTCTTTTCAGTATGCATTGAACAAAATATGAGAAGCAGTTTATAAATTGCGAATATAGTTAAAAAATTGACCATCTTATATAGATGGCATCTGTAGACCACACAGATGTTTTGAAAATGTTCTTCCAGATTTCCATTGCCTTCTATCCCTTCTTAAATTACACATGACAAAATATTAACTTGGTACCTTCTACTTTTTCGATGGTCACATACTCGTGAAGGTTCTGAGACGAGAAGACTCATGAAATTCTAAGTTACTTCTTTATAATAGTGAATGATATTTCATCTAACATAATACGAAATACTACTACCTGCTATAAAAGACAAGAAAAAGTGGAAAATACTGTGAAGGTCTACTCAATTTCGTTTTTTCAGTTACAGTTTTAGTTAAAAGGATGTAGTAGTAAGAATCTAAATCTAAAATTTTAGCTATGCTCGCAAGACTTCAAATTCTGATAAATTCTGTAGTATGCCAAATAGCTAATAGATGACATTGGCTAATATACATGGGGCACGATTGGATTTAATAGGCATACAGTTCCCTCATTACTGTGAAACCGCCAACCATATATATTCCTCATTGAGATTAATCTTAAAATATAATAAGGACATACTACTTTTGATGACGATTCTTATCAATCCATGAAGAATATTGAAAGCTATCAATTCATTCAGCACCGTCCAAACCATTAAATTTCTGAAATGGATGCGATCGTAAAAAATCATGTCCGCTGAACGAGTTGTAGTGGGTAACCTTCTGCAGGTCGATGGACCCTTTTTCTCTTGGAGGTGACGTGTAATGCCGGCGCTGCGGTTGCAGTTAAGGAAGACAACCAACATCCCTCACACTGTCACATGTCCACGCGTCCATCGGATTCGCATCACTCTGTGTGACGCGCGTTTGTAAGCTGGAAGAAGACTTGAAAAACCAGAATATTGACGGTATGGGGTATGATGAGCTATTTTGCCTGTAGTGGCATGGCGCTGCAGTCTGAATCAATGGCGAAGTTTAACTTAATTATTTCAGAATTTTATTGTCTGTTAATTGAAACCATATGTAATTTACTAAATAACTCTACGACTGCCTATGCAGCTATTTATCAAAGTACAATAAACCACCTGAGCATTCGCCATGCAAACTTCCATAATGAAATGTGCATTGCTTAATTGGATGGTTCAGCCGACATGAAATGAGTTTTTGTCATACAACGAACATGCATCAGCTATACCGCTGGATTAAAATACCGAGATTCGTTCAAAACATTTGTAAAATTCAACGCTGTTTTGTTAGTATATTCTCCTATGTCTTTAACATGTGAAAACCAATTTGGATCAGTATATGGTCCATGATCAGAATTACAGGTATAATACAAGGACTATGAATAATCTTGCATTGGCTTGGAATAGTCTCCATACAACAAGAGATGGAACAAACAATTATTATTGTATTCAATTCTACAATGTATATTTCAAGTGAGGCAATTTGGGATATTTTTTTTTTAATTTCAACTGAAGCGATATTTGATGTAAAGCTCTGTAAATAAGGTTTTCTTTTTCAGATTTTTCAGATATATTCTAAAACGTCAACCTAATTTTTCTTGTTCTTCTTTAATTGTTGTTAATTGTTCGTACTATTGAATTTCATCTATGAACAAATTATCTAACCTCAGTTCAGAGCATTGGCTTAACAGTAGTTGACGCAAGTACTAAATCTACTTTTCTCACTAGGGTATATTTCATATCTTCTCTTCCTTCATCCATTTTTAATAAATGCTGAACAAATGAATCCGGCTTTTGTGTGACATCAAGTCCTTCCAGATGATTTTTTTATAAATATAGCAATTATGTATGGACATAATATGACCGTAAAATCATTTCCTGGTTGAAAACCTTGAATTCGGCACAAAATCTGCATACATATGCTAGGCAACGGTACATTAGTAACGCTTTTTCAGTAACACACCATGAAAGACTATGCATGACTGGTGTATGGACTAGTGTGGAAAAGGTAAATAAACGCTATCAAAAAAGTTATGAATACAGAGAGGAAAGTAGGTTAAGGTAATGGAGCAGAGCAAAAAATCAAATGGACGGATATCAGAACAAATCTGCCGCGGTTATTCGAGCGTGATTGTTTTCTGTGACATTGAATTTTTATGGGAAATGCGCTAAAATGGCATTAACAGTAACGGATTACCTAGAGGACAAAAAGTGCACAGCCTCTGTCCACCATAACTGCAATTGTACGAAGGACACTGGAAAAACTTACTGAGAAATGAACAGTAGTAAAACAATAATTGGATAGGTGTGGATTTCTTGTACCTTCTGAGACTCGTAGTCATTATATTATGGAAATTATTTTTATTTTTTTCTCCTGCATTGAATAGAGTTGAGGAATACTCATAGTGCTTACTCGGCTTCTGCAGTTAATAATCATATCATTCCGTTGGTAAGAAAAAATGGCTGTCAGTGTGCCAGTGAATAAGTTCGAATTTTGTGGGAAATAAATTTGCCAATTCTTAGGAATAAAACACATTATTCAAAATATAATTTTTTATATGACATATCCTTGACTTTTCTTGGTATTCCAGAAGGTGGTTAGTTATCTTTTTCAGGTTTATCCAAATTTAATTAAATTGGCTGCTTTCACAAGGCATAGCCTTCAAGGGTATCCGTAATACTTATGTATATATTTGTCTCAATATTATTTAATATCTATTTTAAACAATGATTTCGAAGAAAAGTGGTGTACTAAGAATTTTTATTCTACTCTTTCTAGCTGCTAATCAGAACTACATGTGGCTGGCTGACTTACTTTATCAAAGTACGGAAAATTGAAAATTAAATTTTGATATTATTATGACATTGACGCTTCCTCAGGAAAACCGTCAGAATATGGTGCATTGAAATTCTAAATTGTGACATTAATATTTTTCACTGCATGCAGGAGAACAGTTTTGTTTTCAAACAGAAGCTTAGTATCAACTGTATGGAAGAATAGAAAGATGCATTATTAAACATTATGAAGGCAATGCAGGGTTTTAAATCAGAAGTAGAATTGTATGTTGTCTGTAGAAAATATAATCACAGGTTGTTCATAGAAGTTACGCTGATATGTCGACAGATTCTTTCAATTTCCTCTTGAAATTCCTCTCTGTGTACTATAAGGACTTTATACTCTGTGTCCTGTTTCGCAAAGATATTAACTGGGTGCTGATTTTGCATTTGTCTTCTAGGATTACAGTTGCGTATGTTTTGTTATCCCCCATAGTATAAGCAGCATTGTGTTTCTGACGTAACGATGAGTTATGTTTTAGATTTTGGATTTATGAACAATGCAGATACATTATCTGTATTCTTGCATTGAAGCATATTCGAAGCAACCCTGGAGTCTCCAGGAGACAGTCAATGTCATTAATCAAAATTTAATTTGTTTTTACCTTTTTCTATATAATCTGCCGGAGGCAGCCGAAACGTAAGTAATTATTATGTCAGTCACATGTGGTCTAAACTACATGATTGGTTTCAGAAGTTATTGTTGATGTAGGTTATTGTAAAAATGTCTTAGATATCGCAATTGCGGTCACTTTGGCTGTGTATCCGGTATACGAGGGTCACGCTGAAAGTTTTTAGATACAGAAAAACTAGAAAGTTTTTTTAAAACCCTTATTCTGTTTTTTCAACATATTCTCCCCCTACCTCGATACATTTACGCATTCGTAAAACCAGTTATCAAATTCTTGTGACCAACGTTCTTTTGAATGGTTGCTAATTTCCTCCTCAAATGCAGCGATTGCTTCTTCATCGGTTGAAAAATGGCGACCTCGTAACTTCTCTTTGATCTTAGAGAATAAGAAGAAGTCGCACGGAGCTAGGTCCGGAGACTAAGATGGGTGAGGCAACAGTTTGACACCCTGTTCAGCAAAAAAATCAAGTGTTCTAGCGGCGCTGTGGGTGGGTGCGTTGTCATGGTACCATTGAATACCCCGCAGACCAGTCTTCAACGGCTCTTGGATAGTTCTTGGAACACTACAGGAACACATTTGGTTATATACTATTTAGAAGTAACTGTCGTTTGATTTTCCAAGGCTACCGTTGTGATGATCTACTTTTAGAAAAAAAAGATGCCACCATTTCCTTTCCAACACTCTGTGAATGACGAATTTTCATTGGAGGCTAATCACTTTCAAAGCACCAAACTAATGACTGCTGTTTAGTTTCGGTAACGATATCAAAAGTGTTCTTACTGCGCCCATTATAAAATTTTTCAAGCATAAACTTAGCCCAATCAACTCTTATTGCTTTTTGCTCACTGGTCAACAAATGTGGCACTCATCTGGAACACCGCTTTCTTAGGCGAAGATGATCATGAATGATTGTTCGGACCGCTGCCGATCTAATCCCCAGAGAAGCCTCAATCTCGATGTAGGTTATATGTCGATCTTTTTTTACCATATTTTGCACAGCTTCCAGAGTTTCCGGAGCAACAGCAGTGGATGGTCGACCTGTGCGAGGGTCATCATCGAGTGAGACCCGGCCGCTTTTAAACTCAGCAAACCAATTAAAAACTAGCCCTAGAAGGGGCAGAGTCCCCAAAGCAATTCACTAAATTTTTGTTTTTGTTTTAGTCCCTTTTTATAGTCATACAAAATCGTGCCTCGAAAATTCAAACGCTGCCTTTGCGTTTAAGCACTTACAACTTTAGAAAAAATAGCTGCGTGCCCAAACTTGTTTAAACTTGTATAGATAAGGAATATCTAAAGACTTTCAGCGTAACCATCGTATATATATATATATATATATATATATATATATATATATTGCTATGCTATCAAAATCAAAAACAATTCATATACCCCTCGTACGAACTTCGAAAAGCTACCGGTACGTACGAAAGCAGCCATAAAATTGGTATTTCCGTATGAGAATATATATTTATATTCCCTTCTGTCTGGCGTGAAGCGCGTTAAACACAGTTAGGCGGTGCATGCTATGCAAGAGAGCCGCATAGGCACAGTCATAGCCACATGAAATTATAAATAAATTACCTTCCTTCTGGGATATGTTGTCAGAAACGTTTGAGAATTATGATTGTCGATAAAATGAGAAAGATACTCTCCTCTCTCGGACATTCGTTCCAATGTTCGACGTTCTCATGCACTGGCAACTTGCTTAGATAGTTGCATAGCTATAGAGTCGGTAGTCGGTAGATACATTTACGTGAAAACCACGCTCGGAGTATGTACGTTGTTTAAGTTTGTAATCAATAAAACTTAATAGATGATAGATTCGAAGAAAATCAACATAAATTAAAAATATAAAACTTTTTTAAGAACAAGTCTCTATTTAAATGCGCTAAAAAGAATGAAATAAACTTTTATTTTATAACATTTATTCAGCTCAATCGGAAGATATCTCATCAAAATTGAGTTGCAAGATTTCACCTGAAAAAACAAATCACATCATACATACATAAATACATACATTGCAAGTTTAATGAAAGCTTGTAAAAATTAGACAATTCTTAAAAATGTGATAGCAGAATACGCTAAGACTGAATATATGGTGTATTTATCGTCAATCTGAAATTAATCAGTATTAAACTATGCACACCGCAGAAAGTCTTGCATGGTTTTTTCAAATCCTTGATTAAGCATTCATCAATCAATTGAAACTTACATATAGATATGAAGCTTTGAAAAGGGAAACTAAAATAAAATTGATATTATTTTCAAGTCTATTTACGCATCTCGAAGAATATATGATGAATTAGAACATATATACAATGATAAATAAAAAACATTTTACATATAAATAAATTGCGTTGAATCTGCAGAGATTTTATGTATGTTGAATATGTATAACTACATACTAAAGTAAGAGATAAATTCTGCTTTCCATAATCGATATCGCGTAATCGGTAACAGTAGCGCTAGATTAGTCAAGATTAGGTAAAAAATCGAATCCGAATTCCGATATACAGACAGTATTAAACAACATTATAAACGTATTTCAATTACTCCTTCGTATTTTTTCGTTTTTCGGAAATTTCATAACTTTTCTCGCAAATAGACGAAAATCAAAATTTGCACATATAGATTGTAGATACTCTTACTGGGTGAAACTCTACCATTATACACATAAAAAAGTAGCATGTGAAAGAAGCTGACTGCCTGGCGAGGATAGGAGCAAGGGGCACATGCATTGGCCCCGAACCCTTGCTGGGTATTATCAGAGGCCAGGTCAGTAATGCCCTAGATGTTTGGGCGTAGAACGAACTTGCGAAAGCATGGTTGGAGAGAGACGACTGCAGGCAGTCCAAGACGTTCATAGCAGGCCCCAACAAACGTAGGGAGCTATGGCTATTGAACCGGAAGAGGGATTCACTCCACTTGTTAGTAGGGATCCTCACAGGTCACTGCAGATTGAACAGGCACCTGACACTCATAGGAGTGGTCAAAGACCCAATCTGTCAGAAGTGCTGTGAGGAGGACGAGACCTCGTTCCACTTCCTGGCTGAGTGTGCCGTATACAGCTGCCTTAGGGCTGAGGTGTTCGGCACAGCTGAGTTTGACAGGGAAGAGTGCTACTGACCATTAAAAGGTCTGGAAGGTTCGACACTAAGGAATTATTTATAATTACCATTTCTACCATAGTTCTGGTGTTGGTCTTCGGGGTCGGCCTACTTAGCAGGTTTTGCTTTCCTATTACTACTACTACTAGGGTAATACACGTATAATTTTAAGGCGTACTACTACGGAAGGAGTTAGGATGCATATTATAGTCCAATGGTACCTCCTGGATTGCGACCAGCTCCAAGGCTATTCCATTTTTATTCAAAACAAATGGACAGCGGCGTTCAAAGAGCGGTTCGCGATATTTCACTCTGTTATTCTGTTCAACTCGCTATCTACATCTGCATGTATCATGATATTGTGATGTTACAGAGTGCAGGCCGCTTCGACGGCGCGGCCATGCGCTTTAAAATCTGCACTTATCTGCCGATCACGATACCATTGAACGCTACAAAAAATCTTCAATGGTCAGATAAAGGAGCCAATTGACATCTCTATGACTCGCGGGTATTCTCACGCCCGCACGCATTAACGTTCCCGATGGGTCGGAGCATCTTCAATCTCTCATACACAAGCGAAGTTAGAAGAGAAATTACTTACACAATCCTATGGTTTATCGTATATTGGTAGTACTTTAATTAAAACTGTTCACTTTTATTTGATGGGCAATATTTTTTTAAACAATAAAAAGGATTAAGTCAAAGGGATGTGCAGTGCAAACCATTCCTGCCAAATTATAATCATTTAAACAAAACTATGAATGATCCTAATTGGTAAAACTTCTCCACTATTTTGGTAAAAACCTCAAATAAAACTGTTTCTTGAGTCTGAAAACATTAAGCTTTATTAGAATTAAGATTTAACAAGAACGTTCCAGAAAGAAGTGAAGGTAGCGTAATAGCCACCAGATTATTCAGGCACCAAATATTTGACGATGCCGTTTGGTGTTTCTAATACATTTTTTACCAACATAACTATTATTTAACTATTATACATATTACTATTATATATATATATATATATATATATATATATATAAATAATAGCTATGTTGGTAAAAAATGTATTAAACGGCATCGTCAAATATTTGGTGCCTGAATAATCTGGTGGCTATTACGCTACCTTCTTTAGGGTTATACAGCATTTGTAATACTTGCATTCAGAATGCATTTATAATGAGGCAGCACCAAAATGGCTGGAATATCGAAAAAGTTCACAGCGAAAAGTGTTTTTCTAATTTGCAATTTATTCGCATAAATATTTCTTAAAAGAGAGAGAAGTTTCAAAGCAATGTAAAATAATAGCGATTTACAATAAAATAGCTCAATTGTAACTGATTTGAACGAAGCTAACTTTTTTAAGGATGTGAAAAACTATTTTTACCCTACCGTGACTTTCTAATTTAAATATGTAATCACTGTATTCTTTAGTATAGTAACTATAATTTCAATTTTGGCAGCACTGCAAGTAAACATTGTCACTTCCATGAGAATATATCCCAAACTACGATTATCCTATTATCTATAACATCAAGAAAATCCTGTTACATTTCGAAAATGTAGGAAAATCAGCCGATAGATTTTAACAGCTGTTTTCATTGACAATTTTTCATATATTGCCGGTTTATTTGGCCAGTGGATGAACGAAAATATTTGACTTTTATGCCTATAAGTCTGCTAGCAACATTCCAGAGCTTGGCGAATACGGTCCATCCCATCATAGAGATGGGTATAGGAGAGACGGTATGAAATCAGTTTCGCTGAACCTCCATACCTATACCTTCCAGGCTAATAAGTTAGTGACACACATACTCGTAAATAAATCAACACGAGACGCTGAAACAGATATGCCCGTGAGATATCCCGGGTGTTCCCATGAAGATGCCATGCCCTGCGTCAAAACGTAGCTGTATCTTGTAATGTGAGATCTGTGATGCTCATCTCACTTGATAATAACCAGTTACCTACTGGGTCATTTTTTCCGTCTGGCGGTTTCATTAGAACCTGTCAGACAAGACGCGCCCATGTGGTTGCTGCTAGTGCAGACAAGTCATGTGAATATTGCCGGTCATATCTGTTTTCTTTTAATCCACGATTCCGTTAGTTTGGTAATGCGGTGATGATTGATGTCACCGCCATGGTGGTGGTAACTAAACCCAATCAAAGGAGACGGAATGTTTTTTAAATTTGAGCCCATGAAAAGGAGTTGTCGTAGAGGATTTGTCAGAAAAATCGTATGGTTTCACATTAACAAATTGAAAATAATAAAATTATTTGCCACAATACGTATAGAAAAACGTCATTTCATTTCTCAGTTTTGATATTGAATATGTTACTTGTACCGTTGTGTGTGCGAAATCTACTCTGGTAGATTCTAAAATCATCTATATTTTTTTGGGAGGATTGCAAGAAGAAAATACTAACAATTTCACGTTCTATTACGTTTTTTCAAGGGTACATATAAAATAAAAAGTGATTGTAGATCTTAAACCACGAATTTGGATTTTAAATCGAGTGAGAATACGTCCAATGACACATAGTAGAGATTAGTTTTAGGTGGGATAAGAAGAGACCAATTACATACCGTTGTTTACTCTGATTACAAAACTATCACATCAACAACATTAAATCAATCAAAAACATACAAAATAATATCACTTGTCAACATATATCCAACAACAAGACTAGTGAATAAAATATTTATAATGCAGTGGAAAACCCGCAACCTGTTAAGAATTTAAGGGTTAAGTGTAAGAATAGCTTTATGCTAAACTTCGCCCAAATAAAGACGTTTTATTATTATTATTATTATTATTGAAAAACCACATGCTTGCCATTAATACATGTTTTCCCTCCATTCACATTTTCAGAAATTTCAGAGTCAGCTTACTTGTACAATATACTTGTATAGGCAACATTCACTTAAACATGTTTTAATCTGTAATTTTACTTATATTTCTATTCGATTCAATGGATTGTATTGAAATTTGAAATCACAGTCATATATACCATGTGGTCTTATCCTAGATTTAAAATGCTGTGTAGTGTAACCTACGTGCCATTTACTGCAATCTTTACATGGAATCGATTGAATCAGATTAGAAACCCCGTCTAAATATTTGATCAGTCCAAAACCTAAAATGATCCCTAATATATGGGATTCCGTTCAATTTAGAAGCAATCAAATCCATCAACGAAGTAGCTTGGTCCTATATTATCATAAAAACATTTGCTTGTACTTGCTTTTCAGAGATAATTTGCCCTTTATGTAAATAGAAGTAATTGTAATCTGGTGGAGCGCCTGAAAATGTTTCCAAATAATATATCACACGATCAAAATGATTATGATTGTAAAACATGCATGTACTTGCATAATTACCACCAAGAATGGTCAATGATATGGTTGCCGTTATCAGTTGCGTAAAATTAACAACGCTATTAAATAGTTATTGCTCCAAACGGAGTTGTTAAGGTCTTAAACCTACTGGCCTGGCGCCTTGAGGTTGTATGTGTTGTTGTATCAAAACTGTTATTGAAAATGTTATGGGTACTACCATAAACATAATTATATTATGGTGTTAATTCCTTAGATGTTTTGATGGGAATAGTTTGTAGGATGTCTATACATGCAGGACAAATTTATATCCACTCAAATCCGAATTGCTTTGAATACATGATTTGGATATCTTAGTGAAATCATACGATGGAGTTTAAATATAAGTAGAACTTGGAAATTAATAAAATTCACTATATCTGGTACAAAATGATGGAGGATTTTAAAGCCAAATAACTGCAATATCATTTCCACACAAAAAATGCTTTTTTTAACAGGGAGGTTAGGATTACCTGAAGAGTTTGCAGAGGACTAAGGTTAAGCTCAGCGACTCAATGCTACGATTGTTGGTATCTGGTCAGTAGATTTTCTAGTGCTCAACTTTTCAAGACTGCATTTTATTCTCATTGTGCTTTGTTAATTAGTATCTTCATCAATTATAATAAAGCCCAAAAGAATGCACGAAATACAATAGCCAGTTAACTTTTTCAATATCTTAGAAATTCGTAGAATGTCAAGTCAGAGGAAATTCTTCCAAAAGATGATAATTATTTAGAAGAAGATTCTGTGATAACAGTGTGAGCTAAAGTTTACATAACAATATTGAAAAATTTAATTTGTTAAAAATAAAAAAACAGTAATATTTAGATAGAGATATGATGGTAGGAAGATGTATAAAGAATACTATGTTTTTTCGCATATTTTTTTCATCAAAGTTTATCACTTTTTGAAGGAAGATATGATTATATTGATTGGTTGTGAACCTTACCGGATATACTCGTACAGCTATCTATTTTTGTGGCTTACCTGTAATAAATAGAAGAAATCAGTATAAATAAATCAAGCAGTATGTGTATTCATGGCAAAACTTTATCCCGAAACACAAATATCGATGTTTAAATAAATGTACATAAAACCAACTGTATAAACTATTGGCATATTACTGTATTTTCATGAAAACTATTTATTACAAGCTTTTATTCAACTTTCAATGAATGTTTGGTTGACAATGCATGGTTAGCTGTGTGACGTCATTCTAAATCCAACATGGCGGAACACCCAAGACGGCGGACTAGTTATTTTTAATGCACTTCTATAATACGGGTATCAACTCCGTTGCTCCAATCTGTGTGATGTTTTAGTGTACTGAGGCTTTAGCAGACCATCCAGCCATAACAAAAAAATAAGAAATAAATTGAAAGTAAAAAAACTTTTTTAAAAACAAGCTTTTATTTAAATAAGCCTATAACGTCATTACACAATTTATATGATATAAAAGATTGTCGCAAAATGAACCTATGTCGATAAACAAGTAAATTAAATAACTGATTGATTTTATCATGTGGATTGTAGATGCTCTTACTTGGTGGAACTCTTCGATCATGTAGATAAAAAGTTGTATAATTTCAAAACTAAGTAAATACGAGGACTTAAATCTCGTGACAAGCCTCCAGGTATATCATATAAATTATGCAATGTCGTTATAAGGTAATAGTAAAAGTTTCAAAGGAAAAGTTTATTTAGCGTATTTAAATAAAAGCTTGTTTTTAAAAAAGGTTTTTTCACAAAATAAATTAAATTTTGCGAATGTGGGAAGCATTAGATGCGTTTCATTAAATTTCATAGCATCATTCAACCTTACACACAAAACTATACATAACATCTACAGACACGAAAGTCATATCAATTGTTGACTTACTCTTCCACGTGGAGATAGGGTACCATTGTACGAGGGGATCCCATTAAATTATAAGTAACTGTATTATGACGGATCCAGCAGAATACGAGATAGCTACGCACTAAAAGGAAACAAGAATACATGGATTCTACTGAGTCAATCCACTTTATTACATTTTTATTAATTTCATCAATTGCAACTGCATACATCGCAAAAGGTATATGGTCGCCTCTGACTATAAATCAATACGCATCAATTAAGATCCCCAGTAAGACAGTAAATCTGCAAATTGAATTTCTTATGCAATTCAAATGCACATAGTGACAATTTGCATTTTCTAGATACCCACTTTTTTCCCTTATTGCCATTAGCTTAGTATCTGTATATCTGGGTCATTCTCATTAAAAGATTATAGTATGAGAACGAGGCTTCCTACTGCATATATTTATTCAAGTAGGAAGGGGACTTCTATGTCTGAGCGTGTAGCTTTACTCAATTATCTAGCAAAAAGGTTTTGAAATATTAATATGTGACTTCATTGCTATTATTTATGTCTACCCAACGTCGCATGATTTATTTTGATTCGTATGGCATTAATATTGTATCGATGAGCCATTTTCCCTCTTTCGAAGCCCCTTCAACAAAAAAACAAGCTCATATTTGTTAGTGCAATTGAGTTTCATGTGAATTGTAGAAGCTCGTACATTATTTACTTGAATGAGTCTTATCGATGTGACGATGTTCCAGAAATAAAAATGCTTCTGGTGTGAGACGCGGTCCGCTTTATTACAAAAAAATCAACAGACTGACAAAATCGCTGTTTACGATTACTAACCAGATTATGTCTAAACTAATGATGTATACTTTTTTTGTCGAGGAATATACTTTCTTGGTGACTGCATTTCACCTTATTGCCAATATGAAATTGTTCCATACTTCAAGATTACTAATATAGAAATTAGAGTAGTAACAGATGAAAACTGATTTTATAAGATCAGTTTGTTTATTCAATAGGTACAAGTTCTATTCGTCTATCTATCGGTCGGTTTGTTTGTTGGCGTTATTGTCATCACTACACTTGCATTGATTTTGATTAGGTTTGGAATGTGATGTGAGGTTATACATTTGGTGCCGATACAACTCTTTCTTTTATGGGCCTGAATCATTTCTTAAATCTGATGTTTTTTGGGCATACTTTTTAAGGTGTTTAGAAATGTTATGTGTGCGAATTATCAAGATAATCAATTAGACTGCATTTAGTTTTTATTAAACGATGGATTTTGGAAAACCAGTTACTATGAATCTCTGGAAAAGTTATATTTCTGGTTCCCACAATCACATTACGTAAGTTATTCAAATGTAATCATCTGTACAAGAATGGAGGATGTTGGGAAGACAGAATACTACATACAAATTACAGCAATATCATTAGTCAATCGATGCTAACTTATGCGATAATCTTGGTAATATACGATGGTTGTTTTGGAAATACCATAAATTCACCCATTATCCTTCATTATCTCCATACAACCTTTCTCAAGACATCGACAAGAAAAATCCTCACCCAAAAACGATCTTCAGCTTGTGCTTATGGATGTGGAAGCCCGTTTCTCTTGACTTGGCGACCTCACTGTTGGACACAATCGAATAACCATATTATATCTGCTTTATGATAATTTTACTTCCCACGTTAATGAACGAAAAGAATTCTATTCGCTAAAAATGTGATATTGATATTTCGTGGTTATTTTTTTCCAATGTAAGTTGGAAATATTGGAAATCATGCTGATTTTGAAAATCGCGTATTTGGCAATTTTTGATATTATTATAACATTCCAAATCAATATTTTCTTAAATTCATTCCAAAAATTCCAAAATTCTATACAAATCTGTTTCTAATATCTTGGGGTTTACAGACTATTGCTCTGTTCTGAAAGCGCTTCCTGTTATGCCTTTTAGTGGAGTGTCGATATCAGACAAATGGAGTAACGTATATCTTCTTCCATAAGAGGTACATCATATAAAACCACACGAATGATTAGAAAAATCAGAGCAAAAGGTTGGTAGTAGCAAGATTCGAACCCGCATATCCACCACACTGAGCGGTCACCTTGAGCCTAAAAAAACACGCTACTTTGGTAGGATTTAGATTAACATAAGCAATATGTCAGGTTCATTCCACCACGTGAATTACCCCTCCTAATTTCGAACTAAAGTGGTCTGCATCTAGGTTCAACATCTAGTGGGAAGTTTAACTGCTACAATCTTCAGACGAAGTTTGCCGGAGGTGGTACCTGTTGAAACAAATTTTAGTGGAATGCCGCTCTGAGATACGTAAAGCAAGTATAATCTGAATTATACTCTTATCGTCAGAGAAGAATGCCACATAAAGAGAATCTTATAATTCAGAAATTAGAAAAAAGATCGCTCATTACCGTCTGAAGATTGTATACTTGCTACTAGATGTCAGACCGAGATGCGATGGACTAAACCTAAAATATCCCTCCTTTAATCAATGTGCTATCAAGGTGGTGTAGCCTAACAGTTTAAAGCGATTACGGCAGCCTAGAATACGAGATATGCTGGTTCGAATCCTGCCATTACCATATCTTTTACCATGATTATATAATTATACGATTTTTCTCTTACTGGTAAGAGTATAGTTTGCTAAAATATCAATGTGTATTCGCATACATCATAGTATGTAGTAATAATAATTTTTGAAATATTGGGCATTCATTCTACAATATAAAAAGTATCTGAATTTAAAGCTCTCTGCTCGGTAAGCGCAGTCATTTGCATGTACAGTCGAAACTAATATATTCTGAATGAGAAACCTCGATTTTTTTCACCAATAACTGTTAATGTCGCTTCCTCTCTCCTCGTATGCACATGACAGGGTATCAATCGATCTGCATAAGATCATTTAGACATACCCAGCAATTCATGTCGAAAAAAGTTATGAAGCCGTGTTGATCGTATCTCCATTCCCATCACAGAAAAGAATATATTTTATTTCCATCAGATTGACACTTTAAAATGTTTGTACGTATGCACAACCGTTATGCGAACGCACTTAGCCGACAATCCATTTTGATGTTTATTCATCATTGATTTATCTAACTACTGTATGAAGTGCTTGTACGGTCAATGCAAATCCACGGCTTTAACGAAATATTAAAGGTGTATCAAGTATCTCGTTAAAATATTTTGTGTTTTCGAAGGTTCTGGTCGTATGTCTACTTACTTTGTCGTATAAATCTCGGTAGTAGTAGGTTTATAAATGTGGGTTCGGTTTGATATAACACCATTATAGTCTCATACAGACATGTCTAATAACACTACACGAAAACTCAGAGTAAGCTACTAAAAATGGAAATAATAATTATACATTTTCCAACAAAAACTTCTAGTATTCAGGAATATATGATTTGTGGCTTTTTTATTCTCGCGTATTCATATCACTAGGTCCATATAACTTATTTTAGTCCATCTGTTCGTTTCAGTATAGCTATTTTGTCAACATGTACAAATGTTTCTCAACAACTATGGATCTATGGTCTCCACCTTCAATGAAACAGTAGATTTCCTCGCTGCGACCAAAAGTTAGCTTCCAAAACCGTTAAAATATTGAATTCTAGAAGAGTTAGACCAAATACCAACCATCTTCCTCAAATATGGCGCCGCAGCATGTACACCAGTTCTTTGAAAACTTTTTAAAACATCAGGAGTGTTCCCTTCTCATTTACAACCCGTCTCTAAGAAGGGCAAGAAAACTTGACCAGCATTTGAAGACTTGTGGGTCTTCTCTGAAACATAGTCCTATGGAGGCTGTCATTACCGTGCAGATTCTGAAGAAGCCGTGAAAGATTCACTTCCTCAATGGTCACCAGTACGGCTTTCGCAAACATAGGTCAACCTCACGCATATGTGGAACAGGAACTTCCTGAAGAATCTCCAGCCATCGCACTCGATTTGAAAGCTTTCGATAAGATAGGGCACACATATACTTCTGGTCATTCATATTCGCTCATGGATTTATCACACCAATAAGCGCGATCACTGCACAGAAGTGTCAGACAACTACCCTGACAAGATCATCATACTCAGATATGCTCGCAGTGCACATGAAGAGACGCCAATATTCGAGTCAATCTCCATTAAGCATCTGGAATTATCATCAACAATAACAAGCAAGATCATGTTCCCGGCCTTCCAGAAGCTGGGCCTTCTTTTCTAAGCAAACAATTGTATATACAAGAAAATCTATTAGTACCCTACAAGGCCAGGTCAGACTATGGAATCGCAACTGTGAGGAAAATCGCCAACGCTATCCCTGAAACTTCTAGACTCAATTCCTAAAAGAGCAGCACATCTAGATTACGCGCCTGGGATCCAACCTAACCACCTACGAATTAAGGTTATGTGTCAACATTTTTAGTAGGGTAAGGTTAAAATATTAGCTTAGCTACAAAAACGTAGGTCTGGTGGTCTTAAGATCTAAAACCATACTGCATTTTTACCGTCTCTGTATTGATTTTGGTCTAAGTGACAAAAGGTACTGAGTTGCCTCAGATGCATGTAACACGGTGTGTTGCTTTGTTCATTTGTTAGTTCCGGTAACGTCTCCAGAATGAAGAGAATCATGTATGCCAATAATAATGCTTTGTTGACTTTTACTGTTTCTATCTGAATGTGAATTGCTGTGGCAGTATAACCGCTATTTAAAAAAGGTATTTCATCCACAACCTGTAATTTACTTGACGATTTCATAAATCAGACTTGAAGCAAGAAAGAACAAAAGTGGCATACCCAAGCAGCAGAGGATCCTTCATTGCTCGCAACATGCAGCTATGCCGTATAAAAACATGCCATAAAAATGTGGTCTTGAAGGCACAGATAATATTCTCCGTAATTATTTCAGCCGTCATGTGCGAGTAAAAAGTTGTAAAGTGCACTTTCAATTTCTAGTCAGTAAAAGTAAAATTTTTAATTAAGGTATAACTGTTAATGAAATCGGTTTCATGTTCTTCTGTAGTTTACTATTAATAATAATCGTCGACTGGCTCTCACAGCGTTCTAGCAATGCGTCATCAGTAGCGTCACATTCACAGAGATTACAGAGGTCAAAATTTCAGCTCTTACAGAAAATGGAACCAAGTAGATTGACATAGTTATAAAAAAGTTCGATACAGTTTCGTGCCATAGTGTTTCAATATTTAATAGCATGAAATTCCTCGGACATTAGTCAGCCAATATTATGGGAAGGGATGTTATGTGACATCAACCAAACAGCGAAATTCACTTATTGAATTATACAGTACTAGTTGACAAGAAGAGAAAGTACTAAGTCAACTAAAACGAATTTTGGTTAATTTCGAATTCTTTGAGTCGCCAAAATAAAAAGTCTTACATGAAAAAAGTATAAAAGCTATATTGAATATTTGAAAAAAAAATTGAATAAAGTCTCTGCAAAAATATAGTGTAGGGATGACTTGATAATTCTTTTCGCTAATAGCTTTGCCGTCCCGCCTATGCATCGATTTTCAGAGACATAAAAGACGGTAGTCACACGCAAACCGTGTTTGCTCAAGGTTTAGACTTAACAATCCAAGCATTGAGATTTTCCTCAACGACTGTGGTGACGACCTTGACGCTGACGTGGGACTGTACAGTATGGTAGTATCATAAATTCATACTGCAGTTTGCCGATGTGTACCGTGCATGATTGTTTACACATTGACCGTCCACGAGTATTTGTCTAAGATTTCATTAAAACATAGAAACGAAATAAAATAAGTATAGAAATAAAAGATGACAGATAAGCAAGATTAAGAAGTACCTATAAAATGTAAAGTCTTAGAGCTCTTTAAAGTCAAGAGTGTCAGCAGATACTGCATACTAATGAATGGCAGTTCGTGTGGACAACCGTTTAATCAAAGAAACTCCAACTGCACAGCTTTGCATTGACGAAAAAACGGTATGTGTGCCTACCTTTACCTCCCGCGACTAGACAGCGAGTCGCTCCATACATTTTATCAAAATCCGTGCGTCGACTACTTGGATTAAGCAGTGACGAAAACGTTGATAGACAGACAGACAGACGGAAATGAGCGCCACGGATTTTCATGATGTAGACGTCATAAAAAATCCAACATTGTTTGGCATACCTTTTGAACAAAAAAGTTTAAAGATTACATATGGTACCAAATGGATATTTCCAGAATTATTTCATTTCTGGGCAAGTTATCAATATGGTTGACATCAAAATCTGTGAGGAATTCAATGAGCTTTATTTGCTCCTCAAGCAAATGAAGTTGCTTAGGCACGCGAATTGCCTTTTCTCGTCCCTCAGGAACGTTATTCGGGTTAGTTACACAGAATTTAACTCCAGCTAAGCATAAGAAACTTAAGAGCAATCAGAATAAGATGATTGAAAAGGTAGTTGCTATGCAGTTGATGAAATACTTAGATTGTAAACATATTTTCTCAGCTATTCACAGCTATTCCATTGCTTTTTACAAATTATGAGTGATATTCCTGTAGCTAATGACATAGGAGAATACACTGGCCTCGATTAACTAGATTTATACTATACTATGCTATTATTTAGCAGTGTGAAAAACATTGGAGTAAACCAACAGTCTGTTAATTTCTTTGAAAATGTCTCTGCAGATATGAAACCAACGGTTGTATTGATCCTCTTTCATATTCAATTTCTGGTGTTCCATGGGGGTCAGTGTTAGGACCGCTGCTTTTCATTATTATATGCAAGCCAGTCACAGCTCTGTTTGAGAAACAGCAAGTTACATTTGTATTCTGTCGATACGTAGTTGTATTCAAAATTTAAATATCGAATCTGCCAAACTATTTGATATAATGTCAGCGTGGATCTCAAACATTATATAAATTAATCTGAAAACCAATTATGCTGTTTGGTAACTAGAAATAAATAAGTTGAAACAAATATAAGCAACTGAATCCTTTTATATATAGTTAACGCTGAATCGGAATCCACACTTTTCTATAAAAACAACTATTATGCAAAATAAATAATATTTATACTTTATTTAATGCTCCAATTTATTTCGTGACGTCCATGGTTTCGTGTACCATAGGGTTTTTTGTTGTGATGAAGGCGCATCATATTCTTTAATCTTCTCACTTACATGCGCTGTAAAGATATACAAATTGCTTCCGTTTGGTAAAAAAAGACTTTTCGAGTAGTATCATTAAAACTACGAGATATGTATAAAGAGTGAGTTTGATCTCCGAAATAGGTGATGAGCATTTGCTCATCTGTTTTTATATCTTGACAAATCAATGACTTTAAATATAAAATAATCCTTATTAGTGTTGCGTCAAAAGGCAGTTGGTACCTGGTATTTTTGTAAAGAAATGTCAACTTGATTGGAACAGAGATTCCTTCGTTCTAGGAAACCTGTTTATATAAAAATAGATGATGAAGCATTTATGAAGCTATAGACATGTACTTAAATTTCATACTGTAATATGTAACGTGCTAACGTTCTTGGCGTTACAACTACTCAGCTGTTGATTCTAGATAGAATGCATTTCTTAGAAGTTATGAGACTATGGTCTTCAAGCGATTCCATGTGTACTTAGGTTGAGTAATAAATCAAATATAGTCTTCTGATGCTTAGGGTTTAATTGAATATTGTAATAGATATTTTGTTACGTAGTGGTATTGAAACACTACAATCAAGCACAGAAAAAAATGTATACGTAAACTAGGAGGGCATTTTCATTTCTGATAAAAGCAGCGACGTTGGCAGCGGAACAAATTTTTGATTGCTCTTCAAAACAAATAAATGAAAGTTGGATGTGAAAGGGTTCGTAATATCTGCTGGCACTCTGGGGATCCTGAGAGGATACTATTTTTTCTTTTCAAAGTATTACGATTTATGTACTTTTCATACATGGGACGGGCTTATTCTTTATTTTATTAACTTACTTGTGGAAACGACATTGGTCTCAAAATATAAACTAAGTGGTTCAAATATAAGTTGATCTGGATAACTAATATTGACAATAAGAGCTGGCTGCAAGTTGTTCGTTTTGTAAAAATTAGACAAGACCAGAAATGGGACATTTTATATGGTCTCCCATACAGCATCTGTTATCAAAAATCTGTTTTTCTGGAGTTTATCGTGCGTTTATTTTCTGGAATATTCCAGTACATTAGACCCAATTCACTTTCGCAGTTGGTACATTGCATGCCTGCATTCAGATAAATGAAAATAAAAGGAAGACAGGAAACGACTTCATATCTGACGGGGGATCTGAAGGTCATTGCTGTCTGAGGACCTGAAAATATGGTGCAGTTTATTATATTTAGTCATTCATTCCAGTTTTTGTGTGTCAAAATTTCTGATCTGATATGGTGGCATGTTTCTTCAATCGTAGCAGTTGCTATAAAAAGCTGAGATACCTTCTCAGTGCTAGGAATTCCTTATCTCCTCGCACGTGTGTCAGTCTTAAAATGTTGATTAAGCTTTAATTGGTTGCATTGCGAAAATATATGACATCCTTGTTTATTATTTTTATTGCATAACAAGTAGGAAACAAACAAGCCAAGCCAAGTATAAAGGCTATTTCTTCGATTTACATAAATCCTATTGGCTCTTCATTATGAATTTTACTTCTAATAATATACATAAATCGATTTAACAATATCAAACAATGAAACATGAAGTGATGAATAAATTAGTGATAACGCGAATTCATAAAATATCTTCTTCCTTCTGCATTTACTAAAATTACATTGGAGGTAAATCTCTTTCCGTCTGCGAACATGAGTATCAATATAGTCCTTTCATTGTATTTAATATTCCAAGAATTAATCTCCGACATAATCACCTTATAAGGAACTAACGGACAACATGCCATATGCAATCCCGAACAACCCCGTAAATACCAATTGATGGCTAGAACGCATTGTACTTAGTCTTAAAGAACAAAGCTCGGTCGGTGTAGACTGGCCAATGAATGTGGTTCTAATCAAGCGCAATCTGCAGTAAGTCTGTCGATGCCGCTGAGTCCTTAGCAGACGCTCGTAGAGGCGGCAGCATTCCTTGCGCGTGCAATCAAGGTTGTCTTTGGTTCGGTTGGCATAGAGCAACTTCTTCGAGACAATGGTGGATTTTACACGTGTGCGCAGTTAGTCCAGCCAGCAATTTTCAGCATATATACACCCGTAAATTAGTCACAGAATGAATACGTTTGTATAACATGTTAGAGTCGGATTTGAACGGAAATTCATGCTGATTTCCATCGATCCTAGTCAGACTTCTTTGAGTCCTCAATGTGCTTTAGCTCATTTGAAAGAGGGTATCGTTCATCCGGTCTCTCTGATACGTACAAATGCGCGCTTAGCTTGCCGAATTTCATTTCCGGTCGCGTTATAGGATTTATAGGCTAAGAGCCTACGTCATTGTTGATTTAAATAAGAATTACACACGCTGTCACTTTCGAAACTGCCCCTTCCCCCTATAAAAGGAAATTCTGGGTAAAGGCCTTGGTAAACATAGATTTTAAGTGTTTGTCGCTCCCTACAAGCCTATGTAATTGATATTCTATCCAATCCCACATCATGCTAAATTTCGGGATTTTTTAATTTTTCAGTGAAATTATTAATTCACTTTGCACAGGACTTCTGGGTTCCATAATGCTTGTGTAATTCTCATTCAAATCCGCGATGACGTAGGGTCCAGTGTCAATAGCTCTGATACTATTATGAAATCGTACAAAAAATATAAATAAATATAAATATGATTTTGAGAAATCGCAAGGGTTGCTAAATTTTATTTTGATTTCAATGATACCAAACTCCTATTATTTATTTCGAAAATCAGAGTCGTTCAAGAATCCTAAGAAAACGAAAATGACTGCACAAAATGGGCTGAAATGTATTGGTCTGTAATTTTTATTTGCAACGCAATATATAGGAAAGGGTATCGAATTAGCCATGCGTTTTTATAAAGATTACATTACTCAAATTCAGATATGAATCATTCATTCCTTGGGAAAAAATTGAATTAAAAGCTTGCTATGAAATCTTGGGATGGTATCACCCCCATTACCCCCCGTTGTATACGCCCTTGACGTAAACTATGCAGTGTCGTATTCAACATGCACCCGTTATTAGGATATATAAAAAGATACATTTTTCACGTATGGTAGACCTATATTCCGCGATGACCGATGAACAAAATGCAAACACACGCAAGTCTTCATTTCACTTTTTCAATTGAAAAATGTTGTTTCTAGCTTCATCAATTATGAGCTCACACCCTGTTACAGATGGTAGTAGAATCCTATTGAATATCTTTCATATTGTAAGGTTAAGATGAGTGTGTATTCATTCCATTTGGCAGGTGAAATTTTAGTAAGGCCTTCAAAATGAGTTTTTCCAAATACCTTTTATTTACGGTACGGTAAGATTTAATCTCACGCCAAAACAGCGTCGTATAATATATTTCCATAAGTTGATCGTATATTCATTTCTACTAGTATTTTTCATTTGTAATAATAAGTTTTATCATTGAAATGTATAGATGTTCAAATTTCTGTGGCAGTTTGATAAATAACATCTGAAGATCCAAGGATATAAATACTTTTATTTGAATTTGTACTGCACAGTGACAAGAAAAAGTGATCATACTTGTGCTTCATGTATTTCTCCATAAAGCTATGCGATTATTTATTATGAAGATTCCAATCCGGTATGGTTCCTGGAATAAATACTTCTTTTTAATTCTAAAAATCTACTTATATAACTACCAGGACTTATACTGTTATCTTGCTGATTTATTTTATACAACCTGTACTGAATATAATCACATAGTAAAATGATTCAAATCAGAATGATCATCCTTATCGCATGGTAACTTAAACGGAGGAACTGAGCAAAATAACCTTGAACTGAGATCTGCTTCTCTGTTTCATAAGAACGTAGCGATGCGTCTCTCATTTTATTCCATTGCAAAAATTTGATGAAGCTTACTCAGTCAACCACAGCAACGGTTTGTTATTTTTTTAAGGTCAGCCAATGAAATTCGGATACTCTAGCGGATTTGTGTAGAAAGGAGGCAGTGACCTTGCCTCTCTCATGCAATATTGCTAAATGCTAAAAATAGATATTGAGTAACTATGCAGAGGAGTAGCTTTTAGCTGGTTAAGGTTTACTATAGATCGTTGACTCATTTTTCCACGTATTGATAAAAGCAGATCGATCGATTTATGAGAGTTCCTTGTGTATCATCGGTTTTTGATAAATACCATTTGTATATTTTTCTACTTAGAAAATTTTCAAGTACACCCAACAACAATGTTGCTTCTCCTTCAAGCTCATTGAAACTAGCTAGTATGATTGCGGATTTGATTATATGAAATATTTGGAACAATCAACGATAAGACGATTTTTCCGATTCTGTGAGGATTGATCAGACCAAAAATCGATTATGAAACTATCTCTAACGTCTTTATATCAGTCACGATCATCACATTCGTTGCTGCTTATATATAAAAAAGTTTGTAAAATGCCGCTCCATATCCAACATTTTGCACATTCCCCAAATTTATAGACACTCGATCCTATTACTATGTTCGATGTAAACTCAGTGATGATTCTTTAGTTGAGAATAGCAGGTTATCCGCTTCTCTGAATCAGATCGAACCGCGTTCGTGGTTTTATTTGGTAGTCTGGGGGTGTAGCCTCACTCGCTCCAAAAAAGGAGAACTATAAAATACCCACGCTACCCACAAATATTACCTGCGCCGAGTCATTGGATTATTAAATATTTATTTAGTTTGATAGTTAATTGAAAAAATAATTTGATTGGAAAAAAGAGGAGACGGAGGGCAAAATAAGGATTTATAATAAAGATAATGTTATGATTAATCCATAAGTATTGATTTTCGCTAATTAATTATCACATTACTCATAAACTGGTAAGTATTTTGATAGTAACCATTTTTTAATATGAATCTTTTCGTATTTTGAACGTTGTAGATGGAAGTCTGTCATCATTTCCGATTGTCCGGCTAAGGAATCTATATTTTGGGGGATTTTGTTCGCGTCTTTAAGGACATCCTCATACAGAGGCGCATTCTTAGTGAGCTGAGGATATCTCACCATCTATACAAAAAGGAACCGCTTTCCTCTTTACTCACCACATAAAACACCTATCAGTGCTGCCGATGAATCTATTTGTACAGTCTGAATCAACATTAACGGCACATTTTATCAGCATACGTGTTATGATATCCACCGTGCGTGGCATAAAACATCCATTTGTTTGAACACGTAATGTTACTCCAGTATAATAGGATAATACAGGGTGTCCAAATTAACAACAATGTATCAAAAGAACGAATGGAAACTTGCTACAAGACCGTGTAGTCTGGTCATCATGGATCAGTTTCAGTTTATGAAAATATTGAGCTTTCTTTCCGAAATACTGTGTATCTACTACTACCACTCATATTTTGGATGGAATCAATGGGGTGACAAGCTGTGAATCTTTGTAGCCAATGCTTCTTCATTTTTGAGAATCCGTCCAAAGGCGACAAGGTTATTAATAGTCTAATATTTCGATGCTTCCTGAAACTTCCGAGTTCGTGAACATATTTTATTCCTGAGTTTGAAATTAAAAGAAACATAAGTGACCACCTACTCCACAAAGCCTTACGAAAAGAATAGAAAATGACACTGTTTGCCAAATAAATTTTCTATTCGGGCCCAGAAGCATACAATTAGATACCGACTGTAGTCAAGAAAGTTTAATTGAATACCTTAAGAATTAGTTTATGTATTTGATAATGGGGATGCCAATTCTTGGAAATCTGGAGGTAGAATAACCAATAGAAATTCGATGTAGTTAAATTACTTTTAGAAGAACTGTGTTCTTCAACTTTCTTCTGATAGAAAAGTTTGTTCTGATGTGTACCTTTTCATAAACAACGAGAAAGAAGTTTATGCTAAACCCCAATGTTAAATTTTTTTATTCTGATCGGTTGTGGCAACATTGCAACCCTTTCTTTCCTCCTTTATCGCTCTAGAATATAGAAAACTTACTATGAAACGATTTGAATGTGGTCCCCAGGAAGCACCCGATTCTATTCTACTGAAAAATTGTAACCTTTTCTTTCCTCCTTTATTGCTCTAGAATATAGAAAACTTACTATGAAACGATTTGAATGTGGTCCCCAGGAAACACCCGATTCTATTCTACTGAAAAATTGGCCTCCAGGTGATCTATACAGGATCATGTTACACCAGTTTATTGATATCATATGCACCTGGATGTTAATTATTCTATATTTCAATTTATTTGTTTCTCCCACTGATGAGCTGCTGTAGTTTAAACGGTTTCATACAACACACAAAGCTGATTATTTTTTGTTTGATGCTTTACACGTACTTTACATGTTTAAATATGTTTTTGAACCACACAACACGCACGTCAAAAAAATACGACATTCATTTTATTTGTTTCTAAAATGCATTTTATTTTATCTTCATCTTCAACGCTCCTTCAAAACTCCAAAATAATTTAAGTGCCAGATACTGTGAAAGTAACTGCTCGAGTAGCGTTTCTCAACCTTTTTCAGTCCACGGACTGCTGGGTAATCATTTCAAAGACCCCCTTGATAAAAAAAACATCAATATATTTCAGACCACTTATTTTAGTACTTACTACCAGTACAAAAAACTTAAAAAAAATCTTTAATGTGAAAATTAGTGCTGATCTATAGATAACGTTGCATACCCCCATCCTATACTCGCGGACCACCGGGGGTCCGCAGACCACAGGTTAGGAAACGCTATGTTAGATGATCGGGTACCCTTTAATAGCTAAAGCCCCTCATGTAGAAATAACGTCGACAGCCATACTTAGCTGACAACTAACGTAATTAAAAATGTCTACAAAACATAAGGATCTGAACAATGTGTATAGAATTTAGTATATTATAAAATTGTAGTGGAATTTCATAATAAATATTTTAAATATAGTTGCAACAGTCCTGTATAATGTCATTAAAATTATAGATATTATTAATGCGGTACTTTTGGAACTATTTTTATATTACGCTGTTCTAACTGGCGCCTAAAACCTTTTGGTTTCATTAACAAAGATGATGGATTCAGTGATTAATCGCATCCGTCTCATAACTTTCTGATTCCCTATTAAATTGTATTTGACATTTTGCAACATTTGAATGCATATTTTGTAATGCAAAGCCTGTTTGATATTATCTTGGTCATCCTGTAGAACAGTCTTAGCGATTAAGTAAGCGAAAGGAAGTCCTTTGTTTATTTTTGACCGAAACCCTGTTTAAAAGGTTCTTCAACTATAACGCCTCTATGAATGTGAAGTTCATCGTTCAGCTTTGTTTCTTCTCATGCGTGGAATTCAGTCTGGAGTGTGCATATGGTTTCTACTTGCGAATGTTTTTTTATCCATACATACTTGTTATTTCAGTTGCGGAGGATTTATTTAGATATACGAGTATGTGGCGAATATGAGCTTATTATGTTTATTTAGTGAAATAGACATACATATAGTATAGCATTGTTATACAGGGTGTCCATAGATAAGCTGCACAAACGAAACTGAGTGAAACTAGATGACAATTAATCGACAAAAAAATATTAAAACAAATGAAGATGAATGTTGGCTTCATATTGACAGTTTAATTTCTTTGGCCTGTTTTATTCCAAATTATCATAATTTTTGCCCTATTGAGTGTATGCCAATGAAATAAAAATAATTATGATGCCAAATGATAGATGCTCCTAGCAAAAGTCCTCCAAAAAAGTGATTGAGCTTCAAAATAAATGTTTCGTAGAAATTTTCTTCATTAAATCTTAATTTTTTATAGAAAAATCCTCATATACATAACTTTTTATCTCATTTCAGTGATCCTCATCCAATGTCGTGCCTGATAAAAAAACTGCAACGTTTTATCTTTAATACAAGTTTTTCTACATTACGATCAATCGAAGCATGTACCTTTTTTGCAGTCATCATTGTTTTTTTTTGAATTGTGTTAAAGATAGAACGTTGCATTTTTTTTATTTGACAGGAAATTAGATGGGAACCTATAAAACTGAAATAGGGGTTATTTCCTTGGAAATTGAAACCTATTGAACATAAAAACAAACTTTTCTAAAAAATATTTATTTTTTAAGCTAAATTACTTTTATGTCGAAATAAAAAGGGCAAAAAATAAATTGTCATATTAAAGGAAACACATTTTTGTTTATTATTTCAAATATTTTTTTATCGATAAATTGTGGTCTAGTTTCACCCAGTGCAGATTATCTAGGGAAACCCTTTATATAATTGAATCACGAATTTCAAATTAAAAGCATAAATTAAAAACGAAATAGTTATTTTGCATCACTTAGCTTGAATAAACTAATGAATTTGCATTTTTGATAAATTGAGACCATTGCCATCTCTGAAACACATACCCAAATTTTGAATTCTTAAAAAAAGTAGTAGAAATATTAGTAAAATCAATTCAGCAGCCATAACGGCCAGGATAAGTGACAGAAAACTACGGGTATTTTGTAGTCTGTAAGTTAGTATGCGAATACAAATGTGAACAGGTACGATGCGAAAGATTTGCTTAGTTTTTATAAAAATCTTTCTTCCATCTACGTTATCAACTTCCTAAATCACATAATGATTTCTCCCCATCATGTTTCTTGGGCGAATACTATTGACTTTAATATAAGGAACATTATAAGTGAAATAGTTCATCCTCATTGTTACCATTTTATCATGCATTTCATTTTAGCTATCATTCCATTCCTAACAAGTCGTGTTTTACAATTAACACACTCCTTATCGTCAAAAAAAGAGCCTGATACCCTACATGCCATCTATACAATATACAATAAGTAAATAAGTGATGTGATAACGATGGAAAGATACGCAGCTAAAAAATAGAAAAAATATATGGTGTTTCCTGAATCATATATGAGTGTACTACTAAATTAAGAAATAAAAAATACCTCAATTTTCTCTCCCTCCATTGTTGAGATGGAAAAGCGATGTCAATTCAGTAAAAATGCAAGTAAAAAATAAGATGTTAAGTTAAGTTTCAATTATAATGATCTGAACAGCCTTGTTGTTGTAAATATCTAGGAAGTTCACATTATTAAGTTGTCATTTTTTCTGTACATATTCATTCTCTTCTGCGTTTACTCATCACGTTTTGAAGTGATTGCGACATGCTTTACCTTGAAATTCATATGAAATCTACCTAGGTAGGTGTTCAACTGAAAACCATGATTTGAGTGTAGTACAGTTATATTAGACGTGAAAACAAAAGATCAATAAATTGCTAGTAAAAGATTTCATACTATTCACCCTCTAATAAAAACCTTTATCAACATTCAAATCCGAAAGTTCTTTCAGTTCGTAATTATAATATAATTATAATCCACCAATATAATGTTTGCTAAACGTTAGTTGTTAAGTTTCATCTATGTGTATTTAAAGGCAATAGGATTATTATCAAGATAATATTTCAACAGTAAATTACATACTAACATCAATGGTAATCGTTTGTCTATTACTTAAGGTCAATTTCAATACTCGACCTATAGGCAAACAGTTAACCTCAGTCCATTCAGCTCGATATTAGAGTCAATCAATAGAAGAAAATTATAGCAGACTAATTACTTGATAATATAGTTATAAAAATGTTTTTGAATCTAAGATGAACATTCTTAAGGTATAAGATACAAATGTGAATGGATATTTTCTAAGCCCAAATCGTTTCTACTTTGGCTACCAAAACGTTAACAAAGCTATTTATTCAATAACATGTGTTTCCAGTTACAAGTATTATGATGAATCAGCGAAGCAACTAGAGGATAAGTTTCAGAAGATACATTAATGAAATAGTAGATATACATTCATGGTTATTTTATCATGATTTTGGCTACAATATACGTTACAATATGCAATTACGTTGGGTAATACGTTCATTTGACAATTGCACCTGCATGCTACCAATCAGAAGAAAATAAGACTGCATCCATTCGCTTGTCATTGAATTGAACGAAATTACGTCCAGAATATCTTCGAATATGAGCAGTTTCCTAATCGTCGTCTGATTTGAACCTTGTAAGCAAACTGTCCTGCAGAATATAGTTTCTTATAGTTACAACATAATTCTCAACTGATATTGTTTTCATTTCAACAGTTCCTTAATGTACCTCAAGAAGAGCGTTCTTGGAATAAAAGGTGGCTGGTGAACAACAGCGTTGATACTAAATACTTTGGAATCCATTCACGACCACTAATGAGGATTCATCCGTAAGAAAGCTACTCAACCATTGGCATAAGCCCAGTGGCAGCTTGATCAGAAGTATCTAATGCTACACCCTATCGACAGCTTTTAATATGCCTAGAGCGATGACTGGAAACGAAGTTCCACTATTCTGCTTGACGTAGACCAGATATTCTGTAAAAATATGTTTTCAAACGCCATACTGGCGATCATTTATGTTTTTATGCAGGTACGTCGAATGCCGCACGCCAATGGCGATTTTGTTAACCTTGGACATGATATAGAGAATAGGTCCGTGCTTGCTAAGTTTTTTATTATTAGGATTAATATTTGACAGACTGGAAAGTACCAAGTAATCCACTCCAAGCTAGTAGTTCAGAACAGATTCATGTCAACTAAGAATGCATACTGCGGTGAACTTTGGTATAATTTATGCATACAATCATTACAATAAAATAATATTTCCAATTTACAGCTCGAGGTACCGATCATAGCTAATATACCAACGATTCGTTGAAAGGAAATCCAACATTCGCTGTACAAGTTTACCATTTAACCTACTTTTACAGTGTGAGAAAGCCAACAGGCAAAGTTCAAAACATAAACGAGGAATTTCATTCAATTATTATTGAATATTGCTTGACGCAACCCATGTTATATTGAAGATGAATAAGAAAATTCAAACAGATGGTGTTTCAAGCAGCCAACAAGACGTAACAAATCGTACTTGGACTCTTTTTGGATCTGGTACAGCCCACGCATTGTGATTGTTATAAGATTGGTGTGGTTGGTTACATAAATGAATGCAAATGACAAGACTCTTTATGAGGAAATTATGTAATGAATGTTTATATATCTGCTTTTGCAGATATCGGCTGCGACCACCTTTAGGTTTTCTCAATGTAACAAGTCAGTTTATATAGCTATATTCTCTTTGGTTTACCCAAGTTATAGCTTTGATATAAATTGTAACATTTCCAAAATATGGTCTATTTCTGTCATCTGGGCTGTAGAATAACAATGTAAATCTCAACGATGTAGCTATTTTGAAAAACAATACAAAAAATACAAAGATATTTTAGAATCATATTTCCGATTATAATATGCAAATTATGTCATCAGCATGTATGCCTCAATACGTTGATTTGGAATTCTGTTCCACGATTGGGATCAAAATAATGAAAAAACTTTTTGCTTTTAGCTTCGCTCCCGTAATAACTCATAACGTGAAGTACCTGGGGATGGTACTGGATAGCCCAATCCAAGAACGTGACCCTCATGAAGCTTGGCGAAGATGGGAGTAAGGTCAGTAATGATTGCGCATATAACGAACTGGCGAAAGCATGGTTGGAGAGAGATGACTGCAGACAGTTCAAGAGATTCCTAGCAGGCCTCCACAAACGTAGGGAGCTATGGCTATTGAACAGGAGGAGGGATTCACTTCACTTGTGACCCACGTGACCCTCATGTGTGACCCTGATCACAGCGGGGTGCCAGGTAACGAGAAAGCAGACTACCTAGCGAGGATGGGGGCAAGGGGCACATGTATTGACCCCGAACTCTTGCTGGGTATTAACAGAGGCCAGGTCAGTAATGCCATAGATGGTTGGACGTATAAAGAACTTGCGAAAGTGTGGTTGGAGAGAGATGATTGCAGGGAGTCCAAGAGGTTCATAGCAGGTCCCAACAAACGTAGGGAGCTGTGAACCGGAAAAGGGATTCACTCCACTTGTTAGTGGGGATTCCCAAAGGTCACTGCAGGCACTACAGGCACCTGACACTCATAGCAGTGGTCAAAGAACCAATCTGTCAGAAGTGCTGGGAGGAGGACGTTCCATTTCGGCAAATAGGGCCAAACGTGGCCTACTTACTACTACTACTAAAGATATCAATGGGCAGCTACTTTGCGCTTGGAGATAGACGTAACTATCACACCCTCACCTGGGTTAGGTATATACAACCTATTTGCTTTTTTCTACAGTCACACCGCCAGGCTATACCTACTGTTGAGACTAGGCTAAGGACAAAGCATGCATTTCTATAACAGATCATATATATAATGGAGACCATACGCCTATTTCTCAACGGTTGGTTCTTTACCAAAATGTACAAAAAAGCTCTTGTCTATAAATTAAAAACAAGTGAAGAAACCTCACATGTTTTGCATTGACATCAGGAGACTATACATATATATATATATATATATATATATATATATATATATATAAATGAACTAGTCTTAAAAATATAGACGCTTACATCTGCCATCGGCTTATCAATTTTTTGGTCAACAAAAATAGTGGACCCAGTATGGCGCTCTGTGGAACACCTTTCTTGGTCCGTTTTGTGAAAATGTATAAGATGGTATTTTAACCAGTTATGTTGTGCTACACTTCGATAAGAGCAAACAGACCGTGAGATCAGGAAAAAATGGAACAGAAAATGTGCCAAGGCAACAAAATGACTTTTACTCTATTAAAACGATTGATTCGTCAGACTAATTTCAGGTTTTTCTGTAACTACCATTAGCTTTGATTTCCATTTAATATTATACTCAAAGGTGAACGGTAGGTCAGTATAACTTACTGGAACTAATAGACTTTTTTCAAGTTAATTAATGTTGTTGAAATTGATCTCTGTTTGTCACTTCTGGGCTATATCTTTAATGCAAAAATAAATTACTAGCTACGTAATTAGTTTAATTTGTCATGAGCTTTTTTCGAAGCTATTATAAAGAGTTATTAAAAAGAACTTTTAAGGTATACGACTGTCTCATAGTTGGTCAATCTATCTCCGCCAGTTTTCAGCTACGAATTCTCACAAATGAAACCAATTGAGATAAAATTCTTGCGAACCCCCAAAGAAGAAAATTAATTCCATGCCTGATATACGAAAAGGTACAATTAAATTGTACCTTTTCTTTGTTCTGTGTTTTTATAATATCATTTTTTATGTATATTGTAGATTGAGGTGTTTTTACTTTGTAAAACACTTCCATCATTACGGCTGATTTCAAGAGACAAAGGCAATATGTAAATAGTTCTATTAATTTCGATTTATTTTCAATTTATCTCCTCAGATTTAAAAGACTTCAGTGACTACTAACGAACAAGCATTTCAATCGTCTTTTCACGTCATCTAAAACAGAATAATATACTGTTATTTCATCTGTGAATTAGTAAAGAGGACACTACATGAAGCACTACTAGATGTTTTTTGTTCGGTATCAAGTAGAAACTAGTTTCTTTGTTTCATATTTGTTTCATATATTATATTGATATATAGATTAATGTATGAGTTTCTATTTATTAGTCAAAAGTAGTAGACACATAAAAATAACTTCATGTAATTTAAATAAAAAGAGTGTGTCAAACGCAAAGTTTCACAAATAAAACTCTTTTTCTTTCAGTGACGCCGATTTATATTTAAATCATCGTCGGATATATAAATCGAAGCGCATCACTGAAAGAAAATGAGTTTTATTTGTGAAACTTTGTGTTAATTACACAATCTTTTTATCTGCATGATGGAAGAGTTTCAGTAAGTAAGAACACCTACAATCTACATGAACTTTATGTAATATTTTTTTTAATTAAAATGCATCGTTATTCAGATTGATATATCCCACCTTGAGCAATTCACGCCCTAAAAAAGAAGCAGCATCATACAGAAGGTAATAACATAATCTTTGGCATTATGTGACATTGCACAAGTAGCATAACATTGTTCAAAGAAATAAGTCTTACCTAGTACGTCGTTCCCCATCTTGCAATTTCTTTTCCTTTTATGTCAAATTATTCTAGGACTATCAAATATTTGTTTTAACATAAATTTAATATGTTAAAGGGTTACTGTTCGACTAATTGTGTAATATCGCTTAAATTTTTTTAAGTGATTTTATATTGAAAATCTCCAACATAGCGACTCAAGACACACAAGTTTTATCATTAGAAAAGCACATCAAAAATATAAATAACTTTTCACTTATATGATACGATCATAGTCGAATACAGAGAAAAAATATATCTTAAACCTGTTAGGTGTCACGAACCTCACATTATTCCTGGTCAATATACTTGTTACCTGTTCGAGTTGATGATTAAACCACGCCAACGCATTGTCCGAACTTTACATGTTTATCTCCCTCTATCTATTTACTTCTCTCTCTCTCTCTCTCTCCGTATATCTAGACATGTTATTTTTCCATATAATGACCCTAATTTCTACGTCAACGTACCATGGTAACACGTTAACCTCATGCTGAGAATCATATACCAGGTGTACCATGGAAATCCTAATCTTGACTTTGACACTAGGTACAGGCCCGACGAAATCGAGGAGGGGCAGGGGATCTCCGGAAACGAAAGGCCTTAACAAAAACATCTCACGCTGTTACATGCGAGTTTTTTTTAGGTCTATATTTTGCTCTTTTTTGCTCTTCAGGTCTTCAGCGGAACTTGTTTCATAGAACTTCATGTTAGTTTTCTATCGCTGTTTAGACTGACCAATTAAATAATTTATGGATAAACTGTAATCAATTTCAGGGATTGGACAGTAAGTGGACCGTTTTGACATATTATTCTACTTTATACAGCAGAATCTAATAGTCACGATTTCTATGCATCAATCAAGTCGCTGTCAATATCCATTTTAATGATAATTGATGATTTTAATTATACTACACCATCGCAGACAATGTTTCATCCTATACGTATATCATGCATATTGATGTCTTTGTAGAGATTTTGAATTCTTCTCTTTCTTATATGGTTATGGACTCATGATAGATTGACCCCAATTTGAGTCATAATAATACTGTCCTTAATAACACATTAACCTCATATTGAGAATTAAAATTCTCCAATCAGGCAAAACAATTTAGCACGAACACTACAAGAGATTTTAAAATAAAAATTTAAAAATTAAAATTGAATTTGAGAAAATTTGTGTTGTGTAAAAAAGTTGCGCAACTAAATATACATAAGCTCTATTATACGTTACGCTATATTTAATAGCATTATCCTATGTAAATATTGTACAATGCGTCAAAGAATATATGAAATTTTATTTGTAATGCCACAATACATAGTAGACGAACTGCATAATGAAATATTTTACCATACAAAAGCATCTACTATCTACGCCCATTATCTCGTTGGCCACCAGTATAATAATTTTTTTTGAGCACCACTTTCTCAATTATTGCCGTCGCTCTACGGCCATTAGCTAGTTGATATGGTTCATCACGAGAATCATATTGAAATGAGATGGAGTCAGGTATAAAAGGTATATATACCTTGAGGGATATGATGATAAAAACTGGCTTGAAGCTACAGCTTGTTTTCTAAATCACTATAATGATGGTACTTTAGCTATTTAAGCTTTATGTTATAGAAATTTTCACAGTTCCATTGACTAGACGCAACTATAACTCCAAAACCGGCCATTTGAAGATTTCATCCTATGCTTTCATTCGAATGAAAAATGAGGACGTAATACGTGAATTAAATGCATTCTGAGCGATTTTTTGTGATTTCTGTATCGAATTTGAGCCTTTAGAGTATATCAAACGATGTATACTACTCATATATAAGCTAGGGACGTATGCCGCTCTTTAAGGATTTTGAAATATAAGATAATCCGTTTTTACGATGTTTTAAGATGTCTCCATCACAAAAATTCATGTCACACATTTTTGTCGGTCTGTTGGTGTCTGACACTTGGAAAAAATCTTACTATCACACCATATAATTATATGCATATGTATATGACCAAAACTGGTCGTGTGGATCAGTGAAAAGAACTAAGTAAAAAATATCTTGAGCATGTCCTCAATAGAGGAAAAGGTAAAGGAGCAGAAAAAATAATAGTAAAGGTATTTCTGCTACTTGGCTTCATCCGACAATGTCTATTTATTTGATGAAGCCAAGTAGCAGAAATATGTATCGCTCTAGTTACCTTTCCTATTGTTTTTTTCTCCTGAACATATACACTACTAATCCTTGCAAAGCGTTTTTCATATCGAGCAGGTCTAATTCCGATTTTTACAAAGAAAAGCACGGAACACCTTTGGTGCATCGAGTCTTAAAACTTAAAAACGAACTCTACGCATGCGTTTTTTTGAATATAACGAATTGTAAACTAACATTGAAAACTCAGATCCTGAAAATTAGCTTAGCATTAAATTATCTGAAATATTATATTCATGGTTTGTCGGCTTCGTTCGATTGAATCTATTGATATCATTCTTTGTCTAAATATTGAATTACTTCAAAATGATTTTCTTAGAATTACGTTTCTTCTAACGAAGGAGAAGCATACTTGGAGGAGAAGTTAGCCAGCTTCATCACATCTATGGAGTGAAAATTGAATATCCAAGAGGAAATCGGTTTTGTAGAGGGAAAACCCCCAGCTGCGCTCACGCAGTTCTTGTTGCGGTCCTTGCTTACATCGATGAACACAATTGACAGATCATGGTAAGGATTTGTATTTTCTACAATCTAAACTGATAATATAAAGCGCATAATTTAAAATTGGCAAATTTGCAATAAGGAACATAAAATAAATATTAAAAGATAAACAAGAAGATGCTTCAAACAAATCTCAGATTTTGATGAATACACATTTCATGTTTGGCTTTTAATGAATAATGAAGATGATGTGCAATATGGCACCTCCAGCGTGCGTTGCGGCTAATGGCGTTATTAGCTAACTTCGCACTGGAATGTTGGGGCAAAGGTAAGCTGATTAAAGCTATAAATCAAGACGCTGCCACACGGATGATATACTGGACTTCATAGATAGCAATGGTTGTAATGTGATTCTGAAACCTTCATTTTTTCCGTTGATGCAAGGTTCTTGGAATGTAGCATGATATCGCAGCTATATGATTGAATCTTAACCAGCATACCCTTTGCGATATGGTAGTAAGTTAATGCTACTATACATACCACGTAATATCAGTTCAGTAATAAAATTTTGAATAAGATTTTGGGAATAGTGATCATTTGGATGAAATTTGAAATATATTGGAAATAATGAAAGATGTTTTATGACTGCAAAAGTTCATAAATTGTATAGTTTACCAAAATGTAATCATTATTTGATATAATATAATAAGTGCATTGGTAGTTGTAAAATCCAATATAAATCCCCAACAAACTGATTCAACCTACGTGACGTTATTATTCAAGAGGCTAAATAGTACTTTATTTCTATAATCTAATTTTCTAGATAGTAAGTACAGTTGATTGTCAAGATAAAAAATTTGCAAACGATATAACGTCCTTTGCCAATGTCGTAATTTTTTGCTGTTTTTTGACAATAATTCTGCTGGCCCTGCACACTGCACCTATAATCAAACACTACAAAGCTTTTTCGCTCTCGTCAAAATAGTAACCTAGAGTCAAAATTTCGTCAAACTCTGGATTAATAAATAATAAGATCTTTAGAATTTTTTCGCAATTATATGACTTTTCCTTTCTTTTGATGTGGGCACTAAACAGTAAACATAAAAATGAGGTTCCCACGATCGATCTAAACCAATTTCCATAATACGTGCACATACACATATATCCACTTATGTAAAAGACACAACTGTTGTGTAAAACAACCACAGGGTCAATTTTATAAGTTACCTTGGTTATTAAATATAAGAAGTTTCACCATTCGGTGAGAAGTGACGTAACAGCACGTTTTAACAAGTACAGTAAAAAGACAAGACAAAAATCTCAGGCGAGGAAAAAACTGTCAATCTGTTTTGTCTTACAGAAAAAGTCCCTTCGCAAAACCTGAAAATAGTGAGTTCTGAAAACATATAAACATCGCCAATCCGCGCTACTGTACTTTTCCTAGGGCTGCTCCCTCAAATTGATTCTGTTTAGTAGAAAAACAAGCAAATCTAGCTTACCTTTGCCCGATGCAAAACCGGATAAAAGCAGGACGGCAGTCATCATAAGCCACACGGCTGGTGGTGGCGCCTTGCTACATATTGTCTTCATGTTGAAAAAAAAACGAAAACAATAACAAGAGAAGAGAAACCGGCAAGTTCGCGCACCAAAACAGATCCAGGACACAAGAACAACAGGGGTCACCAATAACGCGGTGTCGAAAGTGAAATGACGATCGTGTGGTACCGTCAAGTGTATACGCGGTAGCTGCCTGTCATATCTTGCTGCGGGAGCGACGGTCTCTGCCTTGACGGCCGTGGAGACTTTAATGATCGCACAAGTCGCAAGCCACAGATACCCATTGCACGCAGCGGTTGTACCGTGCTGAGCCAAAGCGGACGTTGCCAAATGTATATTTTATACTTTAGTTTCCATATACATAGGTACAATATTCTCCCGGAATATAATTTTTTCCATCCAAAAATTCTGACGAGTACAATAAAAGGGTACACAAAAAAACAAATGTTCAAACGATGAATATGTTCAAGTATACCATTTCTTGCTATATGCACAAAGCTATAATAATCTCAAAGAAATAACACTGTATTTTTGACCATATAGAGGAAACTTGAGAAATTGAGCATATAATAATCTTAGCGCCTTTATTTCAACTCCATTATATAATTTATTATTAAGTACCTACTATTAACATTCTATAATTTTGATAAGCTGTTATCATAGCTATTGTTGGTTCGTTAACCTTAAAAAGAAGAACCAAAAAAGTATCAAAACTGTACCAATCATACTTCTCTCTTACCTATATACCAGTCATATAGCATTTTTCTTTCTTCAAGCTTAAAATGTATTGAACAAATGAACACAATATAAAAAATATGTATCTGTATGAGATCCTCACAACAGTCAATACCCCAACTTTTTAAGTTGATAAAAATACGACCAATGGATGGTTGACGAAGACGACGATGCAAAATAAATAAATTACTTCGAGCGAATCCCAAGATGTTCGTATGCTTGATTGAAGTAAACGGGGCTCCGTTTGCAAGATAACCTTGAACAAAAATATGGAATACTTGTTGGAAAAGCATTGGGATATTAGTTGTGAAGAAAATTATATTGTTCTTTAGAGTATATTTCTTTAGAAAGAGTATTGATTTCGAAAATTAATTTTCTTATCAAGTACATTATCTTAGTGTAAGATCAGATGTTCTTGTCGTGGGTCTAAAATATCACCATTCTTGAAGTCAGAATTATTTTATGTGTGCACGCATGATGAAGAAGTGTACTCCGGAGCTAGCCCCCGTACTTTATCGCATCTGTAAGTATCTTACAATGCCAATATCTTCTCAAACGTCTTAGAGGTTTGCTCAAGATCAGTCGTCAAAAGATGATCATAAATCAATTCAAGGCCGATAGCAAAGTAATTGCGTCTCTAGTAACATTTTTAATATCCAATTGTCGGTATCATTGGCAAATACACAAGAAGGTCAAATGTCCTGTTCTAAGGTTCTAAGAATGTCAATAAAACCAATTGAGGGTCTGTATGAAACGTAAAGTTCTATGAGATCCTGTAAAACAAAAATTCAAGGACGGCTATCTTGAAGCAACTAGGTGACACTGTTTTGCTGTATGCATGAGCAGGTAGTTTTATGACTATCCTAAAAAAGCAAGAGCTGTCTTATCAAGAACAAATTACTTTAACAAAGACACCTTAGAATTGAAATGTTTAACGAGTCAGTATGGAAGCAACTTGGTTTTTAATACTTTTTTGCCATATGTTTTGTGATATTTCTAAGGCGCTCTTTTATCAGAAATATGGATTTCGTTTTGGCTTTTTGTTGTTGTAGTTGTTCCGAAGATGCAGATAATCTATTTATTCTGAACGTGGTAAAATTTTTGACGTTATGTTCCACATTTTTTTATTTGAGGCAAGCAAGTTATGCTCAATGAGATGCAATCATAGAACATTCATAAAGCGCCCAAAAAATAACTTGTTTTATTCCTTTAACCTACCTAGAAAAAAAATGTCTATTGAAGTTCATAACATGAATAAAATATTTTATGATGCCTTTATTTCTTGCAGCACAAAAGTTTTATGATAGACTTAAGAAAGACTTATTCAAGTACTATATGCCTTAAGACTCAGCTTGAGAGAAACAGCTCTCTCGAAAAAGTTGTCCCTCTTGGAAGTAAGGAGATTATATCATTGGTTTAATTGCGTTGGTAAATTAGTTCTGATAAAATATTGAATAAAGAGTTGCAACAACCTCCTGTAGACATTGATAATATTAAAATTTTTATTTTTAGTAGTGCATTGACCGAGAGCTAATTAACCACGAACAATATGGATCCCACTACTATGGAGATATACCACAGACTTCCTAACTTTGTTGCACACTTATGAAGTAAATCTATCAAATCAGTTTCAGAGACTCACAATGTTGCCATTGGTATTATTACTAAAGATTTAGATAAGATGTGGCATGCAGTTCTCATTAACAAAATTCCGATCTACGGCCTCCCAGGGAAGCTTCGAATATGGGAAGCGGACTTCGCTCTCTCAATACTAAAACATGTGTTCTACAGGGAGCGGTACTAGTTCCAAATATCTTTTTACTCCCCACAATAGAGACTCTACAATGAATCCGATCCACAGAGGAGCATAGCGTTTTCTCTAGCTGAATTAGAGAAGAAAACCCTGGACCTCCTCTCGGGCGAAGGATCTGAAAGACTCATATTTAAGATGCTGCAGTTCCAACTACATATTCGACGGACGATCGATACCACGGCGATATACCAACGAATCTGTTCTTTTAAGCTCTTCTCTATGGTGCTGTCACTCTCTGTGCCTGCTTGACGAACTCTTTAGGCACTCCGATTGCAACTCAGTTGTTCTCTGTAATCAATAATAAATCGTTATGACTATTCCTTTATTCTTATGGTATCGAGAATTTCAAAGAATCTACCAGAAGACACATTGCTCGATTCAACAAATGATAATCAGTTCACAATTCAAAGAGTGTCCTTTACATCTTTGTGGAAGTCTCGGTACTCCTGTGTATTCGTAACTACAACAAATTGAATACAAACATCGAATTATAAATTACTTGCAACATATAAAGTGTTTCATAAAGAATCGATGTAGCTTTTACAGAGCAAAAGCTTGCGATTGGCGTCAACTTATTCCATTTCCTTTCAATTAACTGATAATGCTGTCATTGCTAGCTCTATAATGATTCAATTTTGAAAGAACAACATTTGTTTACACGGTACTTATTCTTAGATTTAAGGTAAAACAAAAAAAAGTGTTCAGGTCACGGCAGGACCATAAAATGTGTATCGAGTGGAAGATACAAACGTCTATTCACAATAGACGTTATACGAATGTTAATAATGCATAAAATTGCTGGGTATATGTTCCAAAGAGACCACCTAATGCACACGCGATTCATCAGACCACAATGCAGCGACTCACGGCTTCAGGCTCTGCTCGCTTGAACCGCAGGCCGCGACACTCTTATCCATAGCATTTTCGCTAAAAAAGAGAAACGACAGCGACCGACTCGATGGTTATACCACCGAAATGCTATGTTGCCAAACTTAATGTGATTTTCGGAAGCCTTCAATGAGCAAATGAGAGAGGACCAGCTTAGTGACTTCAATATGATATCACACGCGCAGATTTTTCACGCCACCTCTCAGAGCGTCTTCAGCCTAACCGTCCAGTTTTCGTCTAACGCTATCTTAATAGTGCCCCTGCTGGTTCTCTTTTATTTGCTGTGTAAAACTCAAGCACACTTTGGATAGAGTCAAGCACAGCTTTTCTTCATTTAGCTACCAGTACAGGATGGATTCTTTATAACTGCTAAATTGATTACAGTATCCTTGTATGGGGAGGCCTCAATATTATTTGAATAGGTCTTTTGTATCCAACTGGTATCTCAGTTCAGCTTGTGCTATCTAATCGTACAAAAAATGATTGGTACTTCTTCAAAAAGAATTGGAAAAACTGGCCTGAAAGAAATATCTATGAGCAAAATTCATGATTCACATCATAGCAGAAAATAGCCTCATGATGCCTGATGTCCTCCAAAATCTTGAATTATAAAATTTCGTTTTCTGTTTTTTGTCACTTTAGGATGAAAATGTATTCGAAAAAAAATGTTAGTTTTCAGTAGAGCGTGCCCCTCAAACAACCGACTACAAATAGTGATCAGAAGTCCACCTGATCCAACTGTCAATAATGTCTGCAAAATGTATCGAATTTTGATATACCATCATCAAGTGGATACAATTTTGTATTGAACTTACAGACGTAATAGTCTTGGTATGATAACATGATAACATGACAAAATACACAAAGTAATTTTAATCTTCCAGCAAATCAAATTGAAAATACTGCGCTTTCAGTAAAATGTTATATATTTTGAAATTATTGAACTGCTTGCACTGTTCAGGATTTGGTCAAAATTCTGGATTATGAATCAGGTCAACAAGTCACAAATGGCTTCAGGTTTTCCAATGAAAATCATACATTGATGGAGAACATGAATTTCCGATTTTGATATACCAACATTGATGATAGTACTCAAATAAAACAGACAAAAATATACTTGTATTGTAGTTTTATAGGTTAGAATGAACAATCGGAATTGACAATCGGTTTTAAATTGTTCTGACACTGACTTAATCAATTCTAGATCTATTAGTTCACGCATAGATTGTAAGCAATTCTAAATACATGTTTTAACTCCAGCGATCTCTCTGTTGGAACAAACCTATGCGATATTATCTAATTTCATTTGTTTATCCAAAGTCAACATTATACTGACGAGTTTCGAATGAATGAATTTGGAACTCTGCTGTTGTGCTCTCTAACGACAATATGAATGTAGGTGAGACATCATTCATCTATTCAGTCTGATAAGACTATGGATTTTTTCGAACAAACAAAGTCAAAATGTATTGACATACACGTAATTATGGACATTGAATCTCCAAAATAAATTAATAAGGCAGGTTGCTATAATCTGCCTTCAAGGTCTATGGACGTAGCTGTTTTTCATTAAGGTAATTGCTTCCTTATTTATTATGTATTGTCAATATTTTTCACGACAATAGTATACGTAATTAGTCCGTTATAATAGCAACTTTACTTTTGTTTTCTCATCCCATACGAACTAAACAAAAGATCACAATCATGTGAAATAAAAAATTTTCACAGTACCGTTGTTATAATTAACACACTCCTGCGACACTTTTTATCTGATTTTTCTTCCAGTGATCATACTTATAACATGGTAGCTATAGCTATTCACCTTGAACATCAAAATACCGTACGTTTCCTTTGAATTTAATATTCGAATGCTTTATTGTTGTCGCTGTCTCAATATTTTTTACATGTGCAGTTTAGATAATTGGCCATAATCATTATTCGTACAATGCTATACACTGAAGGCTGTATGTATAATTATTTAGACGTATGAGCAGTGAATTATTATACAGTGTAGGTTTTTTCATGCTCAAATACATGATTGCTAGGATTATAATAGTAGTGTTAGTTTTGATTGCTAATCGATGGTCAGTAATCTAAATTTTTGGTGAATTTCGAATACTCCAATAAATTTAAAACATTACATTTTCTTCAACAGAATGTATGGCATAGTTAACTTCTTTTAAGGGGGCTAATTTGTTCCATATGTTACTGTATTTTGAATGAATAAAGATATAATATGATTACGAAAGTGCTATTTAGCCTCTTAAAAATTAACATCAAATTTGTACTCTGTATTTCATATCGAAAATATTGGAAATATTGAAATTATTCTATAACTCCAAAATGTTGGGATTTTGAAAATTATAAATAATTTTCAATATCCAGTCCAAATATTTATTTTTCTAATGATATCGTTGCATAATGCCACAAGGTCTCCCTATTGTAACAATTTTCAAACCTTTGAACCCTCGTTACATTATTTACAAAGATTGGGCATGCCTTATTCGCTTTGTCATACTTTCTCTGACTGCTCTTCATCTTCACTACCATCATTATTAAAAAATAATGTTCTGGAGACTACTTGTTAAGAAATTAATATTTGGAAAATATGGCATATATATTTTTAAAACAAATTATGAAACATACAAATTCAAACTATACATGCATGATGAGACCAATGTAATAACAAAACATGAGCATACTTTGCTTCTCTCAATTTATTCAACTATTCAGTTTCTGGTTAGCTTAAAGATCATCTATGTCTTTATCATGTACTCGTATTTATACAGATATCAGTATGCAAGCATGTTACCCTTCAAATCCGTTTTGTACTTTTGAGCCTACAGTGAATCAGTATAGAAAGTGTAGGCAAGAGGTAATTTCTCAAATGATTGGTGTGTAGGTAAGCTTTTGACTTCATACTACACAATAAAACAGATTCACGGATTCACAGCTGCTTTGAATGTAGATATGCCTAGAATATAAGATTGTTTAATTTTATTAAATGCTCTTACTTGGTGAAACTCTTCCACCATTTAGATAAAAATTGTGTAATTAAAACTCAAATTTTCACACACAAAAATTCTTATTAAGTGATGCGTTTCGATTTAATATTTAAATCATCGTTTCATTGTCAGATTTATCAGTTTTGTCAAATCTAATTAAACGTTTAATCGAAACGCGTCGCACAAAAAAAAATTCATTTGGGGAACTTTATATTCAGATTACACAATTTGATGGTAGAATATCTGCTATGTCTTTAATTGAGTACCTATAATGATAAGATTTTGTGAATATTACGTATTTAAATTTATTTAATCTATTATTGTATCGCCTCATTTTTCTGTAATTTTATGTCATCGTCATCGGCAGTTCATGAAAAACTCAACGTCTAACTACGACTCTAAGGATTTCTCACTTGTACTCGTAGACTTCCAGATGCCCTGTTGGGTGATCAACGTATAATATATGGTATATTAATTTTGATCACAAATATGGAAAAGTATGTAAATAAGTCTTTACTCATATTATCCAGCTTACTTTCCTTGAAAATGCAGTATTAACAGAATTCACCATCAATCTAGCCATCATTTTAGCGTTCATCGGTGTGTAGAATGGAATACAGAATATTTTATGGGGTGTGAAGGAAACCATGAAATCTGCTGTAGCGAGATCTTACGTACCCACGATCTTTCTAATGATTGATTTCCTATTGCATTTTTATTCGTATAAAATATACAGAAACACAGTATTCCGTGTAAATATTTCTTCCTCGGCAGGTTAAAAAAAACACTTGATTATTAATCAGATTTATTTCAACACCCACTCTGATTCTGAATATGTCAAAATTTTGATTGATAGTAGATGCGTATTGGGTTAGTCATCAATCAGAGAACAAAATGTTCCTATATTCACTATTGAATAGGTATTTTTATTCATATTAGTTATTTTTATATCGTTTAGTAATAAAACCGTTTTTATTTGGAAAAATAAACGATTTTGTGATCACTATAGGAGGTAATGTACAAAACTGGAGCACGTACGATTTGCATATAAGACGACGGAATTACCAGGAAATTTGAGTAAGATGTATGATTTATTGTACTTAAAACAAAACAGATAACCCTCTACTAATCTATCTAATCTATACTATCTAGTACTGACCATAAGTATCAAAAAATCTCGAGTCAATCCACGAACCGATCAAAAAAACCAGATATGTTTCGGGAACGGTTCAGAAATAAACAGATAACATAATAAAAATGATCCGGTGGCCATGAGGGAGTCACGTTCAGTTGAATAGAGAATATTCCGTTGATATTCCTTTCAAACATTGGAGTTATCTGGCTAAATTAAGGTGTTTACACTGGAATGTTCTGTCTTGATTACTTCATAAGTTCATTGTATAAGAATAAATCTAATAAGATGCTCTTCAGAACTTTTTGACGTTAATTACTTTTTACGTCATTTCCTTTCTCGCTCGCTATTGCTAATTTCATTTTCCGCAAAGTTTCATGGCAGATTTTGATAAATAGATAGATAGATAGATTGATATTTAACTACATTAATGTACATAAATAATACTTGCGTTGAATCACCACGATGTAATTTAATATAATAATAGATGCCAATTTTACAAAAACTACTTGGCTTTAAGATCGATTATGGTAAAAACAAATACAAAACAATATGCAATATATCGAATGGAATTTTTCTGGGGTTGTTTTGAAGTGCTGATTATTGAAATTTTTCATATAGTCAGGAAGATCATTAAAAAGGTGGATGTTGTTAGAATTTTTTACATACAGGTGAGGCGATAGGTAACTGACCTCATATCTGGTACATTAATCATGACAGTCACCATTTTTTGGTAGAAATTCCTGAATTTTATGCATTTCCATGAATAGTGGTTTGCAATATTTTCGTGGCCTTTTGCAATAATAGAATCCCTATAAGCATATAATTATATCGTATATATATATATATATATATATATATATATATATATATATACGCTAGACGCGAGCATTAATTAATATGTGTTATCACGATTTAATTTCATTGATTTCTGGAGTATGTATCAACAATAACTTCGTTACGCCTTCATGCTTTCAAAACCTGATAGAGTATCTTAGAAATTCGATATCTAGCTGCAAATACATTGTAACCTCAAAGAATCGTACCAGGACTGTATTGTACACATGAAAATAATTCCTAATTCAATATTTATTTTATTTTCTAGTTTCTTGTTACAAATGAGAGAACACCTCAATATAGAGAGTTCGGAAAAGACTGCTTTATTCAGTTTCACCGAAAAAATTGAATAGGTACCTACGTATTTTACATAAATATAGTAGTTGTAGGTAGATAATAAAACAAAATGTCTTTTATTTCAATTATTCGCTGTTCTATGCGGGATATTTTTTTCTAAACATTATAATTGAAAAATCACTCTCGAAATACTAACTTTTACATCGCCAGATTGTCTAATCTGTTTCAGAAGTACTGCTTTTAAGTCTTAGATGCTATTTGGCAACGTTGGAATAAATATTTTAAAATTTTCCTTGGAAAGATCACTCAATCATACTGCTTTTTGACCACAAAAAGTATATTTTAACATGTTACTAATAGGATGAATAACTAATGGAAGCAAAATTCACTAAAATCTATATTTACAAATATTTACATAACAAAAAGTCTAACAAAAATCACAACCAATACGATATTCACAACGCTGATAGTGCACAAATACTGAGCTCCAGATGACACTACCATATCCAGCTTCCGACACTGTTTCTCATAAAACTTCCTGACTGTGTTATTACTACTTTTGGCCAACAAACAAAGCTGGTAGGAAGATCCAGCTTTCATGTTGCTATTGTCAAAGTCTTTGGTGCTATCGATCTCTACCACTCTCTTGTTGTAAGGAACTGTTGTTTGGTAGACGATGTTCATTGAATTTTGAATGTCTCTGACAAACACATCAATATCTGCGATGTCGTTTTGTTTCATCACACGCCATCGTACCTTATACACCCCTTTTCTCCTGAAAATATGAAATAATGTCAGTATTACTGGCGTGCCATGCATGTTTCTACTATTTCCTAGACTCGTTAGTATAGCTCGGCGGCCGACAGTAGAAAGCAAATAGGTATATACCTTACACAGATGAGGGTCTACCATTCAAACTCTAAACATACTCTAAGCGTCGCAAGTCACTAGTGGGCTGACTATTGACGTCTTTACGAAATAAAATAATCCCAATGAATTAGACTGACTAATAGCAGCAATGGATTGTCCCTACGACATCTACATAATTATAATCACCGAGAATTAATTAATTAATTTAGCACATGTTTTGTACTTCGTTATAATTTTTACGACGTACCAAAAATCATTTCAAGGAAAAAGTACAGAGAGACAGACAGATGGATAGATAGATAAGTCGACGGAAGTAGTTTTTGTGATGTATATACCATGAAACATTAAGAAAACAATGTCTCAAAAACTAAATTTTTCGTAGTTAGAGTACCGCCTGGCCAATTGGGGTAGAAGTAAACATTTCTGGAAAGCAACTATTTACATTTGGATATGTTAACATCAAGTATTTGTAAAACATTAATTTTGACTTTCTAACTAAAATATATGTCAGTTTGTGAGTTCGTGAGTTGCCCAAATGTCACTACAAAACCGTGTGACACATATTCGGAGTATTGACCATGGTGTCGACTGGCACTATGACAACATAGCTAATCTAATAACCTGACATTTTGTTTGCTATCCAGGTGCCAATAATTCCAATGAGGACTCCAAGAAAACGCATAATACTAATAAATACACAGGCCGATTTTCTCACTGATTATAATAAATAAATACATACAAAAATATGATCTAACTTATCAAAATTTCTACTTGTATATGTAAAGTGTACTTACGCTGTAAGCTCTCTAAAGCTCAAGTCTGTCAAAATCTCGTAGTCTTCTGGATTATTTTCCAACAACAGTGTAGTATTAACATTCACCGGACAATTCAACCTTTCTTCTGGTATTTGATACATGATTTGATTTTCCAGGAATGATGGACTACTGCATTTGATCGCCTTGTAGAAATCTTTCAAATCCATTTGAGATTTGAGGTGGCGCGACAACGGTCGAAGAAGGCAATCACATCTGAGTTTATTTCCTAAAATACGAACAAATAGTTAATTCCGATTGAATTGTAGTAGTTTCACAAATGAAGGTTCATTGAATCTGTGTCGTTTCGCTCTATTTAAAAGCACACTGGTCAAATTAACTGTTTACAGTAACAAAACTAGCTCGATACTGATTGGATGCAGTAAAGCTAATGGAGGAATATGAAACTGTATACTAGTTCTCGGATAGAATAATAATAAATACTCGATGCAGTTTCATCCATAAAACTTTGTGGAAATCTAAAATAATTTAATCAAAATGATGAAAGGTTTCCACCAAGTGAGAACATTTACAATTTGATTGAGTGGTTAACTGATATATCCGGAAAACTAAGTTTAAGTGGATACCAGGGCAGGAAATATTACTTGAAAAGTTAATTGCATATTTTTTATAATTGTTGTTAGAATCAGTTGATTTCATGATTTTCGTTCACAAAATATAAAAAATATCCAAAAACGAGGATTTGGTTCAGAATATGCTCACTGTTTTAAAATTTACACTATGATATCCCCAACTTTCAAGGGCTACAGTTGTTTAAAACCAAAATTAGTATGCAGATCAATTCACGATCACTAGTACCAAAATTAGTGTACACAAAGGAATTTTGCAAAGTATAACTCCAGAAATGACTATATTGTCTACAAACCTTTCAATTATCAGTTAAAAACTAACCTTCAAAATGTACATCCTTATCGCTCATAACAAGCTTTGTAAGTTCTGGGTGAATGTTTTCAAATAAATTATGTTTTATATCCAAAATCTTCAAACCCTTCAGACAGCTGATTTGATGCCATGGAAGATTTGTGAGGAAGTTGTGTGCCAAATACACTTCGCTCACATTGTCTGGGAGATTGAATAGATCTTCACCATTCAAATCATGCAGCTTATTATGTGAGAGATCCAGAATTTTAAGTCTTGTTAAATTACCAATAACACCTAAAATCAGAATTTTAATAAGTTTTAATAGTAGTAGTAGAAGTAGTAGTATGGGGAGGCAAAGCCTCGCTAGTAGGTCATCTTTGGCCCTTTTTGCCGACCCCGAAGACCATTACTAAAACTATGGCAGACATAGTAGTTCCTTAGTGTCGAACCTTCCAGATATTTTAATAAAGGTCCTGATGCCCGACCATTCCGCTAAGTAGCACTCTTCCCTGTAAAACTCTGCTATGCCGGACACCTCCGGCAAACTGCCAAAACATCGTATTTCAAAAGATATAGCAACGTCAGCTATAACCAATCCCCGTTTCCAGTTTTAACCTAAATGTCACTTGTGCGAACAAAATGATCCTCACGAATGAGTTCGAATTTCCTGATCATTTTACAAATTTGTTTAGGGAGGTCAAACATGTAATGTATAAAAAATGATTCAGATCGTTTTCCGTGATGCATAATTATGTGTCACGAAACACCAAAACATGAAATGTTTTATATTTGAAAGTTTTCCCCAATTCAAGACTTCCTCGTGTGGAGTAAGAATATCAAGAATTAGAATCTAACTCTGAGATGTCAAGATACCGTACCAGTTCTTATATCAGCTATCGCATTGTGTGATAAATTCAGCTTCTCGAGCTTCCCGGTGCCAACAGTGATATCCATCGTCAGAACAGGCATCAGGTTGTAAGACAAATCTATTTCCTTGAGTTTGTACGGGATATAGGGATTACTTGGGAATGATTTTCTTGATAGAAAGCTTATTTTGTTGTGGCTTAAATTAAGCTGAAAATAAAAAAAACTTAGTAGTGATACTATTGTAGTCGAATTACGCACGCACCTTTTCTAGGGATAAACAATCTTCAAAGATGCTATTAGTTTTGTTTTCAAGCTTAGATATTCTGTTGTGAGATAGATCCAGCTTTTGTAGAGCCACCAACCCTGGAAAAATGAAAAGAAATTTTACTTTCATTCGACTCAATCTTCTTTTTTCTGAAGAAATTGGCATTCATAATATATATATAATTTCTAACAGATTTTTTAAACTATAATTCAATCAACGAAGTGTCCTGATTTTTTTATTGACACGTGTTCCGGCGTGATTGGTATTGAGTGAAAGTAAACTCCAGCATCGCTACCAGCACATCTATCATAATTTTTTTGTTTGCGTGTCTATGACATGATCTTGAATTTGCCTTTTTTGTTCCAAATTTTGCGCATTAGAAATTATTCTCATTTGATTGAATATCCTTCGCATTGGAGTTTCTATATTCTTAACTTTCCCAATTTCTGGAGTAAAACTGAATTCAATCTCAATTAGAATGACAAAGTAAGAGTATTCACAATAGTGAAAAATGATTGAAACAAATATTTATATGAACTTGAGCCAAAAAATTCATAGATATGAATTAGAATAGGTCCTATTGGAAACGATTGAAAAGTACATATCAGATTATTGATATTTATTTATTCTCATTATGGTTACAATTTGTTATTTATTTTTGATGAAAATTATACTAAATGAACCTTTATAAAATTCATAATACAAAAAATTTAAAGAAGAACGCAAAAACTTACCTTGGAAGGCACCATTGGGTATATACGTCAAATTATTATTCGTCAAGTTTAGATTAAGAATCTGCAGAAGGCCCTCAAAAGCTCTGCTACTGATATTGTGGATATTGTTGTTTGCAAGATTCAACTCAAAGATTACAGGGAGTTTTCCGAATGCGTTCCTGCTTAACTTGGCTAGCTTGTTTCCCTAAGATATATACAGTTTATGGGGTTTATTTTCCATAAAAAATATGAGGATATCATTTTACAGTTATTTATTGGTGCCTAATCTTTGCATTCTTATTATTTCACCACTATAATTTGTGACAATCATTCTCATAACTGACAATCTTAGATAAATCCCTCCTTTAAAATGACTGGTTAAACTTGACCTCATTAGTAGTTATCTTAAATGATTAAACTGAGATCAAAACAGTAAATTTTCTTAATCAGAGTACCTTTGATGATGCACATTTTTTGAATCATTTATATAGAATGTAGATATTTTTACTAATAAAACTAATTTTGTTTCGAAGGTTGTTTTTATGTCACAGTTCCCTATCGAAAGTACTTGGGCCAGTATTCAGAAAAAATAAACTTATAAAACATAATATAGAATATAATACAATTGTATATTGAATTTGAGTCGTTTGAGTCAACAGTCACTGCCAGATATGATATTCGATTTATAAATGCTTCACAAAAATTAGCAGTGTGTTTCCATATAAATCATTCTGAAGCACAACAAATAGAATTCAATATAACTTTTAAACTTGTTCTGTAATTGTCATTGAGTATATGATGGCCTTTAGAGTAAAAGAATTTAACTAAACAAATCATATATCTTGTGTATGTAATACGAAGTATAATAAATATTGCATAACTCTTACCTCCATATAAAGATATTGTAGAGAAGTTAGTTCACTTAGCGCCACCCAAGGAGGTTCCCTGATTCCATTGTAGTTTAGATTCAATCTTTGCAGCGTGAGCAAACTAGAGAAACTCCCATCCTCAAAGCCATCCCCCAAATTGTTGTAACTCAAATCCAAACTCAGCAGTGAATTCATGGAAGGCCATAGCTTTGGAGGGATTATATCGAAGTTATTATGAGAGAGATCTAGTTGAGATACAGATATGGGTAACTGAAATAGCGATGATATTTTATTTCCTCTCAGGTTCAGTGTTCTGGTACCAGACAATCGGGTGAAGGCACTTCTTACTATGCTGTCGATGTTGTTGTAGCTCATGTCAAGCTCTAAAAGAGTAGGTACTGCTCCGAAGGTACTAGGTTTGATCATCTCTAAACTGTTATGACTTAGGTTGAGATATCTCAATGAAAATAAGGTTTGAAAGACGGAGTTGAAGATATCTGTGAGTTTGTTGTATGATAAGTCGATAGTATGGAGTTCATACAACTTAGGAAATGTTTTTCTTGGCACCGTGGTTATCAAGTTATGGGATACGTTGAGCACTTTAATCCCGGTCATGTTGTGTAGTGGAATCTGGAAGGTATAATAAGTGTCTTAGTTGCAACTATGGTACGCAAATTCTCACAATATGCACGAAGAATCGCATCGTTTTGTCGTATGTTTTGTACATCGTCATATTGTCAAATTTGTTACTCAAAATGGCTATCCGACATAATCTAGCTAACTCTTAGCTCGAATATAGATCCTGGAGGATATGAAATAATTTTAAATATTCTATTCGTATGATATTTAATTCCGGTTTGCGGTCTTATATCCATACTACAACTTGTTAGTTGTCTACTTGACATATAACCAATTGTAATCATTCAGTTTAACAATCTGAGAATAATGTCACATATAGTCGGTCTTCATAACCACTAACCACTAACATTGCGTCATACTCTGAAAATATGGACATGTACCAGTTAACATTGCTTCGCACTATCATTGTCTAGAGAATTTCTTGCGTTTTATCTATTCAAAAGTCTGAAGCAGTGTTCCTAAAACATCCACTTGTGAGTCCATAGTGCAACAATGAAGAGTGCATATAAAGTGAACCGCAAATAAGGCGATTATGGTAGTTACGTCTTTAATTCGGCTCGTGCCATCTGATAGTAGGCTGACTATTATGAAGCGGATGTTCTGATAGAGGTGGACAACTCAATTATGCTCTATAAGACCTCCGTCTACCATAAGTCACAGAAATATAAAAAGTACAGAAGCCAGCCATATACTCCGATAGTCAGGCAGCTTTGAGGGCAGTAGCATCTCCTAGGATCAGATCACCACTGGTCTAGGAATGCAGTACCGCCCTCCAACGCTTAGCCCAATCCAAGAACGTGACCCTCATGTGGGTCCCTGGTCACAGCGGGGAGCTAGGTAACGAAAAAGCAGACTGCCTGGCGAGGATAGGAGCAAGCACATGCATTGGGCTCGAACCCTTGCTGAGAGAGATGACTGCAGCGAGTCCAAGAGGTTTATAGCAGGTCCCAACAAGCATGGAGAGCTATGGTTATTGAACTAGAAGAGTGATTCACTCCACTTGTTAGTAGGGATCCTCACAGGTCATTGCAGATTGAACAGGCACCTGACACTCATAGGAGTGGCCAAATACCAAATCTGTCAGAAGTGCTGGGAGGAGGACGAGACCTCGATCCACTTCCTGGGCGAGTTTTCCGTATACAGCGGCCTCAGGGCAGAGGTGAACAGCAGAGTTTGATAGAAAATGCTACAGTGGCATGGTCGGACATCATGACCCTTATTAAAAGGTCTGGAAGGTTCGATACTAGGGAGTTACCATGTCTACCATAGTTCTGAGGATGGTCTTCGGGGTCGGCAAAAAGGGCCAGGCTTTGCCCCCCCCCCCCATTACTTACTACAACTACTACATGACCTGATCAAATGATAACGAAAACAAAATGAACTTAAGCTCCCCCAAGGTTGGAATGAATAGCAATAGGTAATTGAAACAGGCCTAGGTATATTAAATAATACTACATTCTGAAAATTACAGATGCATCACCTTACCTGTGTCATATTGTCGAACAGGTTGTACGAAAGCTGCAGTTCTGTCGCATATGTCGTTTCATCGAAAGCTTTCTTTGGCAAAGTTGCAATTTCATTGAAAGATAGATCCAACTTGGTTATGTTAGCACAGTTTTCGAAGGCTCCGCTTTCTATTTTATGTATTTTGTTCTTGGATAAATTGATGTGTGTTAGATATAGATCCTTGAAGGCTAATTTTTGGATTTCAGTCACTTGGTTTTCGGAAACATCTAAGATCTGAAATTAATAAGATAGAATATGGGTCATTGGAATATATTAATTGTTGATTTATTAATATATGGATTGTATGTTGTGTTTTTAGGCAGATTAACAGCAACATGTGAAATCAATTCAATTACTCAAATAACGATACAGTAAATATGCATTGATGCTCCATTCTGCATAAAAATATTATTCCAATTCTTCCGTAGAATGGCAGAATCTCGTAACACAAAAATCCGCTTCCAGCCATGGAGATGGATGGATGCCCTATATAAAAGCTCTTACTTCAGGATGACCTCGCATTTTTCGCTATTTCATGGTACCTGATGTACTATAACTACTGATACACACACAGACAAAAAGATAACGCAGACATTGTGGAAAAATATCCATGAACAGAGAGACAGAACTAAGAAATGTTGGTCTGACAATGTGAAATAATTAATGTTTTTGTAAATAATGAGAAATACGTGTCTGTGCGTTGCAGATACCCGTCAACCATGGTATAATGAAGTGACGATTATCTAGATGACTCAGATGATTCTCTTTATTTTTCATGTCAATATAAAAATTTATTGTAAAATATTTTAAGGTGGTCGGTCGAAAGATAAGACGTCTATAGAAAATAAAGTCTGAAGCAGCAAAGTAGAGTCTCAAAAACTATTTAATATATTGAGTATGAATCGATAGATTGAAACACAATTTCTAGTATCAATAGTTATGAACAAAATTCTATTGATCATTTTCCGATAAATAACACATAATCTGAAACATATTCACAGTGTCATAGATCGGTTAATTGGAGCAAGCAATGATCATTACCTCAATGAAATTCAGCTGATAAAACATTTGATAATCTATCTTTTTGAGAGCATTCCGTGCCAAATCGATAGTACCAATCCTTTTTAGTGTTCCAAAAGTACCTCTCCCTACGTCTGATATTTGGTTGTCAGATAAGTACAATCTCCTCAAAAATCGCATGCCTCTGAACGAATTCTGATCCAGTCTTTTGATTCGATTTCCTGACATGTTTAGTACCCTCAAGACCGTATTTCTGGCGAATGCACCCCTGTAATAGAAAAATCGCACATTTAAGATATCTGGTAATTGTAATAAAATATAAAATTAAAGAAATAATTGTGAGTGTAGAACAACATTTATTTATAGTTCTCTAGAACTGAATTATTTTGTGTGATCTATGTATGTAGATGTCGTAGATTCTCTTAATAGGTCAAATATTAACAATCCGGTATAAATAACCTTGAAATAAATAAATTTATGAGGTCTATCATCAACTTGAATTTTCACCTACAAAGGCAGAGGCGTTCATTGTCTATTCTTGCACAGTGTGAGCTGGAGTACATTTATATCCGGAACATTTGGAAGTGTTTTCAAAACAGGATACTATGGAGTTAAAAGCTCTTCCATAAGTACTAGTTTTTGCGCTCTGGTTAGTATGAGTTCTTTAGCTTTGTTTCTATTATTTACATTTATATCTTATTGTTTTTACTTTCAACGTCAATCGACTGGCAATTCGAATTCTAGATATGTTTTCTTAATGTTTCATGAAAAAATAAATTTCCGTCAGTTTGTATGTCTGACTGTTCGTGCGGCAATATTTAGCCCTTCCATAACCACTGAAAGTACCATACGGATATTTATGGAATTTTGACACTAAATTATTACTATCATAGGGACGTTAAATGAAAAAAACAGTACACAGAGTATTCCTAAGACCCCATATAACTCGAAAAGTATTATCCTGATATAATTTGAGTTTTCACAGATGATTAATAATGGGACAAAGCTTTGAAATGTATGGTAACCGATTCAGTGACGATAGACTAAACTAAAGCCAATAGTTATGCTATTTTAGGCAGATTTGAGAATTATTGATCCAGTTGAATAAATCATGGAAATAGGATGTGATCGAAATTTAAATGTCATAATGAACTGCCGGATCTTAGTTATATCTACCACAACAATAATAGATAACCCAATAATTTAAATTATTTTTTCCTACATAACTGGCATGCTAACATAATTGTGCCCATTACGTGCAATCCCAAAGAACAATGAAGGTTGTTGTGATTAGCATAAGTAGTGAATGAATCTAATAACAATAATAGTATAAAGGATGTACTACCCAACAGCATCCTTCTTCAAAAAGTTTCTGATACATATCTATATGATGTTAATGATAGTGTTTAGTGTAGCCGCACAATTATAATGTTACATGAATTGATTAAGCATTTGGCGGGCAATTTTTCAACGCCAAGAAATGTCGAGTGATGTGTTGTTATACTCGTAACGTAACGTAATTATGATTGATGACTGCTTGTTTTATAAGTTTAAAAACAATTTTGAGAGTTGTATTGCTCTGACAGACAGAACTGCTATCAATTGTTAAATGTGTTAACAAGTCAAAATTATAAATACTTTTATATTAAAATAAATACTACTGATATATGAATAGGTGTGAGCAATATACAAATTAATATCTTCAGGTATATCGCGAAATTAACGATGAAGGACTAAAACTGAATTCAATATAACAAAAACAACTAAACTAAACTAAACTAAAATTTCACACAATTTTGAAAATCAAATCGAAATATACTCATGCAAAATACCGTTTATTCTTCTTTTCTAATCCTGCAGCTCTTGCCATTTCTCCAGGACAGATGAAAAAGATCGGAATGAAAACTCGTAAATAGAATCATATAAGTTTATCTATATTTATAAGGGGTCCCGCTTGGTGAAAACATAAAAAAATGTAAGACTAAGACATTAGAGGCTTGTAAGATTTGTGAAAATGACAAATTTGCAAAAAATGCCCTCAAAAAATATAACTACGCCCAAAGGTCACTAGAAGACCACTAAACATAAATGAATTTGTTTGGAGGTTCAGATATTTTTTTGCTGCCAATGCACATTTAACCTGCTGAGCCTACTACGTGACCACGTCACATCCCTCCACAAGTTTCATGGAAAATCGGTGCACTGAGATTACGCGGTGACAAGATTTCTAAGACAAACAGAAAGATGGGTATGAGTAACATGGATTTTCGTGATATACGGAGTATAAAACATCAAGAAGTGTATCACGCTATTCGTGATGATAAAAAAAATCTGCATCGTTGTGTATAGTATATATGGCACTTAAAGGTATTTGTTATGAGTACAATGAATGAGTGAAGTATAATATGCTTATATGCGACTAAATCAAAAAAGTTAGAAAGCCGGGTTCTCGTTCATTCATCAATTTCTTCATGCAAAGTATATTGAATTCCCGAAAAAATTTAATTACTTTCCTTGATGGAATTTTCTTACGACTGAATAAAATCCGATCGTACACATATGGAAACTCTAATCATTGATGATAATAAAAGGTATTAGATTTCAATTTTCATACATGCAAAAAGTTTGTATGAGCCAAATATAACTAAGAATTACTAGAAATGAACGTAAGCATATTTTGGTTGGATCCCAAACGCCTTCTCTTAAGATATTCCAGTAAAAGGAAACAACAAAGACACGTAGAAAATAGACTCAGAATATAAACTCAAATCGTACGTCTTTCATAATTTTCAGCGGTTGTTGTTTCATGATGGTTCGTTGTCTAGGTGCTTTGTAAACGATACCGCTCTGATAAGCCCTAGTTGATATAATCTCAAAAATACGTTACTTTTATGCCTCTGAGAAAACTTTGATGACTAGACCTCCACAATCTGGGTTCACAAATCAGAAATACCTATTTTTTAGGTCACCAGCCATTTGTTATGTGATTATCTATTGTAGATGGTGATTCAGTAAATAATCACTAATGAACTTTGGAAGAAAGGATGGTACTGCGAATATTTGATGAGTAAAACTGTTTTCATCTCTATTTACACGAAATAATTTGAATAAGGAAATACCCGATATATATATATATATATAATATATATATATATAATATATATATATATATATATATATATATATATAATATATATATATATATATATATATATATATATATATATATATATATATATATAATATATATATATATAATATATATATATAATATATATATGTATATATATATATATATATTCAGGAGCTATCTAAATAATCAATATTTATTTTTAGATTTTGACAATCTGTACCTCAGTTATTTTTAACTCTAAACAAAGAAAGAGATGCTTTCACGTAATAATCATGTAACTTTGCTGTGGTTCATCAATTTCGTGATACCTTATATAAATGTCATAATATAAGCTCCATAAAAAGAAAAGTTATGAAATAATTAGTATTGAACAATTGAAATTGCACTTTAATACATCTAAACAAAAAACAAATTTTTCGATGAACAACTTCAATAACATGCAAACATTAAAACCTAGATCATTGTTAAAAATGTTAAGTTCTTCTAAAAAAATCCTGATCGCTCGAAGTGGGTTGATTGATTTTCATGTTTTTCAATTATGAGGTTGCAAAAAACAAATTTGAAGTGAGTTTCAGAGTAGGTAAATCTATCAACAACTTAAAAAATAAATAGAATAGCTATTTTATAGTGGTAAATATAACAAAACAGGAATAAGTTCCAATTAGATGTACCTAATATCTTCATTTTCAATTGTAAACCAAATAGAATGTGGCTTAGTCAGACAACAACACATTTAACTTACCTAGTTATTTCCGTCAATCGATTATTGGACACGTTAAACCACGTCATCTTGGTGAGATCTCCCAAATGACTCGCGTCCACCTTAGGAATCTCATTATAACTGAGATCTAGTACTTCGACATCCCTTAGTCCTTTGAATTGATTTCTCTTGAGCTCAGTAATCTGATTCCCATGAAGATCGAGAGTTCTCAATCTCCTCAAAGGCTGGAGGGCTTCAGGAGTAGGAGCTGTAAGATTTCCACCTGTCAAGTGAAACCTCAAGAGTGTACCTGCCATATCAGCACCGGCAAAAGAATCTTTTGGCAGCTCCGTGATTCGATGATTTTCTATATGGAGGATTGTTAGATTGCCAAGAATCTGAAAATAATATCAGCGATAATAACATAATTCAGTTAAAATCAATCTTTAGCTTTAATAATGGTCAGCTACATTATCAAATCCTGGTAATTCAGAAGACAGTAAATTCCTACGCAGTGCATGCGTAAAAGATGCTAACACTAATTTTTGCTTATCAATTATTTGGTTCTACCCGTCGAGAGTTAAATGGTGGTATTATTGAAGACTGTTTAATATGTCTAGGTCAATATCGCTCGGCTCCTACATTTCACATGGAGATTCAAACAGGTGATCAGACTTGAAACTCTTCCACAAAAAAAATACTGCTTTATTTTCACTTTAAATTACATTACTAATGGGCTAAGGGATCTCGAAAAACATTGTATTGTTGGAGACTAGACATTATATTGTAGGAGGATCTGATGTACAGGGCGATGCCATAAAATCCCTAAACGCTATGAAGAAACAAAGATGCATGGGAGGTGCTGTTAATCTGCTCGACTCCGTTTATTTAATCTAATATTACTAAGCCCAAATTTTGGAACGACATATAAATCAAACTTTACGCTTAAAATATTTTGAATAACTAAAAAGTGATATTATATTCAAAAATAAGAAACTTCATGTGCTCACGTCATACAATTGAGGTCGAAGCAATCAATTCTGCAATGGACATAAAAAAGACAGACATCCAGAGAGACAGACTGTCTGATAAACCGACAAAATTAGTAACATAGAGTTTCATGCTCTAGAATCGTTAAACATTCAAAAAGCTATCGCAAATTCTAGGAATATAGAAATATTCTTTTCCTGTACATTTCTGAAGGCCTTGATCTCTTTTGAGCATAGTAAATGAATTAATACGGTAGGTAATTTTGAAAATTAAAAATTAAATACTTGTTAAAAAAACATAATTTGAAAAAACGTAAGGTAGTAATTTCCATTATGATGCACATGATTGGCAATTTTTCGAATTTCTGATAATTACAGAGGATTATAGGAAATATTTCTAACCGCTCATCATTTTAATGTTTTTTTATGAGTTTATTATAATGTACGAGAAGTGCCAATAATTGAAAAAAATAAGTAGAGTCCGATAAAAATCTCGCCTAACTGAATCACGTCAGAGAAACTATCTATTAGTGTAATTATTTACAAACTTCATGGAGATAATATTAAAACATAAACTCGAAGCAAAACCTCAGGTCATATCTAATTAAAACTTCACTGTATATTTCACACCTCCATATAAACTTTAAACAATCATGCATTCTGAATTAATGTTCAGGTAATGCTTACGCCCAGTGTAGCGTTATATCACACACCAACAAACTTGCCATACAAATCTATTGAAAATACATATTTAGCTTCATGTATATATTGTACAAGTTAACCATGCAAATGTAAAACTGATGATGTAACGACTGCATTGAAATACGTGGAAAGTGTCGTTAGAAAGTCCATTTTCCAATCAGCTAATTGGAAAGAATGTTTTTGCTGTTCGCTTGTTTTTGAATCTCAAGTATTTCAATGTGCCAAAACAAGTTGAATCAATGTAACCATGCAGGCATACTCACTTCCTAGGCATTGTCCATTGTTTTGCAAACATTACTATTTGATTTGAATAATAGTGCAAAAATTTGATCAAAAAATGATAAAGCCTCATAATCAACTTTTTAAATTTCAGCTGAATGATCTCATACAAAAAAAGCAAAAATATTTAAGAGACACAAAATTGAGGAATATTTAAACGTATATCAAGACACACCGAAATCCATATAGTACTGGTTTTCATTGAATTGAACCAGTATACATGTAAGATTGTACAAAAACCCAATATCAAAGTTGTATCGTATCAATAACTGAACCACCTGGTTCAAATTATAGAACAATGAAATATGTTACAAGCTGAGAAAAAACAAAAAAACGTAACACTTTTATATATCCCAACAGATGAATGCAAAATTCTAAATTGACAAATACGACCAACAAACAAATCATTTGATTTCAGCTCAGAACCCACCATAAAATCGCGACTTAGTGATAAATACTAAGAGAAAACGTACCGAGTAGCTATGCATTTTCTCACACATATGTTCCAGTCAATGTACTCGAAGTTAGCTGTAACATTATTAGCTTTAAGAATTACAAAACTACTTTGATTTACTGCTCATGATAGGCTAAGGTGGTTCAATTTGAATTGGAAGGAAGAAAATTGGAACTCAAGCCAAACAAAAGAGAAGTGAGTTGTTGTCTCCTGGGCCCGGAATTCAGATACTGAAACTGCGCGACTTGGAAATCTTCAACTGTTCACATTGTGACATACTATTTTTGAGTATTTAAAGGGACGTGATGTTTTTTTGCTTTTCAGAAGGGAGGGAGGATTTCAAATGTCCTCCCAGGCACGAATTTTCTTGCAACGACTTGGTTCTTCATAAAATAATCGTATTCTCTCAAGACCTCACACTTCAAATATCTTTCTTGAGTAAAACATTAATTTATAGTACTACCATAGCAGTTTGATGAATCTAGTGCAAAAACTATGTGATAAAAGAATGAAATATTATATATGCCGACACTAAAACCAATGTAATAATGAAAAGAACTACTATTACACAATCCATTATCTTGTTACTAATGGCAAACAAACCTGGGTAGGTGCAATTTTTAGCACTTCGATTCCAGGCAATACGTAGAATTAATTTATATGCGCGATATGCATATTTGTACATAATCTATATTACATTTTTCTTGTCTGAATTTTCAACGACCTTCGATAATTATAGCACTGCATATATAGTTACAATTTAGACTTGAATACCTTTCACCCGTATACAAAGTGATTTTATCACACTGCAAAATACCTATAATGACCACATAAATTTTTCAATGAACAATCTAAATATTCAATAAACAAGAGTTTAATATCATCGCATTGCACTTACACCCTAACCTGTATAAATATTATAACATAAAAATTATAACATTCATAACGTTTTCCTAAGTCAACATAAAAGTTTTGGGACTCACACAGTCTTTATCAATGAGTAATAAAGTTTGTAGACGCACTAAGCTATCAATTAGATATGGTTTTTGTTTTTCATGTTCTTGAGAGTTTAGTTGAAACAAAATTCACAAAAAATGTGCCTAGACCGCCGCTCTGAAAGTATTGTGTGCGTCAACCGAGTGTTGACTTACCATTCTGATCATACTTCTTAATAACTTCCTCGGAGCTGTAACCTTCTAAAGCCGCCGGTATTAGCATGAGGATTACAAAACTGACGAAATCAAGATGTAAATCATACAATGTTTCCAGGAAAAAGGATTAGATTCACTAAGATCATACGTACTTACATAAATCAGAATATAATCTGTTGCAACAGTACGGAAACATCTGTAGATAATATATTAATTTTTTGCGAGAAAGTTAATACAAGTCATGCACATTGTGTATAATTTATACGTTCTGTTAACTGCAAGTACTTTTTGTCAAATTCATTATATCAGTTATAGCTCATTACTATGGTCTTTTCAATACTTATCCCCTTATGTTGTCGGAAATATATATCAAATAACAGAACATTTCTGATAATTTATTTCGAGCCTCATTGTACAATGAAGACAAGAAATATTGGTTTCCTGATGCAATAACTAAACAAAAATGCTTCTTGTACCCTTTCAATTACTTTTCAATAAGAATAACACCAATTATCTTTTGTCTTACAAACACACAAATAAGATTTTATAAAATTATTTCATTTTAAATTATATTAACTAATTCTTTACATAAAGATATACTAAGCGGATTAAGCAGTCATTATCGGTATTTTTTACACACTATTTATTTTTTAATTTTCATTTAACTTTACAGTGTATTAAACAATAAATGTGCCTTTTATTTTACTTCCATTCTCTCCCCAAGATATTTAAAAGTGGTACTCAAGGTGCCACACCCACTCCAGTTCCATTCTGCAACCATATATCCGCATTGCCACTTACCTTGATAGCCGAAACAGGAAATTGTTTCAGTTTCGAATTCCTTATGTATAACTCGTTGAGAGTATAGTTGACTCCAAGAAAAGTATGTTCTTCTATAAACTCTACGGGAGTGTCGAGTATGTGCAGCACTTTCAACATCAGTTTGTGAAGTAGACTGCCATATAGTCTGCCTGAAATTGGAAAACTAATAAGAGGGAAGGATGACCGCTAAATTACTTAACTTATTTTCAAGGATTAGTTTGCATTATAAACCTTATCAGATGAAAACATTCGTCGCTCAAATGTGAGATTTTCTGAAAATTTAGCATACTCACTATTAGTAGTACTGGTATCACTCCAGTGATCATTGCACTATATCATGATAAATTGATGCCTAGCGTCATGACACAGTGACGACAGCAGTATTGATCTACCTCACCAAATCCTAATATTCATTTACATTTTGTTGATTTCATTGACGGTTTGTCTTTTTATCTCTCTCACCTTACATCGTATGTTTTGGGATACGTCAAATTTTAGTACATTCAAGCTAGCAGCAAAACGTAAATGGTATCTAGTTTCTTCAATAATTAGAATTTTTTGTATCTACCGTCTGGTGGAGTTTTAACGTCTGATTTTGTTATTGGTCCAAATTTTTTTGGGAAGGTTTAGATTGGTGGTGGTGATAGAACAATGGAATTAGACTTTATGAGAAGATGTTTACAAGGTACCAGAGAGGACAAAATAAGAACTGAGGAAATATGCCATCGAATGGGAGTAGAATGCTCCATTACTAAAAAAATTGGAAAACAGAGCACTGAATTGGTACGGTCATGTCCAAAGAATGCCAGAACACAGATGGCCAAAAAGAATATTAGAGTGGGAACCCCCAGGAAGAAGACGTAGGGGAAGACCTGCTCTAAAATGGGAAACATATATCGGACATGCTATGGTAGATGACTGGGAAGTCGGAGATTTATGGAGGGCAAAAAGGGCGAACTCGTAATGGGAAAATGCCGAAGAAGAAGAAGAGAAAAGTCATATTAATACGAAACCATATTCTAATAAAATATCAGGTTTGTTTGAAACTTGTAGACAAGGTGGATTTATCAAAAGTTTGATTTCGGACTTGCATTGTCTATAAAAATTTTTAGTATCACGACGTTTCGATTGATATGCTATCTTCAATCGTCTTCAGGTGAACTGGCGAACACGTTCCTTTCATGCCTATTTATACCCCGTCCGGTGACGTGTCGTTGTGCGCGGTCTGTTCTGATTGGTTCCCGATGCGCGGTATTCCGGTCTGCTGTTTGTCGGTCATTGTTTGTTGTCTGGTCCAGTCGTAGTCTATTGATCTTCTTTATGAGTGGCTGCCATATTGGTTTAATGTCTACGCTAGGTTTGCTGTACACTTTGCTGTTGTTGGTGATGAATGCCGCCTCCTTGAATTTCCTTCGATACCAATGCGGTTCCTTGGCAATAACCTTAGCGTCGTCCCAAGCTATTTTATGGTGCTCCGTCCATGCGTGGTCAGCTATTCCAGATTTTCCTGTCTCTGCTCGCTGGGTGTTGAGACGATGTCCTTTGATTCTTACTTCCAGTGGCTTTTTGTTTCTCCAACATAGATTTTATCACATTGACATGGTATCTGGTAGATGCAGTCCTTTGTCTCTTGAGATTCATTCCTGGACTTAGTTTTTGTTAGGATACTTTTGAGGGTGGCATTCCTAGAGAATTTTGTTTGGATCTAGTATCGCTGACCTATTCTTTTGATTCCATCTGATATTCCTTTGACGTAAGGCAGAATGAGTAAGTGCTGAGATTCTTCGTGTTTAATTCTTCTACTGTTGGTATTTTCCTGTATTGTTACTTCCACTAGCTTCTTTGGGTATCCGTTGTTTAATAGGTCTTGTTTAATGATATTGAGCTCTCTTTGTAGTCCCTCTTGTGTGTTACAAATACTCCTAGCTCGGTCGACTAAAATCCGGATGACGCCTTTCTTCGTGGCTGTTGGGTGGTTTGAAGTGTAATGTAAGTATTGACCTGTGTGAGTTGGTTTTCTGTTGTTTCTATTTTGGTGTTTCTTCTCGTTACTAAAATATCTAAAAATGGAAGGCAGTTGTTGCTCTCTTCTTTTTTCGTGAATTTTATCGAAGGTCGCATGTTGTTCAGATGACTGAAGAATGTTTTTCAGAACAGACCGCGCACAACGACACGTCACCGGACGGGGTATAAATAGGCATGAAAGGAACGTGTTCGCCAGTTCACCTGAATACGATTGAAGATAGCATATCAATCGAAACGTCGTGATACTCAAAAATGTAATAGACAATGGAAGTCCGAAATCAAACTTTTGATAATATCAGGTTTGTTTAATCAAAGTGCCATATTATTTATTTTTACTATATATTGGAACATTCTTATCCAGTGGCACATTATACTTACAGTAAATAGAAACTATACGATAATATAATTTTCGAACTCGTGGCCAAATCAAACATTACAAATAAGTAAGTAATATACATACGTTTCAAAATTGTAATAATTAGGAACCCATGAAAAACATATTAAGCATTTGAGAGTACTAAAAAACTAAAACTAAAATACGGATGATACATGCAGATATTAAAAATGGAAAACTTACTGAAGTGGCATCTGTTTATGGTGAGCCTTTCTATGGGTAATCTAAACGTAGCCAAGTTGTTGAGCCCAATACTCATACTAGCCAGATTGGTGTTGTTGCAACTGACACTGATTCCAAAGTCAGATTCGACATCACATGTGCAAGGATGTAGCAATAGCTTATCCTTTGGGCACCTGTACGACGGTCCTGGAGGTATGTATTCAGCCATTGCCAATTCGTGGAGCAAGATTATAAGCAGCACCGGGAGTTGAAGGCAGCTGAAGAACATGGTCGATAGGTAGGTAAAACTGTAAATAGAAATTGGCGTCAAGTTGATTGACTCAATACTTCCCACGTACTAATAATACTGACAAACCATAAACATTTCTTCCTACAAGCAGATGCATTATATCTAGTTTTCGTTCCGCTGAATATCACTACTGGGTACTGATAATCTCCTGATGTCTACACAATATATATATATATATATATATATATATATATATATATATTATAATATATATAGGAGAGCGCGGTAGTCTTGACTGACTATTGTAATGTGAAAGCAGTTAGGATCTTGAGGTGCAGTCAGGTTAAATGCGGACCCTTAGAAGTGAATCATTTGTTTTTGAAGCTTTCGAAATGTTTATTTCCTTTTTCAAGACAAAAACGTTAGAGCTCGTTAAACAGAAAAGCGAGCATAGAAAACATAAGAAGAAAACTCCACTTAATTACAACACTTGAAATACTACATCGTGAAAATATTGATCAATATGACTAAAAAAACATAGAAACTTTAAAAACTTGTTTAAAATAAACTAATACTAATTTTTTTTGCAATAACTGCGCCTTTGCATTTCCATTTGAACCAAGGCTTGTTTTTTAAGAGGCGTTTATCAACGTGGGGTAGGTAGGCTACTAGGGAAGAGTGGGTGAGAGGTAAGATGAAATTTTCATCCAAAATCATAGTACTACAAGAATGTGTCTGGAAGTAAAAGGCATAGAGGAAAGCGTAGCTCTGGAAACTCACAAGCTGGTGTTCCAGACAGAGATATTTGCCATCCTATTGGTGGCATATTCAACAGAGCACAATCTTGGAAAAAACCTGTCCGCCTGAAGTGCTGAAGAGGACGAGACATCCTTCCACTTTCTAGGCAAGTGTGCTAATACTTTGATCTTAGAATCGAAATTTCCAGCACCAAGTAATTTGACAGAGAAGAAGGATACTTAGCAGAATGTTCGGATATCATGACATGTATTAGAAGGTCTGGTAGGCTTCGCCTTCCCATCACTACTACTGCATAATTATGCTGCATGCAAAAGTTGATCCAAAAGGGGAGGTGGTAGATAATGTCAATTTTCAAATGAAGAGTTGGTCAGGATACTTTGAAAAAAGGTGTGTTTTCGAACTCCTCTTCCAAACCTTTGCGCAGCAAAACTAAATGCTGAAGATCAAAAAGTCATCAGTATATATGCCATGTTCCAAGCTATAACGTTTTTGATTGAATGAGAAGGAGTATACCAGAGTTTTGCAAGCTTTCGCATTTATACTACGCATACGCATTATACGAGGATGTGGTATAGAACATGTTTGAATGAATTTATTCCGCCACACGATTTACCTCTACTTAATATTTCTTGAAACGAAACTAGATAAATAAGAGTTGCATAATAGACATCTTACAGATAATTTTTTGGTGAAATTATTCTTAGAGGTTGACTAGAGCATTTAGTTACTGAAAATATTATTGAGCAACAAAAGCAATCACCATAGTGCACCCAATTATACGGTTTAAATTTTAGTTCCACTCCATTTCTCCAAGTAATAAAAGATTGCTCAGATTGCGCATAGCGATGTGGTATGATAATGGGATGGTTTATTATAACAACCAGAAATATTATTCGAAGAAAGTTCTTCACAAACATGCAGACATAAATAAATTAGATATTATTGTTACCTCTGAAACTCTTCCAATGGTCGTCCTTGAAATTGATCTTATATTTGTTTTGCCGCTAATTTAATTGACGTATGTATGTTTTGAACATGTGATTGAGAATTAAATTTTTGAATTATAATGACATAGAATATTGTCTTGAGACATGATGTATAATCATATCAAAATCACAATGCTGACTGTCTTATAAGAGAATACGAAACAGTATAGTAGCTCCCATTTTTTAGTGAACATATTTGGGAAACGGGTCAAAACGTAAAATGGGAGCAAATCTACCTTTATAAAGTTGTATCATGTTTATTTCGCCAGCTTCTCAATAGACTGCAACCTACATTGATTGAGTATGCTCCAAGGAATACGTTTATATATGCTCTCCAAACCTATAAATGAACCATACTTTTATCCCTCCAGTAATTTTTATGGTTCCTATGGCAGGCGACCGCTGCGAGCTAAATGAAACTAAGCGTTGCTAGACGAAGCTAACGAATACTAAGCCAAACTAAGTTTGAGCGGCCACTAGGAACGATTTTCGTGTATTAGTTGTCAGCTGTGTTTTTAGGCGGGAGAACATTTAAATATATTTAAAATGAGTTCTGTTGCGACAACAATGGTGTTATTGGATATGTATTCAGAATCATCATCTGAAGAATCAGACTTTTGTAAGATATTGCTTGTTTGAGAAAACAAGGAGAATTTTTTTTTTGTGTCGTATAATACAACCTATTTTCGAACACATTCTATTAACAATGATGATATTTTGCAGGACATCAATTAACCATGCTTACACAGCGCAAGATAAATAAATAATAAATTCCGAGGAGAAAAACTTTGTCCGAATCTAACACGAGCCAAATCGAACGAAACAAAACTAAGGTTTCAATTTTCGTTCAACTGAGCTGAAATGACCGAGGGTATATTTAAAAGTATGGTAACTAATTTACTGAAAACTTACTGAGGGGATTTGTGTCGTTGAGTAGGGATAATTCTGCTATATATTCTTTTTTCGTTCATAAGATAAAATGCTTTCTTTTTTTTTAATGTGAAGATGCATTATATACCCAATATCGTATTTATAAACAATCAAATTGTTCATTCCTATTCTTTTATTCCTTATTTAAAAACAATATTATTTCTTTATGTTATTACTAACAGTAATCTCGGTCGCACTCAAACTTAAAAAAGTAAAAAAGTGCAGAAAAGTGAACACATAATTTTGATTTGAATATCTACGAGAAACTTGAAGAAATTCAGAATTCAGTAGACCAAAAATGATATTTCCTAGGAGTGTGGAATATTAAGAGTCGATCGACTTGAGTCCTTTTTTCCTCAAGTCAAAAACATGTATATATATATATATATATATTTTCTCGAAAAATCTATCGAAATAAAGCAAAACCATATCAATGAGTAAAAAGTGAGTACTCCACTATCCAGATAATTATCTTAAAGGTAATTTATCAGGCCAATAAGGGAACCTTAATGACACATGAAGCTACATATATGATTGACCATTGAACTGATTGCTGAAATTTATTCAGTTAATATACACCAGCATTTCCTAGTTATTGCCTCCAATCAATGCCATTATCATTGAAAAGGATATATAAATAGATATTTTCTAGCTCACAGAAAAGGCTATTATCAATACGTACTCGGTACGATATCCATCATGGACATTTTGAAACTGGTCATCACCTCAGCTCTTATTGGGACCAGCCACAGCGTCATTAGCGTAACATCTAGGGAACCGACAGAGAAAAGCTTAGGAGCCTATTTTAAAGCCATTAAAAGATGCGGACTCTCATCATGTCTCTATACATTTGATCCTTCCACTTATGGGAACATTTTTGTAGAAGGATGCAGTGTAATTATTGTGAATAAATTTGATGGAATTAAGAATAGCTCTACTACGTTCCAATTGGATAATTTCTTTGTTTTGGTTGAGCGACTGAAAGATGTGTCATATTACGCTCAACATTTGAAGCCCATCTTACTGTGCAATTCTAAAGCTATTATACATTTCATCATAAAGGAATTCAATGTGGAACCAGAAAACCTCTTAGCAGTATTCAATCAGCTTTGGACATTTCGTATTAGAAACGCAGTGATAGTTAAAATTGATAGTACGCAGTATCAGGTAAGGAATGATGAAACACTTCATGATTGACTATTCATTCTAATTCAATCCTAAAGTGATCAAGAATTCGCTACTGTGAAAACATCGAAAATTCTATTTATATCTTGAAAATCGGCGGTTTTATCTTCAAATAACTCAAAAAGTAAATAACGCATAAACTTTGTTCTCCAAAAAAATGTTGACGGTGTCAATTGGAAGTAACGGGGGAGAAGGAAAATGTCGAGCAAAATAAGATGTTGATAAAATATGTTCTATCATCTACATAACAATATTGACCCTGGCAATACTTCGCACTTGTGAGACATATATTGTTCAAACATTTGCATTCGAATCACAAAGAAATATTTTTTCTATAATACATTCAATCTAAGGTGCGCTGTAACGAATTACTTTAGGGATCGCAACAATGCAGGTAATCAAAAATAAATAAAAAACTGCAATATTTATATAAAATTCACCATGAAAATTGTTCCATTAAATGTTTTGCCCTAGGGGTGGCTTTTTACCACCAAAACCCAACAGATGGTGAAATAAGCAAAATGTTCATTCGAATCGATGCAATCCGAAAAAAAAATTGGAATAAAATACGCGCAATTTTTACTGTGAATCACTAAAAGTCGATGAAAACCTTTTAATAAAACGGTTACCATGGATTTGAATATTTTTGAGATTTTTTCAAACCTCGATATATTTTCAGGCTTTTAGTTATGAACCATTCGAAAACAAAACAAAAAAACTGGTCAATGACAACAAATTTTGCAAGAACATTTATGACAAGCCGCTGAATTTGAACAAACAGGCATTACGTATAGCATATGTCGCTAGAAAACCACATTTTTATAAAGACGAATATGGGAAATTTGTAGGCGCTGACAAAATGATTTTTGATATGTTTGCCTATTTCCTGAACGCTTCTCTAGGCATTGAAATATGGTCTAATATGAGTGATCTGGAAACCAACTTGATAAATGCCGTCAATGAAGGGCATGTCGACATCATTGGAAATAGAATTATTCATATTCAGGTATTTGGTGTGATCCTATTTCAGCTTGTAGTCCAGAATACCGATGCCTCTTTAATATCCTGATAAAGTTATGTATAGAAGAGCATTAATATCTGATGCAACCATGAACGGAAGCACTGCCTTCATAAATTTTTCCGGAAGTGCGTTTAACTGAACAAAAATAAATAGTATGGCAGGTAACTGAGGCATGGGCCCTCTACCTCATCTTCGTCGGATTTACATTGAAAAAGGATCACAAATCAAAGGTCTTTTCTTTCATCCATACGTGGTGAAACATCGCGACATCGCACAAAGGAAACACATGTGCTCACTTCATTAGCAAGAATATTACTAGCCATTCATTTAAAATCCATACCACCACCTAAACATATGCGTCTCTCTATTCAAAATTTGAAACTAAGGTACACAAATTTAATAATATTTCGGAAATTTGATACAAGCGGCAAACAAATCAGGAGTAACTTTTCATTAAACATGAGAAGCTTTCCGTCATGGTTCATGGGCATAGTATCAAATATGAAGAAGATTTTTCCTTCCGGCAGGAGTTCTGCAGGAGTTTCCGTATTATGATAATGATTTACTCAGAATGGTCTGAGTCTGTACAGTGTTCTGATCTCAATACATAGCTTGTTCAGGATAGTAAACGTATGTTTCTCTCACTACTAGAACACGGAACAAAATTAACTTGTTACCCCAACAAAACTTCGCTTGTTGGTATAGCTTAAACCACCTTAGCAAAGTGATCATAAAATTCAACCGAAAACAGCTTTTTTGCTTTACCTCAAATTTTAAACAAAAATGTATGTTGAATAAAAGTTTGTGACGGAATAATACTTTCGCATGCACGGTACTTCGCGCTCAATATATTTCTTCCATTTCTGTTTTAGCAACTGATACAGATTCTTGCATTTTGACTGAATAAAGATCAAACATAATTACGAAAGTGCTATTCGGCTTCTCCGAATAATCATGTAGGTTTCCTTTGTATTTGACGTGTGTGAATGGTTGAAATAAGTTTTGGAAGTATTGGATATTATAGATATTTTGTAAGACCCAACATATAGGGATTTTTTTATTAATAAATGAAACATGTTGAATGTTGGGATCAAATTCACCATTGATCTCCTTTCAAAACTGTACGATATTAATTACATACAGTCAAATACATTTTGCGTACTCGAAAAGTAAAAGATTCTTTCTGCAAATACTGAAACTCAATATCCAATTCGATTGATTCAACTTTGATCTTTCATTCATCAGCATGAACACATACAAGCAATCTCAAACTTGATTGCGGGCAATGTTTCATCACGCACTTTCAATTAGCATATATTTTGAATGAAACAGAAAATCATATTAATTTTCTTTCAGTTTTTGACTTCTGAATAATTAAGTGTATGCTCTTCACCATGCTATAGACATGCATGTGTCGTCTTTAATCTAGACACGTTACACGTTGGCTTCCAAACTGTAGAGAGCAATCGGGTGGTATATACGTAACCCAGTCAAAAGTGTGATACCAACATCAACTCATCTAAGTGTCACCCTCTATTGGCAACTTACGAACTCAAAGGTCCTTACACTTGGAGTGCCTTGACTTCGTAAGTTGCCAATGGGCGTCCCCATAGAGGGCGACACTTGAAGATCAGTTGACTCTGAATAATTTTTTAGACGCATATTCTTAGTTAATATTTTACAGGGTATTTTGCATCTCATGCTTTGATGAACATCATTTATTTACTATTTTAAGCTGTAAACTGTTTCAGGTACCCTATCTCAAGAACATGGATCACTCTATTCCTATAAGCAGAAATGACAAATATTTCATTGTTCCTAAACCCCAAAAGATACCAGCAGATATATTGATCATATTCGCGTTTACTCAAACCGTTTGGGCAGCTCTTCTAATCACGATTTTTGTTTTAACTGTTGTTGTGTGCATCGTCCAGAAGGAAAGCTTGAATAGTTCCTTTATGACCGTTTGGGGATTCTTACTTGGTGTACCTCTGACAATGTTCAATAGCAAAAGTAGATTGAGACCCGTTTTGATTCTGTGGATCTTCGGAAGTTACATTCTAAGTAGTTGCTTCCAAGCCAACTTAATGAGATCTTTCATCGCTACGAAATACAAAAAAAGTATACAAACGTTAGATGATCTAAAGGACTCTGGATTGAAAATCGGTATAATGCAATATTATGTAGACTGTTTAAAAGAAACTAAAGATCTTACAGTGAAAGAAAAGTATGTAGCGATGGAGGAAGAAGAAATAATCGATAAAGTATTGCGAGGAGACATTTCACACGCTTATTTCATGGGGAAAGATCTAGCAGAATACTTGATACATAAATGTGACAAGGTAAACTGTGGAGGGCGAGCATTCGAGATCATGCCTCAAGCTACTTTGCCAGCTGACGCCGTATATCATCTACAAAAAGATTCTTACCTTACAGCACAGCTTGACAAGTTCATACTACTTTTACAATCATCCGGATTGATGGAACGTTCTAATCCATGGAGTAATGATATTGAACAAAAGGAAAATATATTAAAAATGTCACATTTAACAGCCGCTTTCAAACTACTGTTATTTGGTTACATTTTGAGCATCTCGGTTCTCATATTAGAAATAATAACATGGAAATATAACAAATAAAAGCTATTTCAGTCAAAGTATCTTCTTCTTTTAGTGCCATATCAGGTCCTCCTGATGTTGGCAATCACAATGCCGAGCTGTGCTCTGTCTTCGGCGAGTCTAAAGTTGTTCTGCGTTTCGAATTCCGGTCCACTCTCTAAGATTCGTTAACCAGGAGGTTTGTCTTCTACCGACTCCTCTAGGGCCTTCTGTCTTGCCCTTCATTATACGTTGAAGATGCTTCAAGAAGATTAATGAATGCTGCTTTTAATGTCCAAATCCCTGCCCCATACAACAGTATGGACCATTTGATCATTCTCTGGCGAAGGTTTGAATTTAGATTATTATTGCAGAAGAGCGATCTCATTTTTTGCAAGGTTGTGCGAGCTGACTCGATCCTGCACTAGATTTCTTTATCTAGGTCGAGATGTTCTGTAATGTAGCAGCCAAGATATTTGAAACATGGAACCCTTTCAATGTTTTGTCCATTTATTTGCAGTGCAGCATCATTATACGGCTGACGGCTAAAAACCATAAACTTAGTTTTAGTGGCATATATGTTTAGACCCATTTCTTGTCCCATCACGTTGACCAAGTCTAAATGAAGGTCCTTGGTCACATAAGATTGCGGTGTCAGCGGCATAGCGAATGGTATTGATAAGTTCGCCGTTAATCTTAACTCCGCAATTTTGGTCATGCAACGTCTGATTAAATATTTTATCAGAATATAGATTGGACAACAGTGGAGATAGCAAGAATTTGGCATTCGTCGGTTAGTTTTCCATTGACCCGAACCACTGCTTTTTGTTGCCAATACAGGTTCTTAATAATGCATCAACTCCAATACTCCTCAATATATCCATAAGTTTTTCACGTGGTACCCTGTCGAATGCTTTCTCATAGTCTATAAAGCATACGAAAATGTCTTTGCGTCGATCGCGACAATTTTGAAGAAGTAAATTTAAGGCAAACATTGCATCCCGGGTACCAAGAGCGTTTCGAAAACCAAACTGGGTTTCGTCCAGATCACTTTCACATTTGTTGAGTATTCTTCTATGGATAATGCTAAGGAATACTTCCATTGTATGGCTCATAAGGCTTATCAACCTGTAATCACTGCATTGTTTTGCAGGTTGTTGTAAAAGTATAAATATCCTTATAACCACATCAGATGGATAATATCGATGTAAATAAATATTGGCTTCTAACTTCTTGTTCGATCAAGTTATTTAGGCGGTTCTTTATTTACTACTGTTTTCTTATAGAGCTTGGGTACATTCTATTATCAATTTGCTCAATTTTCATCATTTTTGAGGAGCTCCACCGCAGTCATAGCGGATTTCAAAAACTACAAAGCTTTTCGTCTTTGCCATAGTAGCGACCTAGTTTCAAAGTTTCAGCAAAACCCGAATTGTAATGTTTATGTTAACAGAAATAATAGAAAGTCTTTTAGCAGCGTTTAATATTAATAATTCCGTAGGAAGCAACAGGTTAACTTATTTGACATCTAGTTTTTATTTCATTGATAGATGGTAAATGCGGAAAGAAGAAATTTAATGTAATTAATTGAATACCACAACAACTTTCAATAAAAAAAGCAAATGTACCTCATGAAGTTACTGGATATCCGTATTCCTTTGAGTAATCAATTGGTCTTACGGTATTTGATATTAATCAAAATTTAAATAGCTTGTTTTTTATAGAGGGCTGCTGCAAATTTCGTGAAAATGTCACGAGGTTATTATTTTCTACTTTGGATGTTTCACTTTCGATAATATCGAGATGTTAAAATTGTATTCTGTGTACCACAAATTCTCCACAAAAATGTTTTCATAAAATTATAATAAAAGTATTTTATGCTTTGGACTGCAACGTATTTCTCCGTGCTGTTCAAAAATAAATTAAGTTGGTTATATGTGTTTTTCAAGCGCAACTTCAGTGGATTTTTGAACTGAAGAGTTTGTTAATACCAGTTTCAAACTGATTTTATCATTATCTGTATTTTTGTGTGTCAACTTTCAAGACAACGTACCTACTCGAATGGAACGAATGAATCTGCTTAGTGTTAGTATTATGGAATCATCATATAGGTAAAATTTTTGGTTGTCGCAAATCATCGTACGAAATCTTTCAAATGTGGGTAGTAGTGTGTAAAAAAGGGGTTACGGAAAAAAAATAATCAATAAATACTCCGAGGGAATAGAATCCACTAAGCAGTATACAATGAATATGTGAATGATTCAAAAAATCAATCAAAGAGATCCGCGATGACATTTTAAAAGTGATATCGATTAAAAATATTACCAAAAATATGGAAAAATTACTGTTACCCCAAGAGGTCAACAAATCTCTTAATAATCTCTCTCTCAATGTTATAATGATTAAAACCTAAGTTTCAAGAAGAAAACTGTTCAGTTGCAATTGTATTACATGCAACTGTATCTCATTCACAGAGAGACTTCGTCAATATAGTGAAATGACTATCACCTTCACATAAATTGATATTCTGACGTGGTACAATAAAAACGAGGATAAAACGCAGATAAAATATTTCAAAATTACATGTGACCTTGAAAAATTAGTTTTCATGCACTATCTCTGATACTCCAGATTTTTATTTATTCATACTGGACAGTTGTCAAAAATTCCAGTTGAATACATCACTTTTTCCTGACTTGTTTTAGATATTATATTACGCTTGTCTGATCTTACATATCTATTGAAGCTCCAAATAAGTACGGAATACACCATTTCCTATGTGTGGAAAAACTTTCATCGGAATCGGTAAGAAACTGGACACGCAGTTTGAATAACTGACTTATCACTGCTTTCATAACCTCCATCATTTCACCATAAATCTAGACTTTAGGACAATCTTTATGCAATGTATCTATAGAAATACAATCTACAAAAGGATTGCAGGAGGAATTGCACAGTTCAAGGATCACTGATATAAGGGAAAGAAACGTTTGGTCGCAAAGGAAACCGAGAATGATGGAGCTTGCTAGTATACCTCACAACTTAAAGTGAAATTGTTGTCTTGGCTGATTTAGTTATATTCTTGGTAAAATGTAAATATATGAATGTGCAAATATAGAACCTTATTTAGAATCTGATTTATTTAAACGGAGAAAGCAGATCAATATTTATAATAACGTGGAATTCCACCAGCTGTTAGAAGTGTGAACAAAACGAGCATGTGACAGTGTCGCACCCATTCAACAACTCAACTGGTGCAGTAAATCGCCATGCTGGCGAACTGAAACAATAATTTCTTCCACAATACGACAACCATGAAAACTATTAATATTGCTACTACGAGTAGAAAGTGCAGAATGAACGTGATTGGTGGAGGTTTCCAATTACTGTTATTTTTCACATTGTACCCCTACGCTTATTATTTTTTTCAGTCCATGATTGCCATGGCTAAATATCATCTTAGAATATAGTCAGCTGCTTTAAGGTTCACTAGATTTGACCATTATGTTTTTACCTTGGGAATATTTTCCTACCACTAATCTTTATGTTACCCCATTAGAGAGACATCATTGTAGCATTCACAGTAACCTGGATTGCTTCATTTGGAAAACAATCTCCGTCTTGTTAATCTGTCTAAAACATTGACTAGTATTTATTATGGACCAATATCATATAAAGTAGGTGAAAAGCTAACTCCACCCTCTACCTTCCCTTGTTTATATACAACTGAACCCACGCGCATCTGTTGACATACAGCAATTAGAGACGTTTTCTCATAATAATTAATATGTAATTCAAATTTGATTTTTCCGTCTTTTAAGTCCTGGTTCTGCTGGATCTGAAACTCATTATCATTTCTTAATCTTATTCTATTTTTATATAAACAAATATGTCACCGCTATTTAATCTATTGACCTAGTTGTTTAGCAGTCTGAACCATACCCCTTTATTTTCCTTGAAATGGTGCAAGTCTCTCATAAAACCTGCAGAAAAACAAAGCAAAGAAAGCTAGAAAGTTCCAAGTTGACAAACCAAACAATTGCAATAAGTTTACCAAATATTGAATGACCTCGTAGGATCAAAATAAATTGTTGGCAAGACTTCTGAAATTTGGGAAGCAAATGAAGCGGTACATGCTATATCCAATAACCTGAAATTCTTTAATATATTGCAGTATACGACAAAGAACTTTTTCCCAACTTTCAGTTATGTCGAATCTTCTAATTAATTTTAATTTCAGTGAGAACAACATCTAATAATGTAAAAGACTTCAGGTCGCTTATATATGGAACTGTCAAAACTTTAGGCACATTTTCTAAGAGATTTTCATAAAGTTGTCTACTCATACAGGGTGATCTCTTTCTGGAAAACGAGGGAATTGCCAAGTAAAATTCAGGAAAGCACGTGGTCAAATATAGTCAAGATTTTTCAGGGCAAATTCTGTCATTACCAAAAATCAGAAGAAAAGTTGATATTTTTGAAAATGAGTTTTATTCCTAGGAATTTTCCCAAAAATCATTAAGAAACGATCACCTGCCTCCCTCGCATCAATGTGATTATATGGTCCTAATCCCAAAAGCAAAGGGAGATTTTTTTTTCCTAGTGATCACCTCAAAAAATACATCATTGACACAGATGACATGGAATTGTCGTTATTGAGTAGACACTCTGTCATAAGAAAACGTGTTGGTTCTATAGTCATATGCTGTTTCAATTTTATAAACGGATAAGGAAACTGCTAAACGAGGAGATTATATAAATTGTTTTAATAGATTCCTCAATTTCTTACCAAATGTATTAAAAACATTACATTTCTTCCCTCATAATTCAGTCAATGTGTTGTGTTTCTAGGTTGACGATGTCCCTCATTTTAGATTTCTCAATATTGCGAATGAATAAATTTCATTTGAGCATCCCATAATAGTCCATACTAAGTTATAATTTGGAAACCCTGTTATTCTGGAGATAGTTGAAAAATCAATATCAATTTTATTAATCATGATTAAAAAAATGTAATTTCATTCAATTCATTTTTAGTCCTTCGAAATAGACTGTTGAAGCAACACAACGTGAGTGAAGGTTGTTTTGGTACTATTTTCATGTTCAGCTTCGAAAAAATTGACCACTGGTGCATCACAAGTTATCAGTCAATCTACAAGAACTACTTTTCTATAATTAAATTTCCGAACAATAACAGTTTGATTCAGCGTGGAATCAATAGAAGAACCGTGGGAGAGTGTTCCCATGCAATTCCAAACGCAAACCCCGAATTGAGATCGGTTACACTGATTGTGGTATAGTAAAATCATGGGCTGATTTGCCCGTGAAAACTATCTATGGATGAAGTACGTGAGAATAACTGAAGTCAATTTTCATTGCACGCGCAATTTGGAGTGCTAGTTAACCTTGGTGAAAAGTATAGTACCGTTATGAGAAAAAGTTTCACTTTATATAGTTTATTGCTGCTATATCTGCTCATATGCAAATATGTGTCGTTATATCGGTGCAGTAACCAACTGGTATCATACATTAAATTTTTATACCTCTATTAGAAACTTAATCGCACATTAATTTTCGACTTACAATTAAAAATAATCGGTAAAAGAACCTACTGTTTATTGAATAATAACCGGTACTCTCCAGTACTTCCGAGATTCAAGCAGTCTAAGATGAAGGATTTACATCTGCAATGAAGAAACAGTTTTTGGAGGTTATGAGCTTACGGCATAATCTTGTATCCAAACTTCATGAAATCATTATTATTTACACGATGGGTCCACATTAAGATTATAGTAAAAAATGTTTTGTATTCCATCAAACTACATTATACGATTATATCCAAAAACTTACTTTCTCGAATTACACTCACAATACCTCTCTCGTTTATACGTGGAATGGAATGGATAAAAACCAACAAATTAATTCATTCGTAACTGTTGCATATGAGCACTTAAGCCTATTTTCTGAAGCATTGAGATATTTAAGTTATTTTCCTTAATACTCAAAAACATTTAAATTAACTGAAGTAAATCTTATGTACAAATATAGAACAATAATAAATCTTTCAGACAATTATACTCGTACACCTTCTGGTATAAATATGATTATTTTTGTTATTTCCCACTCCACTGTAACAGCCTAAGAGACAGAGCATCGTGTATGCGTAGAATTACTAAATTACTTTAAAATGGTTACTTTTTGTTCAAAACATTAGCTGAAGAAACATCTCATCTCTCGTCCTGATTCGTACCTACCTATAACCTGTCAATTTAAATTTCGGTGCAAGAGAATTACCATTCAACCTTTTTGATTTTTTTTAATTTGTGACGTAGCGAGGGCAAAGTTTGAACTAACCGCGTCCAAAAATTACAAATACTTGTTTAAGGAACAATTAAAACCATCCTGCAATTGTCAAGTCTTTCGGGTTTCAGACTGTTTTATTAATTATAGAATATGATCCCTTCGTTGATATTTGCGTCCGCTTGAGATTTTCGCCCCTGGTAGACAACGGCCATCCTCTAATCCGACCTCGATGGAGATGCTCTCCAGATCATTTATATTGTATAAATTGTATACAACAGATAACTTAAACAATATATGTACACTAACGCGATCTCAATTCCAATCTCTGTATTGAGCTCTGTCATCGTTAATGTTTTTTTTACTAATTTGTAAATGCCAAGCGATTTTTAAGTTTAACTGAGTCGTCAAGATGCATGTCATTCATTCCTTCCTGGGATATTATAACTGAAATTCTTCAAGCTATATCTCGGTTCCATAAATGTCTATCAAACCAAAGTAAACTTACCATACGCACTAGATCCAGAAAGTTTAGTGTACAAGTGAGCTTTGAACTAAAATTGGAATCGTGCTTGAAGTAATATTGTACTTTTCTATGAGAATACTTAACTACTAATATTATATTATATATCAATATGTTCAAATAGGTAATTAAAACCACAGATAACTAATTAAAGAGCTTTACTTAAGTTTCAGCTGTCAATAGTTATTGTAGTTTTAATAACCGGTGAGCACAGATAACACGTACCAGAAAGATAACCACAGGATAAGTTTCAGGAATTATATTAATCTATGCGTCCTCCATTCCAACTTGTTTTATAATAATGAACCTATCCTGACTGCAGATCGCCCATTGTTTATAGATAAGCTCGCGCAAAAGCAGAAAGCTTATCGTGCTCCAAAAGTGCTGCGAGATCACAAATGACCATTTACATTGACCTTGAATGTTATAAATTGTAACCATCGGGGAACAGACCCCAGGGCAGCCCATTGCAAAATCTACTAACTTATCTTTTTACCCATTAGTTACTCCATAAATATGTGTACCTTTTATTTCATAACCATGTATTGCTTTCCTATTCCTTTATTACAACGCAAAGTAGATTGCACACTTCAGCAAATTCCAAGATTCCAGTTCAAAAACGCAAAACGGATTCAAAACAATTTATTCACGTCGCTTATCAAAACTTTCATCTTATCAGTTTGCCAGAAACAGCTGACGGACTGAATGCGAATGGTTTGCCTACTTACAAGTGGCACAGTAGATCACTGACATTTAGCTCTGTGTCATCGAAATTAAATAAACAAATGCATTACCTTAATCATTTAAGACTGACAGCAGATGAAAAGAGAACACTTTGGAAGTATTAAAACACTCGATTTGTTGAAACATTGATCACGTTAATTAGAAATATATGTCGAGGAAAGAATTCGCGTTTCACGCTGAACCACGAGTGATTTTTATTGAACTTTCACGTCTTGTGCCTGCGACGTCGACAACGGTACTGAATGGTCAACAGGAACCACCGCGAGACACTAGTTAGTACTGCTGAAGGTAGGAAGGTAAACGACTGGCAAGGCTAGCGGTACTTTCTAATTTTAAAATTGAAGACATTCGCGCCAAGCTGCTTCAGAACTGACTCAGTACACTGGTGCAGATCTAAACAGCTATGCTGGAGTCGTCCTCCCCTAACCCTAAGGCTTTTTCCGCTGATAAGGAAAATACTTTAGCCTAAACCTAAACGAAGGAAAAAAATTGCGTCAGCCGGGCTAACACTGTTCTTCACACATAATGGTATCAGTTTAGAAATGAAGATTTCGATCAGATTTTGGTATTATTCTTGTTAAATAATGGAAATGTCCAAAAACGAAGTTTGGGCTTGTTGCTTAACAATAACTCGGCCGCCACCACACAGATTAAAATACAAAGCTTTCGTCTTTGCCGCAGTGTCAAAGTTATAAAAATTCTAAAAATAATTTCTGAGTTATTGAAGAGCCAAGGATTATTGGATAGATGGACAGACAGGCAGAGCGACGGAAATGCATAACATGCTTTCTAGTGATGCAGGTATATGTCATCAAACATCACAAAATTAAATCACTTTTCACCTATTGGGAACTAAAAAACAAAAAAGGGTTGAAATGAATAATAGTATAATTGTAGCAGATTTTCCGGCACAAGTGTAAGTAAAGTCTGAACTGGCTCTAATGTATTGTCGATCAACTTCCAACCCCAGTCTTTTGGATCTAACTGATAACCAAGCCACACTTGAACTTGGTAATATACCCGTAAAAGATGTTGATGAGCAACCGCTGAGGCTGGAGGAAGACAAGCTTATTGCACTTGTTTTTTATTTCGAGTATTTTTAACAAAACATGCATATCAAAGCTTATCTAAGCACGAAGTATTTTAGGAGCTCCATACATAGACAGAAGAAAGCGAATTCCGTTGGTGATAACTTTTTGTGGAGTTGAATTACTCTTTTTCAGCACATTGAACAAAATCTTGTTTTTCAAACATTTTAAAAGCTGTTATTTTACCCCTCCAGGAAAATGCAGGTGTCGTATAACAGCCAGTTATTGCATGTAAAAATTGTACATGATTTTGACACTTTTCAGTAGTAGATAAACTATTCGAAGAATATATTTCCGATTGATGTTGAGCTCTTCTAGATTTAAAAAAAATAGTTTTTTCGATTGGTTTTCGAGCAGTGAGTAATACGAGTAAGTCTACATCTTCACCTACAACAATATTTGTATTTGTTAAATTGAATTGCTCTATTGCTGTTTCAATTATCATTACATCAGTATCATTATTAGCTTGTTTTACCAATATATTTTCTGCAGTAAACTTATTTTTCAACATTGAAATGAACCGAAATTTGTTGTGGGTGTGTATGCTTGTCTTACAGCTTAAGTGATGTATATACGAGGTGCACTTATACATATGACGATTACAACTCTTCCAATTTTTTGAATCGCTATATCTCAGAAACGGTGGATCTTAGATAAAAAAAGTATCTGAACATTTTTTATAGATAATTATCTGATCTACATTTTTTGTCTGAAGTAATTTTATAATAAAACTTACCGTTTTGCTGGAAATGGCGACAACCCCGTTTTTGTGACCTTTGATCCTGAGGCATACGCATTTTCATTGGGAGTGGAAGCAATGGATCCATCGCCTCTCATTATTATTCATATGGACGAATAATAAAAGTTCAGGCTGATTGCCTGAACGACATACTAGAGTGATTTGGTTGAATCAAAACATCAGAGGAGATCCTTCTTAATTTTCTGATTTGCTCCTTGTTATTATTGATGACTCGTCTACAATGCCTTCTGACATCGTCATGAAGCTGCGGTGATTTTCGGTGATGGGTTTTTTCATTTTCCCGGTCTCGGTTTTTAGACACAGCTGTAACTCTGGTTAAATCATGGTTTGTTTTGGAGGGGTTTTTTCAACATCAGGAATGTTGGCTTACATACAACACCTCTGTTATTTCAAGGCCACAGGCTGATAGGATACCGGACTTGGAACAAACACCGCTCCATGGAAAGGATTGATAATAGGACTTCAAGATTATCCCACTTTGCATGTATCATTGTCTCCTGAGGTTATTCCCCTATCCGAATGTATGAGTATGAGTACACACTCCTATGGATATACTGCAGCTCTTTGTTTACTGTTACATTTGAACGAAATATATAAATTACAAATTGATAGAACAAATATTTGATTTTGCTTTAATGATAATATTCATATGATTTAATAGGTACCTCAAATCAACAAAGTACTACAGTTCATCAGCAGTTAATCCTATGAATTTTATCATGCTTTTCATGAGGCAACATACCACAAACTACATTCAAAGCACGCGATAATGGCAATTTTAGGTTTAATGTAATGTATATGATTTATAAAAAATAACGCTTATTCAAGTGATGGGTGCTACTCATGCGGACCATACATCATCTAAAAATATTTATTTTAGCCTTCTCACAGCTGTTCAGTGACTGATTGTTTTTCGTGCAGTTTTAATTTTGTTGCTGGTTATTTCTTCTACTATTTCTCAAGGTATCTCCATACAAAAAAATAATGGGATCTGAATCATAGGTTCTACCATTAGAATAATGCTTCCAGTCAATGCATAGTAACATGTGTCATTATTTTAGAATATAAAATATTTCTATGCAATTCGGATTTTATATATTTTGCTTTGAATACAATTTATTCATAGTGACTGCCCCGCCAGTTGACAGTATATCCAAGCAGATGTTGGCCCTTAGCTTATATAAAATCCAAAGTTTATTTTCGTATACTTTTCCTACAAGAGATTTCTGAAAAAACAATTTGCAGTCGTTAAATTAGAGGAGTTCATCTGCAGTTTTCTTCTCTCAGAAAATCTACCTTGAAATCATATTTCAGTTCGGGCGGTATGTGTTACCCTCCATTTTCTCTACTATTACTTTTTCTTGCTACATTGTCTTAGGAGCGTATTCAAAAGCAGATCCTACAAGTTCTCTGGTCGTCTTTCAATATTTGTTGTAGTGAGAGTGATGTTTTCATTGTCATCGTCACAAAAATATAATACCCCACCAAATTGTAATTTTGAGAGGATAAGATACGTGTGAGTATGATTTTTGTCTACTTCGTGTTCCAGAAGATCCAGTTGTCTATTGAAAAGACAGAAAAATTAAATATTGCTACATGACTATTTGTTTTTAAAATCAACAATTCTAAATGTTTAAGGAAATAGAATTGACAGAAAGTTCTACCAATTAATCAGCAAAAGGATTAAATGAAATAGGCGTCTTAAAAAAATTAATCTGATACAAATGTAAAATCACTTTTTTAGCTTTACCTACGCCCAAAATGATCAAAAAACCATTCAAAAATGAAATCTAGAACTAGACTATGCCCAAAAATGATCTGACGACGAGAAACGTAAAAAAATTAAAGTATTGGTAGTTCTACTGAACACTCCAACTCGAATACAATGATTCCTAAAAGTTCAGTAGCAGATGTTTTTCAGGCCCATATCAAATCCATCCAGCAGACACGATGAACCAACAGAAGCAATTGCAGCGGATCCTCGCTATGCAGATCACATAAAACCCAAAGTCCAAATTTTGTTTGACTCAAAATATATTGATATGAATTCTGATCATTATTGCAATGATACGTTTATGGAAATGATTAAAATTAGCAGAAAAAATGTATTTATTACAGAGATCTACATAGGCTGTTCATCGAAAGAGGTAACATTTACACAAAAGTTTAAATCATGTTCAAATTATCTTGTTATAATTATTATACTTTGTTTCAGCAAAAAAAAAACGAATTTAACAACATACAATATGGCAAGACAAATAATAAAATAAATAACTTTTTGTACGTTACAATTATAAAATATACATTTTTTACAAAACATTCACATAATATAAATAGATGGCAAATTGTCACAGTGGGATATAATACAAAAATATAAGCGTTACAATCAAGCTCACTTAAAAATATTTTATATGCGAAATACGAGTTTCACTTAATGATAAGAATAGAAAGTTTTTTGGAGTAGAATCGGGTCGAAACATCCTATATTGTTGAAACATTTTTTAGATTTGTTATTTATGCACTGATAGTGGACGCTGGAAAGCAGAATCAATAAATATTGTTTTCACCTTCTAATTAACAGAGACAATCTAATAAGCCTTTTGAATATTACGGCAGCTACACCAAAATCAAAAGACACATTATGATAACATACGATAGAAGGCTTTATATACCTGAAAAAGAGTTTAATGTTTAGATCTACCTTATGAAATTCTCATAAACAAACCAAATGAATTTCTCAAATGTTTGATATACTTCAAAAAACTCTCCAAGCGACCTTAAAGTAATTAAATATCATCATAATTCACGAATTATCAAATATTGCACAAAATGGCGATTCTGTGTGCAGACGAATAAGTAACACTAAAAATTTACAGTTTGTCATGTTTGTAGAGACCCATTACTCACAGATAACATAAAAACTGCAACATCTACAATTAATGTTGAAGGTCTTAAACACTGACCTCCCAATTTTTATGCTTTACTATAAAATGGGATCGACTAGAATCTTTAAATGAAATATATACAACATAAACTGCACTATACTGAAGTATAAAGTAGGTATCGCATGCTCTAAGTGGTATAGATTAGAGGAAAAAAGAAATTCGATGCGCCAAAAGTGGGCCAAAATTAAAGCTGAAGGGATTTTCATATTTGTAAGGATATTTTTTATTATTAGGATTACATTATTCGCTATAATAATCAATAGAATAACAACAACGTATACGGAAGTTTAAAATATCAAATGGTGAATTTATAAAAGGTAATGTTTAGGGTTTTTAGAGATTTTTTGTCAGATTTCGATTATTACTTCATCAATTAAGTTGAACTGCAATTGTTTTGAAAGAGTAGTGCAAGATTACAACGGATTTGACAGAATATGCTTGTTAGCTGTAGAACATTTATACTGGTCAGTATAATACTTAGAAAATGGAAAAAAATTCACGCATTTGGAACCTTATAACCAGCATATTGGAGATATCAAAGAAATCAGCGATATTGAATTCCTAATAAGCATTGGGATGTTTAAAAAATCATCAAACAAAGGATAATAAAAGAAGCCTAGTTTCTAGATTCAATACGTATATAAATATTTGTCAATGGTTTCTTGTAAATACAACCTATGAGTTATTGATAGAAAATTAGTGAATAATAATAATGAAAAAATATCCCAACGAAAAGAAGCATGTATAGAGTAAAACTTATCATTATTCATTATATACCTCCAGAAAAAAATATTGAAAACATTATAAATGTCATAAAAACAACCTTCCATCAAGAATTCGTATCATCAATATTTTTTTCAGCAGATTTCTTCATATATTTACTTCCAGATATAGTAACTTTCTTCAATCTGTGTAGCAGCATTCAAGGACATAAGCCGTACGTCAATTAATACCTTAAATCCTACTACATGTTTGGTCAACACATAACACATCCTTACAGTAAATACACTGTTACTAAGTATTATGCTTAAAATATTTTCATCAACAACCTAATGTGCTGCAGCATCAAAAGCTTATTTCAACTACACGTCTGGTGGCATGGATCATCTATGTTGGACAAATCACTGAAAAATAGAAAAATACAATCAACTGTGTTTCCGTAACTATATGCTATGTTTCAAAATAAATGAGAAAAATTTCAATGAACGATATTGGTTTACATTATAGCTACCATCTTCTAATAATTTCAACATAGCCTTAGTCTAACTTGAAGGATATCCTACCATTTAAAAATGTACATTTCTATAACCCTAAGTTTAACAACAGTTATATATAACAAATCTAATCTATACAAGTACATTATCAGCGTTTCCCGGATATAATCGTCCAACAAAACTTCACAAATCACGAGATAATCCTAGTGAGATATGACCATTGACCTGACTGACGTGAATAAACAGCTCTATCGCAAGTCTTATAGTAAGTTGCTTAACTGAGTTGCACAGTTTTATACAGAAAAATTTATCAGATTTTAATTATTCATATAATTTTAAAATTGTTCCAACGCAACATTTGCAAGATTTTATAATATTTTTGGTCCTTCAGTACAAGTTTCTCTGACGTGCCTTGTGGTAGCTATCCCAAAATGGCCTAATCTCATGAATTCGTAGTAATTTAGGAAATGGTTATAGTAATGACATTAAATCATTATCACAGGACTGGATGAGAGGATTTGATTTTATTGATAGCTAGTTGCTACCATTTAGGATCCGAGAACTACTCATAAGAAGACTGAAAATTGATTAGATTTTTCTGATTTCACTAACTAAAACTGAGTTAGTCGACTGAGGCATTAGAAAGAACATAATTCAACTTTATCAAGGCAGAATCTCTTCCCCTTGATTATTTTTATTATTTGTGCAGTATAGAAACTTGCTCCCATTTCACAATTTCTAATTTTCCAAGCGTTCAATAAATTTCAGTTGACTGTAAGGTTTGGGTGAGTATTTTTCATGGAACATTTTTTATCAATATTGCCCAAATCTGCAGATAGATCATAAATTTCTTCTTTCGGTCTTCTACTGGTTTATTCTTGAATCGCAATGGGGGAATTTTATGTTATTGCTGTGTTAGGTTATTTATTCATTTATTTTTTGCTTCAATTCACGGCTAGTACAAGTTTAAGATGAACCTATATATTTACCAAACTCTTAGTTCCATACGCATCTATTCATCCTGACGGGTCTCAAGAAGACGAAACTCATTGGTATTCAATAAACAAATTAAACTGAACTGCTCATTCATACACTGTTTTGCTTTCCAGCATTCTAACTGCCAGGAATCAATAATGGCCGCGATAAGGACAAACATATTGATATATCCTCGTAAGATACGTGGGCCACGTCTTGTAAGACTGTGTTGATAGCAGACATTTGAATATCTTACCACTATCAAAGTTGCGTAAAAAAGGTTTACATGGATTACATATAGGGATTCAAATTGAATGAAATGCATAACATTGAACTCGAGATTCAGTCACTCATAGATGCATAATTATCTGTAAACTGCTTGAACAATTAATACCCACCTTTCAATATATAATCTGTTAATAAGGTCGGCACCGTAGGACTATCTTCATTGATGGCTTTCAAAACTGGAAAATAAAAATCATATAAATGTAATGGTAAAAACTTGCAACACGTATTCGATTAATCAAATCGGCAGATTCATCAAAAACACTAGCAATTTATAAAAACATCCAATGTATTCTAAACAATGTACCAATGTACGTTTATACAAACTCATTCAACAATTGAAAATAGAGCGGAAGCAAATTTCAGAGGATGTTGATATTTCTTATTTCCAAATAATTTCATATTGTCATAACATATCTAACTAGTAGATTTTTATTTTGAGTAGGTTCAACCACAACACTAATGTAAAGTTTGATGTTATTCGCCTGAAAACTTATTCTACCGAGTTTTCATTTTATACAGGTTTTTTTCCTAATTTATAACATTATGATCAGGTTCCAGTAGTAATAAAAAAAACAAAAATAATTTCACATATCTTATTTCTATCAATTAATCCGTTTTTCTGTTGTTTCTTGCTATAGTGTTAACATTCTCATATCTCATTAGCAGTTATATCAATTTTAAATGAGTGATGCAGCTTAATTTCTAGAAATATATCCGGGGGCAGTGTAGAAATCAGCAATGAACAAATTTTGTTTTTTCCGAAGATTTGTGAGGCTAGTTATCATTATATACATTTTTCAACATTTCGAAGTTTGTAATCATTTTAGGACAGCATTTTAGAAAGTTTAAACATTTTATACAGCAACAAAACTAATTTTTATATAGTTCTAAGGATTTAAATTTCTTTGGGCGTTGTTAAAAGATTAATGCGGTCCAAAATACTTGAAAATTAATGCTCTGGCATGGCATTTCCGAATCAATCTAACTTCACTTTTCCATACAATTCCCGTCGCTGCAATCGTGATCTATTACACAGGGTCCAAGTAAACTGAATGTTATGAATGACACGTGTGGTTCTTTAGCTTATTTTATCACTTAAATATTCTATGAACACTTTTTTTCTTGCAAATAAAAAGATTGTGAAACACAGAGTTTCACAATTAGAACTCTTTTTCTTTCATTGACGCGTTTCGATTTATATTTAGATCATCGTCGGACTGTCAGAAAAAAAAATGGCCTATATTAAGTAGGGTTACTTTTTATTGATGCATGGCTCTTCATTCCACAGATCTATTTTTGTGAAAAAATTATGATGTAAAATACTTTAAATCGCTATATATCCACACGATTTGGTAAAAAATCAATTTTTTATGTACGGTTACCTAACAGAGCTATTGTAATGATCAAGTTAGACGTTAATCCAAGTTGTTTATCTTTTTTGAAACAGGTATGTAATTATATATATATATATATATATATATATATATATATATATATATATATATATATAAACTCAGAGATGACTATAAGTTCAAATACTTACTTTTAATGAGTACCTGTAGTGTTTGGTTATCTGGTGGTCCACAGTCTATGTGATAAGGAATTACTGTAGTTAGATACTGTAAGAAACATTTCATACCATTATTACATTTCCTTAGGGATTTCTATTTTTGAAAAAAAATAACTTCTTGAAATTTTGGCGGTCTCCAGATTTTATAAAAACCTATTTATCGAGAAATATGACAAATGCCTACCATGGAAATAATATGATAGTTACACCTTCGGATAAATTATGTAAATATATAGATTTTACACCTTTTACACAATTCCAAATCATAACTGATGCAGTTTTACACTGATTTGATAATGAATCAAATGAGAAAAATTATAGGATTGATTGACGCTTAAAGGCTAGGTAAACATTTTACCTTGGGATCCAACCCATTTGCAGGCTTAATCGAGGGGTTCTTTGAACTCCGCTTCTTCTCCACATGGTACTGCCTCCTTTTATTTTGTACAGCAAGTAGAAGTGATATAAACGTATTTTTGAGTTCCTTCTCGTATTCTAGCTCATCACGGAGTGCCAATTCTGCGATTAGTGTTTCCGAAAACTCTCGAATTAGCACCTCTAACTCCAGAAATAGCTCGTTCAATTGTGATAGGCTGAGATCTCGCAATTCTGGAAAAGTAGATGAGCTTATTACAGGTATTACAAATAAGGTTGATATAAAAATCTTCTCTCATAACTCAAACTCATTTAATAAGAGTAATAAAAAGTGACTAAGAAAAAGTGATACTGATGACATTAAGCGCCGCAAAACTCCGCAGACATGAGCATAGTGAGATATAGTAAATACTTACTGTCTTCATACAGAGGTGAACTCAATACCTCCTTTGCTTTTTCCATAACCTCACTATTTTCCATGGCACATTTCAGCATAGAATCCACTGCAGAGTCAGGCGATCCATCTTCCTCTTGCTCCCTGATCATATCGTCAATCTCCCTGATCACCTCGTCTGCTGTTTTGAGTGGTTCCTGTTCTTGATTGCCAAGCCCTCCGAGGATCAGCGCATGCATATCTAGATCGCCTGCCACTTGCTCATCTTCACTGCTCAGGGAGTCGATGTCATCGTCCGCTGGAGTCCGGGGTTCCTAAAGATACAAAACAAATTGTTGAGATCGAACATGAAAGATTTTATTGCTCAAAGTTGCATCCATATATCACTACCCAAAGGACGACACCCACTCCGCCCTATACGTTTGAAAGATTTTTATCTCCTAAGTATTGTCCTCATAACCTGTTTCAAAATTACTGAAGACCTAACTTTGACCTGTATGTGAGAATTCTTAATGTAGCTGAATAATTATTAAATGTATTGTGTAAGTTTTCTTTGTAATATAGCTACGATATTTCTGCTCAAAAGGAATGTTTCCATGATGCTCTGCAGAATATATTTTGATTACGCTTATAAATAAATAGGGACTCACGAAACAACTAAACATAAAATTTAGGTATTTTCCAAATATTTCAAAAATTTTTGAATGTTGAATTAGACACTTTCTGACTAGATCCAAAACGAATCAAGATCTCTAGAAGCATACAGAGAGACTTGGGAATACTTTTAAGGGTCTTTGTTTTTTACTAGACCGCAAGTAGTGTCGGAATCTTCGGAAATAAAATATTTGGACATACTAAAAAGCTGTAATTCTATGAAAATATTTTAACTAATTTCTGAGATGGCAATATGATGATAATAACAGAATCTGGGTCACGGGAATGACACTTTCGAGATGCACATACTACAATATGCAAAAAATGTATTGTCTCAAATTTGAACCTTGCCGCAATCACACGACTATATTTAGACCACTTAATTGTTACACGTAATAAAATGGTAAAATCTAATTCAACTATTCAATCAGATGGTGGGAGAGTTTTAAAGAATAAGAGCAGAAAATCTGTATAATTTTTTACGTTAGTCTGGGTCCCCCATCGCATTCTGATAGTAGACAGTTTTCAAAGGATTCAAGCGTTCTCAATAACACTGGGGGAATTCTCACGCTAGTTTTTAATGGCCAATACAAACCAATATTCTTCGAATTTAAGGATAATTTATCCTTACCACTGTGCGAAAATAACTTTGAAGCTTTCGGGCCAAATCCAGAAAAGAGTAATACTTCTAGTGGACGCACTTCAACAAAGGACCTTAAAAGTCTGGAACATCTAAGAAAACTGGCTGATCTGTCCCTATTTCGCACGTTATGGCAACTTGTTATCTCTTAGAAGTGGCTAGATTACAATAGTCACAAAGCATCCTCTTAAAACATGTTGAGTCAGGATTAAACATTCAATAAACATAATTTATAGGTGAGCCTTGTAGGTGCAAAGCTATACTTCAACGGTGCCATCTCATTAGAGTAAGCATATCGCATGAAACGTAAGTTATAAATGACTGATTGTATTCATGTAAACTCTCTATCATTTGATACGGTCCCTTAAACAATGCACATAAAACATAATAAAGTCACGGTTTACGTGCTCTAACAAAATTATTATTTAGAAACATTCGATCATTTAGCAGAAAGCGCCCCTTATTGACGATGTTGAGATGAACAATTAGACATGAACGTCAGAGGAAAGTGAACATAGGATATTAAAAAAAAACAATTTATGAATGTTTGAAAATAGGACTCGGGAAGCTGTGATTTAATGAAAATAAACGTCCATGGAAACTCAGCAATATTAAATCATCTGTATGCTAAATTTAGTACATCAAAAAAAATTGATACAGATATAAACAAAAATCCAGACTTTCATTGACAGAGCCGGCAAATCTTGCATGTGGATTTTCTCAAGTCAGCATATTTATTTAACTATAATTTCAAGTACGTACAAGGTAATTAAATTACATAAAAATATAGTAAATGGTATTGTCTAACACATTCTGCTTAAAAAAAAATATAGGTTAAATTCTGCTTCGCCCTTCCCCAATATAGCAGTCTCTGATACTTCAGCTACACCAAATGCTTTGAAGCGCATCCCAACACATGCGAGCAGTACCCCAGAGATGGTATGATCTGGGCATTGACCTCCAGCTTCTGGGGCACCAACCCAGCGAGGTCAGCAACCATGACATATTGTTGATGTTAGATTATTCAAGTATCTCCACGGCAGCAAGACTTCTTTGTCAGGATTGTTGTCTGAGTCTTCTGCACATTAAATTGAACTCCGTTTATATATCACCATCAAAAATTCTTTCAGTGACCAGACGATGTGACCAGCATGCTATCCTCGCCGAAATACGGTATCTCGGGATGGTGATGGTTTGCCCGGTTCCATACAGGATATAAGGGTTCAGTGTTCAGCGAAGCTGTAGATAGGATTAGATGTTGGTTCCAACAAATCGTTGATGTTCAGCAAGAAGAGCGTTGGAAAAAGGACAGATACTAGAGGCACACCCGCATTGGTGGTGAGTACCTCGCAAGCATATCCATGCACTACCACAAATAAGGAGCGATCCCTGAGAAAACTCTCCAACCAGTGACACAGAGCCGGTGGCAGCCCATATGCAGCAAGCTTCATCAAAAGTCTTCCATGCCACACCCTATCGAAAGCCATATCGAAGGTGCGACGACTCGAGATTCTCCATGAAGCTCTATTGTTCTGCTCCACATATGTGTGAAGTAGGCCAGAAGATCTCCCATGGATCTATGCTTCAGGAAACCGATTGATGATGATATCATTTTTGTCCAGGTACTTCAGGAGCTGCTTGTTAATAACAGTCTCCCTAACCTTGGACATCGTTAGTTTGCAAAGGACAGGTGTAAGCTGTGCAACGCAACGTTTTAGAAGAATTGCTGGTATTTCTTCTGAACCACTATCTTTCCTGGAGTTCAGTTTTCCTAGAATAATGCGTTTTATATATCGGTGTTGAACCCTAATTTCTGGCTAATACATTCTATAATTACAATATTCTAAAAAAATTCTCTGGATTCGCCAATTTTTCTTCCAGTTTCATTGTCCATACACCTTATTCTGGTTCGCTATCTTGATGTGATATAAACTCCTACCTGTCATGCCAAAGGCACCATCATTATCACAGACACAAGTGTCCATAATAATAGGTTAAATTAGTTGATTATTTTCTAATTTCTTGGCTTTGACTTGATTATTTCATGATGTGGGTGTGTCCATTTTGAGTAAATGTCATGCTTAATCGAAATTTGCATTTATCATCTATCTTATCCACATGTTAAATATCGCTTTCAATCATGTCACTAACCTCACATAGACGTGTGTAATATGAATAAAATCCGCTAGGTTGAATGCATAAAATTGTTTACCTGGATCCCCTCCCAGGCTTGATAAATAAAAAAACACGTATTGACATCAAATCCGTTAACATGCGTTAACGAAAGTGAAAGGTGAGTAAATAAGTGTTAACAGCGGATAAACGCTATCAATTACTTTTCTCTACATACCTGTTCTAAATGCAACGCATTGATCTGTAATTTCCTAGCATACGATTTGGACCAGTCTATCGGAAGAATGTTGCCGAAGTTGCCAGTTAGCGTCCACCACATTCTGAAAAAAGGAATTAGCCTATTTACAAAACTAAGGTTATTTTTCTAAGGATATTACCATATGCTATGATATCATTCCGTGGTTCTTTAAAGCCCTATATGAAAATATGGTTGGTGCAAAAAAATGGCGTCAAGTAGGTTGACATTGTACTTCCCAGACAGTGGTATCAGTTAATAAAGATTTGGGTCGTCGTTAAAAAATATTGAGAATTTTGAAAAACTAAATCATCTATGATTTTAAAACGTCTCAAAATTTGCAAGCTTTCCTCAATTAGCATATTTTCCATAACTCAATCTAAGGATAACCTATTTTGAGTTCCATCCAGGGTCATCAATAATAACCTGATACCACCGCACCTTAAATACAGAGTCAACCAACTTGACGTCACTATTTTATAGCACTTTAGTATTAATTTATGGTACTTATACAGTTAAGATGTAGCAGTAATTGCTGAAACGGCCGCATTACAAATTATCTTCCTCCAAAAAAATTAACTACGATTAGAAATGAGATACATTAAAATAAATATAAATGGTTAAAATTTGTTTGAAACAAGTCTAGTATTCGTATTTTTAGGAACACATTATTGTGAAAGAAAATATGTGGCAATCCTATATCATTTGACAAGTATGGAGGTTTGCCGGAATCCAACACTTATAGATGATAAAGCTTCTTTTACCAATGCCAAAAACTTACTACTAATTTACCCCCAGTATAACAACTTGCTTGTCAACAAAGAAATATTGGACAATATTGGACAAGTTTCCAAAAATCTAATGTCAATTTTTTGCTGAAGTTAAAGACATCATCAACTTGGAAACGCAGTCCAAATGTTAACCCAATACTGATTATAAGGTAGAAAAATTGCGTCAATTAGGTTGATGCTGGACTTCCTAGGCAGCGGTATCAGTTTATGAAATAAAGATTCAGATCGCATTCCCATATTAAATTTGAAAATATTGTTAATATTGAAAGTATAATTCTTTTAAAATATTAACTTTCCAAAATTTGCAGAACTTACTTCAACTATATCAGATTACTGGATAGTTCTACTCAAATCAAAATTTGAAATATAGAGTCAATCAACTTGACGCCTTATTCCAATAGAAAATAGTACTGCATACTACGGACTGGTATGTAATTATTATCTTGCCACACGGAAACCTCATATAAAAACAAATAATAAATCCAGGTGTTTTGAGGTAGCCGGTGTTTTATTCAAACATCATTTCAATGGTTTGAATTCGTTCAAAATATCCGAAATAATAATAATAATAATAATAATAATAATAATAATAATAATAATAATAATAATAATAATAATAATGATAATAATAATAATAATAATAATAATAATAATAATAATAATAATAATAATAATAATAATAATAATAATAATAATAATAATAATAATAATAATAATAATAATAATAATAATGATAATAATAATGTCTTCATTGTACATAGTACAAACGGAGAAGTTTAGCCTCAATGGCTACTGGATTTAACTGGTATGTACTATAATTTTATCTATTTTGAAAGCAGATGTGTGAACAATTATCTATGTCGGAACAAATACGGAGGTTTACCGGGGTCAAATGTTTATAGATAATAAAACGTCTATTACAAAGTCCTTTTGACGTGGGAAGTGAAAGAGAAAAGTTAGATCTCAGTTTGATTAATATCTCATTCTCAGCAGTCATGGTGATTTTGAAATACCATCTTGTATTGAGTTTGAATAAACCTAGAGGGTCATACATACAATCATCAGAGTCCAAATTTTCATACGTAAACAAATATTTTTTACACGTTTAGATTATGAGAGCAGAATTCCGGACTTTTTTCGGGCAAAGCCGAATATATTGCTAAAGGGGAATTTTTTGCAAAAGTTTCAGTCTAACTCTAACAACGATGACTCTTCTTTATTTTCATTGAATAAAAAACTTCAATGTCATGCATTCGTTTTCTAAAAATTTATTCTTTGCAATTATGAATGATAATTTATGCTTCATTTGTGAAACTGATAAGAATGTTCCTTCCATCTGTTAGTCACCTATTTTATATCTGATGCACATTATCACAAATCTCGCTGTGAATGATTTACTCACCACAGCTGAATGAAATTGATAATTACGGCGGCAATAAAAACGATGTATTAAGCTAAATTAAAAAATTATCAATTTGAAGAATACTTTCACAAGCTACAACCTATATTGATTGTACTTCTACGAATCTAAGCAAAACATCAAGTAGCACTTGTATTATTTCGTTCTGAATTCCAGACATTTCTCATTATACAACCACGCTTCTGACGTTAGTCTCAATTTATCACAGCCATACAGAGACGGGTTGACATAAAGCAAAAGAGTATTATTATGAGAAGACGGTGCACATGAAACATTCACGTGACTAATAAGATCACTGTAAACAGTGACATATATGAATCCTAAAAATAAAACTGAGTATTGAAAACAGTTTTCAATACACTTTAGATCTGACCTGACCTGATCCTAAACACTCTACGTCTCAGGATGTTATTTCTCATTTCAATTGGTGTCCCCTCGTATGGATAGCATGACATTAACATTGAATCCTAATCCACATACCCAAAATCGTCGTGGTCATGACTTCACGTTCTTGCTATCCCGTTAGGCGTTTATTTTCTCAGGCACTTGCACTGTTAGAATGATGTCATTCTGAGACAATTACGAAAATAGATAAAAAATTGATGAACAAATATAAATTCAAGGTTCACGATCATACACTCGCTTCTAGGTAGGTAGTCTAGTCATCCCGAAATAGCCAAAATGCAATCATGTAGGTTGCTGCTATGCACAGGAAATATGAAAACAGTTTATTATTTGCATTTCCATGTCCCCACGAATCAACGGAAGGAATGTGGAAATATTTCTGAAACATGGGGTAATATATAATCCGATTTTAAAATTCGCATTATTGCACAACCTAGTATGAGGATATAATCAGATATATTATAGCACTGAGGCTGCAGAACTATTGCGTTGCTACAATCACTGCAGGCATACTTTTTGAAATTACCTTTACTATCTGTCAAAAAATCATTCATTACAGTTTCTCCTCACCCGAAAAAACTAGTCAAGTCGATTTACCCGAAACGTGCCATGCAAATTAAACCTATTTTCTGGTCACAAGTTTAAGGACCTCTGGAGTTGAAACAGACATGGAAAGGACTGGTAATATTACCCGAGATCATCCCACTTTGATAATTTAATAACTACACCCTAAAATAATCAGAATTAAGGACCATATGAATTTAGTTTGCAAGTTTCCTATTTTCATACACCCTTAAATGAATCTCGGTATGCCCTGAAAATATTGATGACCAGAGAACCATCCAAAAATATAGTTGTATTGTGCAAAACTGTTCTGCCATCTGGAATTCATTCAATGCCCCTGAAATTAACAAAATCTTGTAAAACTTGTAAAATGAATTTGGAAAACTTATTTAAAAAAATACTTTTCTAGAAAGCGATAAGAGGATTTGTAATATTTTTTTAGCTGATCTAAGAGATGTGACGATGCATTATGCCCCTTTTTTCGAATCTATCACATGCAAGCAGTTTATAAAAATCGATTCAATAGCGGCACAGTGATCAATTAAATAACAGAAAACGTTCTTTAGTTTTTATCCCGGTAATGCTCCGTACTTGTTAGTCATCGATGATTGTTCACACAAATCCTAATTTATGAACTGATACCATTGCGTGTAAAGTACAGCGCCAACCGATATGCCATCATTTTTTTAAATCAGAATGGAAAATCAACCCGGTATGCTAGGCAAGATCTTGATCAGCATTCTGTTTTTAATAGGCGATACCAATTTGTAGGTATTTACTGAATGATCACCGTGACTATCCGAGAGCATGTAATGATACCATAATTAGCACTCTGAAATGTAAGGATTATTAATTTGATGATGCATTTGAGCGGAAAAAGTTGATATAGTGGAACAGAACCGTTTCATTTTCTAATCTTCAATAACATCGACATACATCATCATCATAAGTTTATAAGTGGTGCAACGCCTTCCTTTTTGTGAGACGGAGCTTTTACAGCTTTCAGCAAGCGAAAACACTTGTACCAAAGGTATTAGTATTTTTTGACCTCTTTACACACCTGTCGATTGGCTATTGTAATCCAAGTATGAAATTGCCCACATCGGCCTTCTTTGTCTATTTTTTCATCATTTACATCTGCCCATTCCATGTCTGAAAAACGGGTAAATTGCATTTGCCTACGTTTATAAAATTAGCAAAGTTGTCAGCTAGCGATGAGACCTTTCACCAAGCGTCAAGAATTTGCGTACTCTCCTATCCACATCCTATGGATAGCTTGTTTCATCTGCTCAGACTTCTTTATTTCTGTACAGTTCAGATCTCTCCTCTACCAACAAGTCGATTGGCGACTCAAGCAACCTCAAGTAGAGCCTCGGAAGATACCGTTTTGAAGGAATAAAACATCTCAGCATCAGCTGTCTGCACTTGTTATGTTTAATTGCTTTCAGGAAAACAGATATGAGCTCCATAGAGCATAATGAAGGTCACCATCCTGCCAGTATTTACCGGTGTGAACTTAGAAGCCGAAAAAAATAGTAGGCTTATTTAGGAAGTCACAATTTATTGCGAGTAGCTACTTTTTGCTTATTGATATTAGGTACAGCTTTAAACTACTTGACAATAGTGTCAAAAACAACTTTGCGAGCAAGGAGTCATGATCGTGATTTGTCTCAGATCATCTATTCCAATTTTGAAAGTTGGGCGTTGTTTTTCACCCCTCATAAAATTAAGGGGATAACAGTACTGTCGTTTTTCAACTGGCGACGTTATATATGGTTTCCCATATGGATGAGTCACGATGCAGTGTTATGTACATTAAAATCAGTTGTATGGTTTAGGAGTGTCATTTCACCCCTCATTCTGCTTGTATCGAATCAAAAACAAATTATTTTTAGCAGTCACTATTGAACAGCTGTTCTTCCATAATGTGCTTATGGTTAAATATACTGACAATCTTAAAATGGCTACTAATTTTACACTGATGGTATGAAATATTAGCTTTTCATGAAGGTTTATTAGGAAAAAATTGCATATTCTTTTATTGAGACCAAAATAAGACTACACCATCTCAACGCTACTATGCAGAATGAAAGTACCTATTGAAGGATTAATAAAATTGTCACATTCTCAGTATTGGTTATCTAGTGATAAGTTAATAACAACTATTAATTCCCACTGATTAACACTAATTGTTTAGGTTCATGAATTTCCCACAACTTGTGAATCATAAAATTTTCCAAATTTCGTAATTATAACTTATTCAAAAAACTTAACAAAAATCTGGACCAAATTTATTAATATCAACTGTCTACAAATGTTTTTTGTCCACTGACGAGTAGAAACGTGGCATCGCCTACCCAATGACTCTCTACACTCTCTCTATTATACACTACAAAAGGGACCGAGTAAGAAGGAGAAAAGATAATTTACACTGAATGTAGGCGTAGCTATTTATGTCTTGATGGGAGACTTAAAAGCAATCAGCTTCCCTGTGCCGTGAATAAGAAATCAAAAGAGAAAAGTTTTTTTGAATGTTTCTCAGCCTTCGAGGCGATAAAAAGCCTTTAGAAGCTAGGATAGACAAACATCTATGGAACATGTAGCGATGTACCAAACAATAAAAATATAAATTCGCACCATGGTTGGGTTGGAAAGGGACCATTAGTGTTAGTATAGTAGTTATTCTTGATCGAAACACATGAATGATAATTTGATGAGTTTTCAGAATATCTATTTCTGAAAATGGGCATCGTTATCTAACACATATATGGTTAAATAATGAAAGAACATGTTCCAAATCACTCCTAATCCAAGCGTCTTGAGATTATCGTAAATAGAGAAACGTAAGTACATAATGAAAGATGTAGAAGAAACTGATCATCATTTATAAAGAAACTGAAAATACATTGAAGATCCAAAAATTTTAACCAACCAATAAGAAATGTTCTAAAGCGCCAATCAATTAGAGAATCAACATAATTTCCATATGAGGTTGTAGTCTACAGAAGTTCTTCCAGCAAGTCTAAAAATTATGAATTCATGAATAGACAGTGATTTCTGAGAACAAAAACTGGATATTTTCCTGTTAGTCATTTTTTTTCGATGAACCTTCCTGATGTAATTCTTAGTACACATTCTTCCCTTAATGTGTAAATAACAAAGAAATCCACATAGGCTTAAAGTTGCAACGATGAGGTTGCATCGATTTTGCTTCGTTCTACATAACAAGTACAATGCCGCAAGGTCATGCGGTTTTCGTCGAGTATATGTAACCTAAAACTCTCGAAACTTCTGTAAGGCTTCGACAATAGAAACTGTGCACTTGCCAGCGCCGTATTGATGAATAAAGGCAGTGGAGTATGATGATGCGAGAGAACTTGCTGTGTAGAAAAAATAGCTGGAAAATATTATATTTAGCAGTGTCAAAATTGAGATACATAAAAGTTTACGTAAGCCATCTCTCACAAACTTGAAATTGAAATTATATCAGTGCAAATCTCCAAATTATCCCAAATTGTCTCTCTGTTGGTTCAGACATCGATACCCTGGTCTATAATTAAAACCACATATTATCAAGCGAACTTGTCAAGGCAGCCAAAACATCAGAAAAGTTTGTTTAATAGGCATATAATCAAATTAAAGTGTCGAGGATGAGTGAGATGAATCAATACATCAAAAATTTTTGCGAAACGGTCCATTCGGATATTAAAAAAAACTTGAAAACCTAGCTAAGGGATATAGTCTCTAAGGGACGTTACAATTACATTTAACTATACTTAAGCGATTTTTTGACAACGTCAAAAGTGATAGAAAAACATAAAAAACGTGATTTCAGAATGTCTCGTTTCGGTTTGATGGCATGACAGAAGGCTAGGAAATATTGAGGAATAATTCAACTATAACTTTCACATCCATACGTTGAAACAAATGTGTGATGTTACCGGCCAAACGATATCTCTTTCACACAACCTGTCCTGATCATCCTATTAGGAAGGATCAGTATACCACAGCGACATATTCTGTGTTTTGTAAACATCAGACACGCATGGGTTGTTTTTTAGCTAGTGAAGAATATGTTAGTTTCAGGTGTCGCAAAGTTTAGAAAGACAAGGATTTTCGCATTTATAAACTAAGATTCAGTCATATACAAGCGTTAGTCGTCTAGTGTCGGCCATCGAGAGCGACACAACATGTAGGCCAAGACCCAAACAGGAATGTCTTTAACAAAGCACCTTTATACTGACGAGTGATGCACTTAAGAATAAGATACCATGATCTGCGATACAAAGTAATATCTAGAGAAATTCAACATAAAAGACCGGTCCGCTATGGTATCATGCTGGTTTTTGGCCCCATCACAATTTCGTGTTTCGTAAATGTGACAGAGCTAGTCGCATGGAATATACACTCTTGATCTCATTTTTCATAAGGTTGTTAAAGAATCCGATTAGAGTGAGTAAATGCTCAATATAAAAAAGAGATCCTGTGTAACGCTCAGTTTGTTAAAAATTATGATACTGACTGAAGATCTCGGAAATAAATTAATTATATTGATTCACGGAAGGAATGCTTCAATCGAAATCTTGAAATAAAGACATTAAGTCACTTTAAATAATACTGCCTCTTGTATCAAGTTTGCTATGCACTTAGTCTTAAGCCAACTAAAGTACTTCAAACAAAATAATCATCGATTAATGTAAGTTGATTAGTGTATCTAACTTTTGTTATTTATCCTGTGATATTCTCCTAACAGCTAGTTTGAACCACATGAGTACTAAAGTTTGAAATTAAGTTTTATTATTTATTTCTTATTTTGTACTTTGAAAAAGACTGTCGAGGTAGCCGCACCTTAAATAGCATTTAGCAGTCATAGGTATATAGTTTTGATTAGCGGACAGGACGAGTAAGATCAATCAAAACCGTAACATTTATCGTGCAGCTGCAGACATTTAAAATAGGCTTTCCAACATCATGAAGAAGTTATCATGATTGGATTGAAGATAAATAATCGATTAAAAAAGCAATAATATCACTCGAGTTTGTTCGGATTCCTTTTCCTATATTCTGTTCAAAATGTTTTATTGGGATACAACCTTCAGGTGCCTCTCGAGCAAAAATGTTCCGACTATGTTATCGAGCGGAATACGTTGGAGGACGTCACGTCTACAAGCGGCGCCTGAATGTCTCATAGCCCACCGTACAGTCATAGAAAAACCGTTTTCCTCGTTGGAAAAAGGGACCGCCAATAATACATTGAGTACATGCATTGCAAATTAATGAAATGATAGATTACGGCTTCATTCTTCTTTCAGCTACTCAACTGTAAATACCGAGGTCTTCCCAAAGTACCTCCCCTCGTTTAATATGGAAAGCTTATTTGATGTTGGTTAAAAAAGTAATTTTGAAAAAAAAATCTTATCTGGTACTACATAAAATCTGAAAAATTCATCGAATACGTTTACCTACAAAAATTCTGTGGAATTGTAGACAAACTATGAAATTTGCATCATTGCATCCAGAAACAACAAAAAAATCACAAATGCGAGAGAATAAAATAGAATTGTGAACACGAACATTTTTGAATATGAGGGAGACGTTTTTCTGACGTTTTTTTGTTTACTAAGCACGATAATACGTCACTCATTCTTGTCGCATCGGCATACGCTGGTGTTCCACCATGTCCAGTAACCGCACCGATGAAAAACCTTCAGATCTACCAGAAGTCAAAGTTGTCTAAATTTTCTAATGTTTTTCAAGTTTTTGAGGCGTAATAAACAAAATATTCAGAGGTCCCATTTAAATTTGATATACGTAAACGTTATATCCACACTAGTGATACATTCTGAAGCTTGTAACAACCAACAGAAAGGCTGACCAGTCTCAGAGACATCAGTACTACGATATTACTTCTTAATGTAAACTTGCGAACCCATTTGAAGAATTATCTCAATCAAATTTTTAATATTTCCTATCTACATACTTCTATATTGATCTCGCGCACCCCACAGACACGGAAAAAATCAAAACAAGTACGTTTAGGGTAAATCGTCGAGGGGACCTCGTAGAATTCTGATGCATCGCAGACCATATTTCCAAGCAAAAACGGTACACACATGAAAAGAAATTCTTAATACAAGAATTTCATTATTCTTGTAAAGATACACTCATAACAATAACATCTGATCTTACTCTAAGAGAATTTGCTTGATAAAACATTTATTACTAATTTGTAGCAAGAAAAGTATATTTTCGAATTCAATACTCATTCTGAAGAAAAATATAATTTTCTTTACAGCTACGATTTCAATGCTCTTCTAACAACTATTTCATTTTTTTGTAAAGTTGTCATATTTCCCAACGGAGCTCCGTTCAGTTTAAGAATACGAACATCTTCCGATTCCCTCCAAGTCACATTGGTACAGTTTTGATACATTTTTTAGTTCTTCTTTTCAAGGTTAAGGAACCAACACTAGCTTTGATAACAGCTCATCAAAATTACAGAATGTTTATATCAATAATAAATTATATTATGAAGTTGGACTATTTGCGCCAGAATCATGAAATGCTCTATAGTATTCTTCTAGGTAAGATTTACTCTGTTTTGTGCCCAGATTATGATATGATCTATTTGAGATTTTGGTATTCTCAATTCCAAGACTTTTCCAGGTTTGAATTTAATATATTTACTTAAATTTACTTTACATGATCAAAAATACGGTATTTTCACTTCAAGATTATTATAGCTTTGCGCATATAGGAAGACATGGTATACTTCAATGAAAGCGCATATTCTTGGTCTGAGGATGTATTTGTGTGTCTGTATAGTGTGATAAGACTGATAAGTACTGTATCAATGTTCTCGACTCAGTCATCAATGAGAATTAATTTTGTCAACGTTACACTAATCATGTAGACTGTAGATACTCGAAAGCTCTTATCTGAACGTTACTCTAAGTTTACACAAAATGTCATAAATCTGTCACTCGTTGTACTTGATTCCAAAAGCATTGTCAGATTAAATTAACTGTATCGCACCCAACGGCTAAGTAGCGGACAAGCATTTGAATTTCGAACAGTCTTTTGAAAACGGCATTTGAACTACGATTGAGGGCATATCAGATTATTCTGATTTCTGATCAGTATAACCCAAACTCTCAGAGTTCCTACCATGTCTCAAACACTAAGTCACACAACCGGTATCTACAAAAATTGGTGACTATGCCACCCAACCATATAGAAATAAATAACACCCTAAAATTATGCAGTCACATATCAGAACAAGGGGTAATAAAATAATCTCTAGTACCTCTTTTGAAGGAGACGCTGGATAACTTGTTTTTTAGGGACAATAAATTAATATGGTGTAACGATCCACCATTTATAGGTGGAAATGCTGGTATCGAGAACTTTTTTTCCAATTATGGATTGGAAGTATCATGAAAATAAAAAACGACTAGAATGTTATGAAGATATGTCGACAGTAGCTTTACGAAAAAGGTTCCCAATAATATGATCTATATTTTTTGAGTTTACTTTTTCTACCACCACAATTAAAATTTGTCTGTAGGTCTTATAATTTGAAAAGTATCAATCATAAAAAATCGGCTACATCAAGCAACACGACAGGCCTCCTGTACTTACTAGTTTATTTTTTTTGAAAAATCAGACAATGTAGCGCAAGTCAACACAGACTGAAAAACAGCTCAAGAAAAGCATTAATAAGAGAATAAATAATAATTAACATCAATAAGCCGAGGTTAAATAGGAGCGATTTCGTGACAAATGAGCCAAGTGGCACGTCTCCATTTCAGGAAATACGTAGGCACGGTACATATAAATGAGTCACGTGGAAGAACGAATAATTTTAAAAAGAATTGTGATTCATTTTTACAATTTAGGATTGTCGCAAAATTGAGTCTCGTTGTATGTCTCGTTGTGTGTTGTGCTCAGAAAAAAATATTATATATATATATATATATATATATATATATATATATATATATATATATATATATATATATGCACATTTCATAGAAAAAAGTGGATGCGACGTATCCAGCCACAGTGATAAAAGTGCATGACATCGTTTGAATGTGATGCATACTTTCTCGACAACTTATGCACCTAATTTTTTGAAATTATACACGTCCAATACATTATATTGCAAAAACTGTCATGAATTCTTACCCAGATATAAATGAATCTTGGTACTATAATTCTACATGGAAGAATGGATGACGCCACGTCATTCAAAAACAATGCAACGTTGGGGTGATAAACATCTAGAGCATGACATATTAGCGAGTCAGTATTAAAATAACAACATCCTACTTAACTCACACTAATATAATGTAAGTACTTACAGGATGGCAATATTAATAGGATTCACTCAAATACCGTAATATCATGAAATCATGATTGTGATGAGGCCATTTTTTATGGAAAAGAAGCTTGATTGCTAACTTAAATACTTTATTATTCATCTCATTTGCTCTTCCCGATCATCAAAAACTGTTGTTACCGCACCCCTTTCCAGTAACAGTATTTGTGTAGCAATAAGTATTGAATGAATTTAATGTAGTTAGTTCAACATGCTTATTTTCCTCACATAACTCCTAATTAATACCTAAAATTCCCCTAATAACAAAATAAATTACAGTTGAGGGATGTCGACTTTTTCGATTTTCAATTGCATATTAATGATAATTGCTAATATAAATAATAATATTGATAACGGAATTTTAATGAACCTCCCTGTACATTGCAGCGTATATTAAATAAAACGCGCTAATTAGAGGTATGCATGACACACATAAGTCAAACATACTGCAACCATGGCGCTTCAGATCATGATAACGCGCTGTCAAGCTTTCCTTCTATTCGAGCAATGCCCAGAATTATGTCAACTTGGCATCGTCGCACGCTGGGGGTAGCTCATTGGAAATGAGAAAAATCAATAGCGCAACCACGCGGGGGTGATTACCCATATACAGAGCGGGCTGTTTTTTGTTTGTATGCATGGTGAATTCAATAGCCATGTGGCCATTAATGAAGAGAGTTTGGCGTATGAATGGTTTATCTTGGACTATTGAAATGAACCAGTCATTTTTAAAGTTAAGTGATATAGGAACACTAAAGCAATCTAACAGAAGTCTTAAACCTTTTTTGTGAAGATAACAGGGAGAAAAGACTTGGCAACACTAAGTAATACAGTCAACTGCATACACAAAAACATATATCATAACGCATACACGACCTCAAATCAATACGAGTAGGTGTTTGTATATAAACAATTTTTCAAAAAAACTTAATTCCTTGAAGCTCGACAATTACCATACGTTCTTATACATGCAAAAACCCTCATAAAGTTAACCCCACTTTCACACCCATCTGTTCAGTAGCGTGAAAAACAACTTTTAACGATATGAAAACCGCAAAATATATAGTTATAATGCGCCCAACATCACCAACAAATGAAACTGTTTGTTTATTTGTGGAACTGTTTCACTTAGATCGCAGTTGCCCTCTCACTTGATGAATCTTACCCATTTTTAGGAATTTTGGAGTATTCCAGCGTTGTTGGTCTAATAGCGTTAGGAAATCTTGTGTGTAGATTTGATTGACATGGTCAAATTGTGAATATAAGCCTTTAGTTAGTTTCAGGACATAACAATACCCTCTCATAGCCCCTATACCTTCGCTGAATGCTAAATCTAATCTGATTAATGTTCAAAGATTCAGCTACACAAAAGTTTTATAAAATAAAATTCAGATTGTATGGGAGTACACATACACACGTAACTAGGGGAGGGGTCCAGAGAGTCCAAACTTTTTTCAAAAACAAGCTTTTATTTAAATGCGCTAAAAGTAATAAAATAAACTTTTCCTTTGAATCTTTTACTATAAACTTATAACGTCATTACCCAATTTGTTTGATATAAAAGCTTGTTGCGAGATTTACCTGTGTAGATAAACAATCAAACTGAATAACTTGATCTGAATGCATTTTTAGAATTTTGAAACTAAGTAAATACGAGTACTGAAAGTTTTAAAGTTTATTTTATTCTTTTAAATTGAAGCTTGTTTTTAAAAAAGTTTTTTATCTATAATTTATTATTTATATGAGCAGAAAATGCTTTGTCTTTATTTTAAATTTCTGGACCCACCCCTAATCAATTTTCTGGCTACGTGCTTGAGTACACATGACAATCTAGCAATAATTTTGATCCCTCTCTCCGGTGATCTCTGTGGATACCAGTATAAAATTTAATCAATTTAAACATCGTGATCAGAAAAATTCCGCGCCTTGTAAGCATTGAATCTACTGAATACATCCTTCCAATTCAAAAAGACCTCATTACCTATTCATCAAGATCTCTTTCGACATGATCTCGTACATCGCAGTCAAACGGCGTGAGAGATTAATAAACACCAATTTGCATACGAGATTATGTCTCGGCTATTACGACCATTTACGGACACATTCACATACAAATAGAGGCGTTTATTATTCTTCGATTGTTGGTGACTTTTTCAACCGACATGTTTCTCAATTCCAAAAACGTACATAGTGAAAGTGAAATCAGACTCGAAGAAAAAGTGGAATCGCAAACATTGCATAATAACAGGAAAACTATGTATAACGTGTCATGAATTGATATGGTTTTATTTCAACTTAAATTAAGAATGAAGATATCTACGTTCACATCATACCTGTGCTTGTAAAAATTCTGTTTTTGAACCAATTTCTCTCGTATTTTATGTTGCGACCAAAACTTAGACGCTCTTCCACGATTTGTGTCATTATCTCTGAAGTTTGATCAAAATCCGAACGAAATGTGTGTATATGCTTTGATTCAAGTGAGCTTATCGCTACATTGACGGGTATTACAAGACAGAGTCCCCAGCTGCAAGGAGCTTCTAGGATATAAAAGGCCTTGGTTATAGCATATGCTAGAAGTTCGTAGAAGTTTTTGCATCTGGGTGTCAGTAGGTGGTCAGTAACTTCAGCCGTACATAGTAGTTTGCTCATTTGCGATGCATTGAGAAGTTAATGCTCACGAATCCAAGCCAAGCCACGCAGTGCTACTGCGCTATTGTTTATTCTATACCAAATGTATAGGTCAAAAATTATCTTCTTGAATTTATCTTAAATGTAAGCATAGTCAATAAAACATTTTTCTGTAACATAACATTAATATGTAATCAATTATGTCGTTTACCACCAAGAAATTTTTGAATATAGAGAAAATTTGTGAAGCAATCAGATTAATTATTTTGTTTTATCAGTTCCATAAATTACTTGACATCATTCATTTATAAAAGGATGTTCCATTTCACAGCTTTTCAGTCTCAAAGAGAAATGTTATATTGAGGAAGTTCATTCCAGTTCATGTTGCTGGCATGACTTGGTTAGTTGCTGCCCTTAAAAATACAGCCATGCACGGTGATTTCCTAATGTTTAATGTATATCACACTTTTCAGCATATTTTTTAAAATTTTTCGAATGACCAAGATTATGCAAAATCCCAGAAGTGATTTGACTACGTTCGAATATGATTGCGGTATGGTACTTTTCATTCCTCAAAAATATGGCTATACCCAATTATCAAAAACCGAAGAAGTATTTTAAAATAAGATAACATTAGTTTATTCACCTGTCATTCGGCAAGGAATGCATTGCAGCCTCTACCACGGTTTTAAATATCATATCATATAATGGCAGCAATCTGAATTGTACGCGGCAAAACCTATAAGAAACCAACCGCGCGAACTCGAAAACTTTTACAATCATGATACTTGTCGCATATATTTATATTCATATTTCAAAACATATTGCATTATTTTAACCTCTAAATGATATACCGTTTTCAGAGAATCATACTCGTATATGTATAATTGTATATGTATACTGAACGCATTGTTGATTCCGCTTGATACGATGATACATCCTGTTTAAAATATCTAGCACAAACGTTTACTTCTCGGCTTATCCTGAAGATGTGATAATCTACGTAATCCATGAGAATATATCTATTTACTTGTAGTAAATATGTATAGCACAATGTAAACAATCATTATAACATACGTGTTTTTCGTACATCTATAGTATCTTCCGATTAACTTCACATGATACCAATATATACATTAAGCAATAAGAATACTGAGTACCTAGAAATACTGATTCATTGATCTAACTTCAAAGTATCTAAAACAACATCAAAATCGATGCATCGATTACTGAGGACCAAATATTTTTGGGAGGGTTAGAACTTTTGTTAATGAATATCTGTATTTGCTCAAATTCTTCATTGATTAATCTAAAAAATCGAATTTGAGTATACGTGTTTTTCATGTCTATCTGTCAATCTGTCTATCAGACGATCTGTCGGTCGGTCTGGCAATCAGTCTGTCCTTTTGTAGCTTTATGTTACCACTGCAACAATGTTCATCAAGCTTGGGAAATGATATGATGTGGGCTGACTAGCCTCAAGATGATGTTTATAAAGGATATTGAAACCCTACCATACGAACCTATACACAACATATGTTTTCGCCAACTACAAACAGTCAGACAACACAAAACGTTAATAAGGTTTTTGTTTCAACGAATGTGGCTTCAATCCAGATGAAAGGCTATTAATACGAGATTGACTGGTGGAAAAATATTTAAACTAGTAATAAATAATTTACTTTCATGATTCCCCGTATCGAAAAACATGTGCCATGGGCTGATTCGTAATATGTAAATAGTGTCATTTGGTGAACAGATTACAATGTGTCTGACAGCTGCATCCTCAACTGTGTTTTTCTCTATAATAAACTTCGCATTTACATTTGCACATGAGGTTTGTACCGAACAATATCATGGAGACAAACGAATGTACATACAATTTGCAGAAAACGCAGCATAAAGATCAATTTTATACTGTAGAAAGTAGTAGTTTTTTGTACGTTTGATGTACATCCTGCCAGGACTACTCACTTGGTGTATCTTTTTTGTATCTGCTAGAAAACACTGAATAAAGGAAAACAAAAATCTTTTCCCCACAATAACGCTGCTTCGGACTCCAGCTTCAATATTATTGGAACTTTTCGAATGATGTGAGATCGTCCTCATATAGATTAAAAGAGAACAGTCGTCAAACGAAATGTATCAGACGATTGAAGAACACAAAGAAAATCAACATCATAATCATGTTTGAGTAGCAAATCACTTTGCAAGCCTCTCACACAACAGTTGCTAAATATAATCAGATTACATAATTCTTCTTGAATATGTACTGAAACAAGTTTATTTCACACTAAGCACTTGGACAGATGTTCCATGTCCTCTGGACGGCCTACGCCTGAATATATAAACTCGATCTTCAATGTCAAATTTGTTATAGCTCATTTTAGTCATCAAAAAGGCCATTTGCAGTGCATATCGTGCTTGATATCTGATTAGGCGGCGTGAATCACTAGGGAAAAAAGGATCGTTGTTGTTGGTGTGATCTCATTAATCACTGAATAAATGCACATACATCAAACCATAGCAAAACACTCACAAAACGCAAGCGATAGCTATAGCTTTATATAAAAAATTAACAACTCGATTGATTAAATACCGCCTTACATATTAAATTTTTGAAGTAAGGGAATATTGAAAATGAAAAATTGACTGATTTTCCACTAATAATGATGCGTTTCCAAGCACACTTACTTGATAACTAATTTATTTCTGAACTTTTCCCCATGACTACTCATTTGACTACGACAGAGAACTACTAAGTCAAGCTTGCATTTGGAAAAACGAGGTTGAGCCATATTCAACCACTACATGACCTGCACAGTATTCTATCATTATAATACTCAGCCACTATGATAGTGGTATTATCACTAACCAATGCGGTAATGACCAAGATGAATCCGGAATACATAAAGGATCGTGAAGATAGTTTAAAACGATATCACTATTCTCTGTGAAAGATCAGGCACACTCCTCTAACTTGCCACATGGTGCCTAAAGACACTAGAGGTGCCACACGAATGCCAAAACGAACAAGTCTATAAAAGAGTAATCTTGTCGCCCTAAAGTCATATTATCTTCATTCTCAGCATAAGCTCTTTCAAACTGCAGACTTTTTAAAAGAAATTCTCACAGCCCTCTTCGAAAATCCATATATATAGTTTTGCAGAAGACAGCACCCTTATGTCATGCATGGAATCATGCAAATCACTGCCAACAGAAGGGACGTTATAGCTGCGGTATCAATATTAAATAAAAAAAATCCGCAACAATATAGTCGACTCGGTAGTCAAATATGGTACCGTTTTTTTTTTTCACAAAATATAAGTTTAAATATCATTATTATCAAAAATCTGTCCTCTGAGGGTTAACAAAAGCTCGATAGATCAACATACCTGACGATCTATGAAAACGGCTCACCTGCATTTAATCCTATCCTTTACCGAACTTCGTTAATATCTATATAAAAAATAAGAATTAATTTTGATTATGAGCTTCGAAAACGCACCGTAGGTACAAAACTTTTCACTACTCTATTTGTTGTTTACCTAGAGCAAAAGATGTGCATGTGCAGTGTGTCAAAAGTATTATTTCACCTACAACCCCTTAGCCTGAATCCAACCCTGTTCCTCATGTTTACTTGGAACACAACGTCACAAGGGAACAAGGGCAGGTAGTCGGGAATCGATGAGAGATTTTCGCAATGGTACCATTTTGCCTCAAATAAAACGAAAAACCCGACTTACTGGCATTCGTTCATGATTTCTTCTTGCGACCTAACTTGAACAGGTGCCAACTTCTCCACTGATTCTTCATAATTGCCAAAACACTTTGTGATCTTCTCATCGAACGTATTCACCAAATCTTCCAGAGATCCAGAAAACGTCTCAGTGAAGTTGTCCGTCACAGACGTGGTGGTTGTTGTAGTAGTATTCGTCGCTCCATTCTTCAACCCTACAGTTTTCGGCGTAACTATTGTCTTGGGGTTGGAATTATTCAAAATATCCTCTGTAAAATCGTTCAGAACGTCATTAAGATCCTTGTTCTTTTTCTTGGTGAGGTTGATGTTATTTAGTTCATTTTCGTTCTTGATAAGATTGGCGGATTGGAATTCCGTGGAGCCCCATTCGTCCGTCTCCTCAAATTGGGCCAAAGGGGCCTCGAACTTGAGTTCGGCCATTTTATCACGCATGGCGCCGCGCCGCACTGCACCCGGGCTGCCGCGAACCCCGACAACACAACAGTCGACGGGATACGAAGTAGACACACACACTCTGCAAGCGATGAACTTCGAATGACGTTCAACTGTTCAATCGCAGTAGGCGGTCGAATCTCTTCCCGATGTGCTGTTGCCAGATCATCGCCAGAATTTTCCTTACTAGGTATATCCAATTTTTAAGCATTATTTGTTGTTATACATATGTAAATAGACTATCATATTATGTTTGAAATTTGTAGATAATGTAGATGTTTCAATAACACTGCTTCAGACTTCCTTTGCAAACAAATCAAAACGTTGTGAAACGCAAAAATTCTCAGGATAGTGAAAGCTGTGTTACTGAGAATGGGTACCTACCCTATTCTACAAAAGTTGGTTAAAATTCCGTAGAATATAAAAAATCTTCATCTATTGTTTCCATTTTTATTGATGGGTCTCTTCGAGCGTGTTCACGTTATTACTACCGAGGCAAGAAAGAAAATGCTTAGCCGGTTCCAGACATGAGCCCAGCGGAGCGGCGGCAAATAAGCAATCGATATACATAGTATTCAAAAAACTAAAACCTCGTGATCTCATGTTTTCTGTATACCTGCATATCTCATATATCATACACTATGATAGTGATTTATGGAGATTAGAAAGCACTCTGAAAATATAATATAAAATATGACAACGCCGGCAAGGCCACTATGCATCATGTTTCTCTGGTATTCCTCCGACATTGACGTCGTATAAATGATTTTGAGAGGACCAAGCATAATTCTGAAATGAAGGAATGTAATATCGATGTTGTATAGCCACAAAATACGTCCTATGGCGTAGCTATAGAAATATTCCTAAAGATTGACAACCAAACCATCAAATATTAAGGTTTTGAAAATGAAAAGGATGATGTTTGTTAAAGCTGAATTCCTAAAAGTTGTGGAGATGAAGAGACACCCAGTACATTGAGTTATCTTTCATCAAGATCGTGGGAATTAACATAAAGAATGACATGTCCTGTCATGATCATGTTGCTGGTCTTGCAAGGTCGACAAAAGCCAGAAGTTTGGATTTCTCTTAACTTAACAATGCTCAGATTGGACCATCACTGCTCACAGGTGTGGTTATGCGCTCCGGACAGCATCCAAAAACGATCGACACGTGCAGTGGATGCGCTGGATCTTACAAAGGAGAAAGGACCTCCAAAGTCTGGAACACTGCCTCCTCGTGTCCTCACCCCTTTGCGAGAGGTTATCTGTATAGTAAAAAAACGAAAAACATGATGGCTATATGATCGATTGTTGAAGAATGAAATGGATTTTAATGCTGTCTTCCGCTATCTGGATGCTACAATTTCTTGTATATTTCATAAAAGATATATCGATCAAATCTCCATGATACATTGATAAACAAACATGGATACATCGACAAACATCAAATGGTTTCGACGCATCGCATTGAAACGAGCCATTGATGTAAATCGAAACATCCCTACAGCTACAGCGAACCTTACCAGAGAACTGGAGTGACGCGACGCTTGGTACCCTGCAGTACAGATGGCCAGAGACCAGTTAGTCGCTGAAAAAACTTCTGGTTACACTATGAGGTTCGCCATCTGTGTTGGCCATCTCTTAGATATTGTTTCTTCATTGTTTTAAACAGAAAATAACATATTGTTGTACAAATTCTTTTAAGGCCTCCAGAGGAAGATCCGTTTCTTTTTAAGGGTTTTTTTTCAGCGGAGTTGTTCGCTTTTTTATTGGGTGATTGTTGGCTTTGGTCTGCCTTGGTCCCTTTTTTCGCGCGTTTTAAGGACCTGGCAAATGATGGGTCTATTCAAAATTTTCAATCCGGGCTCGTATGAACGCTATCAAGTTATGCAACAGTTATTGCAGTTTGTTCGATTTTCAGACTTGGTTAGGACAAAAGTATTTCAATCTTTCTTTTTAATGATTTTAATATGTAATAATTTTTAGAAGTGGGTCATTGATTTTTATAAAGTAAAATGTGCGTTTTCGTAAAGCAGTGGAATAAAATGATCAAAGAATGAGAACGCTTTAGTTAAATTCTAAATTTTGCGCAATTTGCAGTATTTGCACTACCTAACAAGACTGGTCAAGATATAACTTCAAAAACTGAACAGTGTAAAAAGAAAACTGACTGTGTTTGTTTCCAATCTCAAATGGCACAGATGAGCATTGAATGACATGTGCCTTCTTTAAATTCTCAAATTTTCAATTAGCCACCTATTTTTAGCAATTCATAAGATCATAAGTGAAAGTGTATTATTTACTCATCCAACATAACAAAATACTTTGCGATTAACTGTATTTCCTGGATCATTGTGTCTGAAACTCAACCTATGTCCTTATAATAAACAGGTCCTAACAGGCATCAACTTTGGTACAGGTTGAGTCATCGGTCACCTAGATTTCTACCCACCAATCGGCCAATCTCAGCGCACAACCAATCGGATGCAGTAAACGAAGCCGTTAAATTGCGCTGTTGTCAAATAACTCATAATAGCGTTTACTTTTCGAAATTAAACCAAAACCCTACAGAAAACACGAGGTGACTGCTCAAATATAGGTAGTAGTATTTTTCAACTGATTGATTGTCGTATCATAAATGCGAGAATAGCTGTGTAATATAAGCCATGTTACAATGAAATTTTTTTGTTGCTATATTTGTTTCTACTTCACTAAATCCTATCATTACAGCAGCATCAGAAGAAAATCTTCCTATTTACCTATATATACTCTTGTTTCAATCCGAATGATAGCAGACTATCGATTTTGGGCCCCATTCTTTTTCTTCTTTATCAATTTTCTAATAAATAATCACATTCTTCATTTTCAACATTTATTATAAAACGTATGCAAAAATTTTTAAAACTGTATTATTCTTGGAAAATAGTTAAATTAGCTAACAACTTATGCTTTTTTTATTCTTTAAATTGTTCAGGCCTGATGCAGATGGGACCCTACGTCGGAGTGCCGGCGGAACAGATTTAAGGGAGAGGCAAGTGGTGAGCAGAGTGCGGATAAAATGTGGTTTCTCTCCAATGAACTTGTGCTGCTTGAGTAAAAAACCTTATTCATTCAGTATTTCCATCTATTACCTCTAAAAAAGTTTCCTACTTTGATAAAAACTATAGAAAATACCATAGGACAATAACAGGAAATTTTCAGATCCTGTACGTATGGCGACCTGCGACCACAAGCTCAACCACTTCCTACCTATATCACTCGGCTTCCAAGATATTTTTTATGTATATTTTAGCTCTGTTCTGAGGAAATATTCGGAATATACTCTGGCAACGCTGCGTCATGCCGTTGGTGTCCTTTACTGAGTTAGCCCATACTTCTTTTATCCGTCACTTGTCCAGGCGCGTATTCAAGCCCGCGGTCGCGAGAAAAGACTGGTCCCAACTCGAGAATCTGGCTTGAATTCTTCAGCATGACCGTTTAACAACGAGAACGCTGTCACCATGACAAGATTCAACAAGAAAATCTCTAAAATGGATCTCCCACCATCTGTGTTCTTTTTCGAAACATCTACTGGCCAACATTTAGTTTACCTCAATTTGTTGTTTTACAAACAATGCCTAAAAGAAAAATGCGTCCCATCAAAGTGTCGTGCAATGCCCTGGTGAATGACAGGGAAATAGAGCTGTCTCTATGTGAATCAATAAGCGGTATCATGATCAAGATGCGAAAACTGTAAGTACATAGATTTAATTTTTTTAGTTGAGAAAAAGGTGAATTTGAAATCTTAGAATATTTCATGTGAGAAACATGTATTTTGATTATTTAAGTAACAAATACATAATACTGAATTTAGAACGCGGTTCTTTCAATCAGCGACTTTGCAGTTTATAAAAATCATTGAAAGTTAAGGAAGCAGATTGAAAATTTCTATATTTTCATATGAACCGTCAAATACATTATTTGATCTTCAATTTAATTTTGAATTGTGTGTACATTGAGCAGAATTATTATTTCGTCCTGTTGTTCCTGAAGGACGTTGTCTCTTTCTGAAACATGCTACTAACTTTGGAGGTGTATTTGGAAAGGTAAATAGATGAAAAATATTACAATCTTCATTAATTGGACATTCCTGAATAATAATAATAATACTTGAGATAAATCTGTGGGAAATAGTCTTTTTATTTTCTCGTACAGTCCGAATTAACTCAGGCTTTAAAAAGCACACTACTAAAATCTTGAGATTATTAGTACATTATATCTTATTTCTTTAAACATATTTCTTCAATTGGTTAACTTCGACAGGTACAAAAATGAAAACTAATTTTTTGTGCACCCCATTTATATGTTTGGCAACACTTTCATTGAATATCATTTTTAATTTTATAATTTTTTTTTAAAACATATAGTTACAAATTTTGCTAAGTACCTCTCTGTTAGTATCAGCAGTCAACAATGTTGCCAGATCTTTCACCATATTGATAATGAAACAAATCCCCCTCGGAATGTAAATGAAACAGAATTAATTGTACGATAAATAATATAATTTGAGTATATGCAATAAGGTGAGCAATATATGCTCATGTTTCACAGGTTCTCCTACATATTTGGAAATCCTTATTGCTACTTTATGTGTTTCCCAAAAAATACCGTTCAAGTTTGTTATAACCTTTCAAGTCACTTATTTTTGATGAAATGTGTTCAGAATGGTCAATTAATACAGTTCTATTCAAACAACACTATTAAACTATTAGTTTCATCTCTAAAATTTCTGTCATATCTTGTATTCCCTATTTTGCAGTTGGCTCTTAATGGGATTTCTTTCTGCTAATGTACTCAAAGTCAAAAATGTTGCATTCCACCTGTGGTTTTAGAATCTGGAACCGTTTTATTGCATTACGATAGATGACAAATTCGTCATCGTCATAAAATGCTTTGTCGATCAAGGATATAGAAGTATCTGTACATATACAGTTTATAATTGAGTTTGAGTACTATACATATATAGTGACTTCGTCTTAATTTCAAACTGTTTTTTAAAAAAAATGTCAAATTGATCATAATTTTCCAATACTTAGCGCATCATTAAACCAAAATTCTGGCGTTAAATTTTTATAAAAAATGCTCTCAGTTTGCACCTTCAATAATATCTCTTTGTCCCAATGAAATTGGAATAGAAACAAAAAAGACTTTCATTGTATGACGAAATGATTATCCAGTTAAATTTTCATTACCATTGAGTAATATATTACTTCGTATTACCGAGTACTGAGATTTTCTCAATATTGTTTTATTTGCTTTATTTTATGTATTATAGAACATATATGATTTATTGAATGGATTAATTACAAAGTTTTTTCCTCTCATTTTATGTCTTTATAGCAGTGTATATTTTCATTTTGCATTCATGCATTATAGTGATACCATGAACTACTTTATTTGGAGTCTTAATGGCTGCCAATGAGGGGCAGCTTTCTGAAACTTAGTAGATGTACAGTATTGCAGTTATCGAGCACAATGACATAAAAAAATAACAAAATGGTATAGTAGAGAAAAAGTACACTCGCCTATATACCATATAAAAAGTGTTAAGAAAATCAGTACGCATGTGCATGACAAATAGTTGAAAATGAGAAGCTCCATTTATTTCATTCCATATAGTATCAGTTAAGCAAATAAGAAATCATTAAGAAGTCTGTTCGTGGTAGAGGTGAGCTGAGCTGGGCTGCAAGCTCCTTATGAAACGAAGTCACAACGAAGCCTTATGTTCACTTACATACGGTAAATGTGGCATCGTTGCAGAGACTATCCAGAAACGATTAATCGATGTATGCCTAGGTGGCGCGACATTCGTTGTAGTGCAGCATACTTTCATTGTAGTTGTCTGTGGTGCCTATAGATGGCGAAGTACGGATGAAAACAAGAAAATTCAGCGAAAATCGTGATCCCCCACAAATCGAAGCGCCATTGTTGTAGAGAAAACCTGCTGGCTGGGTACGAGAGTTTATTTCTGAAAGTGTCAGGCCGACTCAAACGCGTGGTTAGCGTCAGTAAAAGTTATCAACGGTATTTTCATTCTCGTTTTTCTGATATCTTGACTTTCCGGGTACTATCCACGACAGTGTTTTGTCTTCAACGTTGTGTATGAGTTTTGTGAAACTTTTTTTTTCGCTGTGATGTATTTGTTAAATACAAAACCATTCGGGATCGCCTTTCGAAGATAAGGACTTATTGGTGGTCATTTCGGTTCTAGAGAGGTTTCCAAACTGTCTAAGACGGCTTCAGACATGGTGAAGAGGTTAGTTACTTATTGTTTTCATTTGCGGATTTTAAGTGTACCTGCCATGCTTTGTGTTTTGCTCGTTATTCGACAGGTATTCTATCATGATTACATAAAATATTTCAGAGGACTTGTGAACAGATTCAAATAATTGTTGATATCGATTCCGTGTCAGCTCAATTTATATTTATAAATTGAATTTCATAGGGATGCACATTCATATATTGTAAACAGGACCGTATTGTGATTGACAATCAAATATGTCCTTTTATTTTTTCTATTCCAGGCTACTGGTTTGATTTATTCTTTTACGTGAGTTAGCATAATTATTCTCTATTCAGTACTTCTGATCATTAGAAACGAACGATTTATTTATTTTCAGTTTAGCGAACTTTCATGAGTACATATTGTAAAATATGACATTGATATCACAATAGCTTGAATGATTATTGTTCTGTAGCTCGTTTGAGTGGAATGTCTCCCCATTCAGGAATTGTCCTATTCCATCAATCACCGCTGTTTTCATAAGATTGAAGTAGTGATTGTTGAATAGCCCTTCATGTTAAATCAAAGATGGGGCACACCAAATAGAAGCTACACATTTAATATTTTTTACTGATATTCTTGAATAATGAATTTTAGGTATATTTGTGTTCTTATGACAGTACCAGCAATGCTTGGTGATTTTTGACTTAATTGACAATGAAATTTGCATTAGGTAGATGAAAAACATTCCCAGAGAGCCTGTTTATCAATATATTTTATGTGTGTGTAAATATTGATGCTGATAAATGCCGAAATGTAAATAGTTGTTCTCTATACATACACTTGTTTGAGGCGTATGGTATCATGAAAATTTTGTAACATACTGATACACAGTTGCAGTAATCATACTGCACTGAGAATGTCTCTTATCTGTTGCAATTGTTGACAAACAATTGGGGCTCATTGCAAATCACATACAGGTTCCATCTAGAATTGAAAATTCTCTAGTGACAATGCCTCTAGAATCTGGAAGTGTTGGAACCATGCTGAGGGCCTAATTATGATTTTGCCTGTTTGGATGTCAGGATTCTAAATTACAATGTGGATTTATCATCCAGATTGAAATGTGAGGTTATGTCTGTAAGCACTGTTTTTATGATGGGTACAGAAGTATAAAACAGTGATAGGTTTCCACACATATGGATGTTCAATCAAGTAGGCTATAAATGAGGTAGATACGTGGCCCAAGTATTAAAGGTGCCACTACAATAGAATCAGTATAAGATTTTGTATTGTCTGCTAAATGTAATCTAATGTACTAATGTCCATATGCAAGCATTGAGTGAAACATTTTGAAGGTCCAACCACCTGTTGGTAAGCTCCACAATAGGGAAGGTGGTGCACCTGAAGTACACATGGAAATTTTCTTCTGAACCTATCAGAATTATTCATGTAGTATATTTTGTGGCTTACACTATTTAGTATGTATCAAAGAAGACATTACTTGTTTAAGAGAGTTCAATTAAAAAACAGGCAAGCAATGCCATACCCAATTGAAATTTCACAAATCAGTGGACTAGGCAAATGAGCAAAATCTCAAGCATACAGTGTGACTGTCACTTTGAACAAACAAGTTTTTGTCCTTGTTATCCAAATACTACTCCTTGTCTTGTTATAGTGGTGGCCAAAGAAGGATTATGACAAACAGAACCATAAAAATGATTGACATATATGTAATAAAACATTAATTAATTATAATTTTTTCGCCCTTTCAACATCTTTACCTATTGGTCTGGAAAGCAAAACAAGGTTATATCAGAAGGTCTTTTAGGACTCTATGAAAAAAGGTATTATTTTTCAGAAATCTAAACAGTTTACTTCATTGATTAAACTAAATATTGCTGGCCACCACAACTATATCATTTCAAAATGGTTACTCATCATATCTATCAGAACCAGAGTAATACATTTTCTCAAATTAGTGAATAATGGGTGTTTTCAATTTATGGTGACACCACTGAAGGATTCTAACTGGACAGGCTAATTATTTGTACATTTCTCTCATACTTGTCTATGATATTTTTGAGGGTGCAAATAATCTATGATATTTATTGTTGCACATGATTTATTGTTGATTTTTCTCATTTCCTCAACGCCTGTTCAAAAGAGTTTTTCCGAATTCGCAATACTCCTCTTTTAATAAGATCGCTTATCAAAATCTTTGCAACAGAAATAATAGTTCTCCCGACTAGATATATGGGGGCATGCCATCTATATATGCCAATGTTCATATACATATTTGTGAGATAAGTCGATAAGTATATGGTCTGCATTTCACTACTAGGAAAACAACTTGATCACAACATAGATTGATAGGTAGGAGGTAAAAAGTTAATCTATCTCAAACTTTTTTGTTGGACTCATTATTTTTTTTTGGAATCTGTATAAAACTAATTAAATGCGCTTGATTAGTGCAAGAGATTGTGCAATAATTTAAAAACGTCTATTCAAGTTGAGGAATGTTTAAGTATGATTCACAATGAAATATCTGATATGATTATTTAACATTTATTTATGGTCACTTAAATAATATGTAATGTATCCCCTATATCGTTCAATTTTTTATTTTAGATAAAAATCGTATTACTACTGCAACTATACAAATAAGACTTATTTTAGAGTTTGTTTGATTATAGCTAGGCTTTGGTTGATGGGATCGATAGAACGAAATGTATGTCGGTTTGTATTTGATATATCTACAGACCTAGTCATGAAATCGACAACGTACATTTCTCGGTAGCTGCAGATCATATCACTAAAACGTTTATATACCATTGTAAATAGTGTGGAAATAAAATAGAACAAATTTATCACATTTATATAAAATGTGAAACTGATATACTACATGAAAAAGATAGTAGTGAATATTTATTCCGATAAGTTTTCCAATATTTCTTCCAAAAAATGATTTCAAGTGGATCAAAATTTCACAAATCACATCCGAATCCTAATAAAAGCCTACCACTGTAGCTAAAATACAGAGTCTGCCTACTTGACGTTGTATTTGACAAGGCTAAATATTAAATAGTACTTTTGTCATTATTTATTAACCTTTTTCAGTTTAAATGCAGTAATCTGTTGTAATCGTTGCTCAACCTGGTGACAAAAATGTCTCCCTTTATAAAAGTAAACTATGCCAAAATTGCCATACAAATTAAAAAAAATAATTAGTTTATTATTAAATAAAAGCATAAATCAAGGTGTCAGTACGTCATCTTATAATAATATTCTAAACATATTTTAACTGGTGACCACCCTGTGAATTCTCTAATGTTTTCCTTTTTTATTATCTTTATACTATTACTATGATATGCCCTTATCAATGCTGTTTTCTCGCAAGAAATTATGCCAAGCATATGATAATTTCATCAATGTTGTGATAACTAATTCAAATGTCATTTGTGTACGTGCATTTTAACTGCCTAGAGGGGCGTATTAAGCCTACATTTCGATTAGTCGATCTAATCGCATTTAAGAATAAGGCAGTGACAGAAAGTATCAAGACATCTTATTTAATTATTGTTCTACGAATTTGTTTACAAGATGTGAAGCTCTTTTATTACTCAACTTTCGATACACATACAATGTTTTTCAGGAATTTGTTTCTATATCCAATTACTGTATCCTGAACACATACATTTTTGACTAGCGTTGAAAGTCTTAACATTGACTTGAGTAGGAAACTGACCACTAAAAATTGCCGAATAGCTTGTTTATTCCTATATACTCTGTTCTGGGGATTATTTGCCGTGGTCCGGTGTAACATGTCGAAAAAAAGACTACCTACTAAGGTTGACGCTAAACCACCCATGCCAGGGTGGCACTAAGAAATGAATATGGATCGGATTCCGGGAGTGTGTACCATAGAAATAAACAAGCGGCTGAAATACGAATATGTCTGTTATATGAAACCGTTTCTGAGGGTTGTTTGATTATTCAAAACAAATGCATTGTTATTTCTACATCAACCAAAACCTACGGTTTTCATGCCCTTCACCTGTATTGAAGAAAACCACTTTGTTTCATGTTGTTACCATATATGCAACAGTGGTCAAGGGTGTTACTTCTTGCCGGACTGTGTCGCTGACTGTATCTACTTTCTATTCAGTTTAATCTCAGGTTTTTCAAATAGGCGGGTCTGGTGATTCTCCAATGGAAATGTGAGATTATTTCAAGTATAACTAACCGCAAGCCGTGGGAATACAATCCTAACTGTAATCATAGAAGGATATTAAATACGATACTAAGACAAACCTGCCCATTATAGCGAGGCTGTAACATAATTGCACTTTGAATATAAAGATTTTTCATGTCAAAAAACATGTATACTGATGTCGGATACCTTTGAGGGTTTCAGGTTGATCTGCTTATCAGATGATTCTAGTTCCAGTTTTCTCAATATGAAAATCAAAACGTCTTTTTATATCATCGTTATCAAGGGCGAAATCTGCCCCATGAGCATTCTACTTAACCAGGTCAATAACTTAATATCTAAACCTATTAGAGGAAATATACATTTCTTACAGTGAAAGCTACAATTGTAGCAAATAAATTTTGTTATATCTATACTACTTACTTCCTATAATTCTTCATAGTTTCTTTAAAAATAATAATCTAATGCGTTTTCACGAAAATTCTGTGCTACAATCAAATTTTATTGAGTCTAAGAAGTGTTTAAGAAAGGACATAGAGTAGCCATACATAGGTTCAGTTGTGGTAGTAGTTTGCATTAATGGATATCAATTTGAATAGAATAGATTGAATTACATTAGGTTTAAAAACAGAAATTGTTTTAGTTATATATTTTTCAAATATGTTTTAACTGATCATTTCTATCTGGAGAACCTGCAAAAATAAATTACGTTCTCAAGGAATTCAAGTTTATAACAGAAAATCTAAGAGGATTAAAGTTCTATTATACATTACTGTTTACTCAAGGTCCGCACAAAATAGGCCAGCGATCTGGATCTGGACCAAGCTCCGTCATTTGGAGACACCTGGTTTGAGAGACTTGTCTTGTCCACAGGTGATGCAAAATAAAGGCTTTCGTAATAGCAATTATTTATTTATGCGATGTATCTTATTTGTACCTGTGATTGTTAAATCTGAATTTAATTGAATCTTTTTTCAAGTTACAAACCAATTTATTGAGTTCTGTAAGTCATTTGATAGCATCTCGCTGTAAAAGGAATTTAATCATTTTGTTGCGGAAAAAAACGTTTTACAGTTAACAGGATCTTGAAGAAAGGTCGATCAATGGATCATTAATTTTTTGTTCATATATTAGATAATATAAGTTCATGTTGATTTGTAGTTTAATCCCAATTCGGCAATTTGCCTTCATTTTGCGACTGGCGTTATGAATGTGGGATACAGGACTTGCTTGTCCAAATCAATATTCTGTTTCATAAAATGTATGTATAAGTGTTCAACAAAACGTCGGAAGTGTAACGTGAACTACCCAGGAAACTGTTTAAAACAAAATAATTTTTTATTTTAGGAAGTTCCGTTGAGAAGCAATAATTTGATAAAAACGATCGTCTATTTTTTTGATAGGCAAAGACTTGCTGGTTAATATTATGAGAGCATTATTCAGGTATTAGTTTTTTTGAGCTTTATGTGATAATTTTTCATTTTCAGGTTGAAGTAATTGCTCTTGAGCTCACAGTTGTGTGTAACTTTTGGATTAATTTTTGTATTAACCATAAGATTTCTGCAACTTATGCTTGAAAAAGTTAAAAAAAATTAATAGAACTGCTACTACAGTGCCCTAACAAGTTTATAAGAAATTCTATAATGGGAGTGTATGGTCAATTTAGTTGAAGGTCAGTTCACTTCCGTAAGTCTGGCGCTTTGAGGCTCTTGTTTTATAATTAGGAGTAGTTTTTAACAGCAAATTCAGAGTAGGGAATCAGCGAAATCATTCTTGTTTGATCGAACCGAATGCACTTTTTTTATATTCAGTTATTTTACCTGAATAGAAACATACCTTCTTAATAGTTTAATTCCCGAATCTATTTCATCCTCCTTCATAACCATACGAATTAATGAAGATTACTGATGCTTGATGCATTTTCAGAGCTCCTTCACGAGCTTGCGTCAAATCCGTATCGCCAGTTTTTTTAATGTAGTTTCATTCGGGTGCACTAAATATCCCTTCGGAATATCTGACGCGCTCGAATATATTTTTTCTCTCCCGTTTTCAACCCTTCCGTACGGCCGCCCCCACCATGCAAACCGACGCCAGAGATATGGGGCGTTATAAACTATCAATATCTGATGCTCTCGTGAATTTCCATGTGACGTGTTTTTTTACATTAAAGCCTGTGGACGTTCCCCCCACCGGTGAAAGGGCATACATCATATAACCCTGTTTTCATTCATCATCTAATCTTCAAAATACAATAGCTTCCACGACGCTTGAGTATATATCGTGGGCTTTCCTACTATTATTGCACAACACTCTTTGCAGGTCAACGCGGAAATCTTGAACGAGAGCACAAGCTTCATATCCTACACATAATATCATAGACAATGCGAATAGAGATCTAGAAACTTAAACTAAGCCGCTGGCGCTGGGTTCAAAAATAATGATCCCGTTATACGTTCTGTCTCTGGCAGCTGTTTTTATGTTATTACGCGATTATTTGATCTACATTCCTCCAACGATTCTGTCTGTGGCTCTAGATTTTGCACCAGTAATATAATTTCATAAATTAAATTGAACCTGTAGTATTCACAATGTAGTTTAAGGTATTTTGTATATATATATACACACACACAAAATACCTATATAGTTATTGGGTACAGTAAAGGGGAGAAAATGATGACAATTCTTTTTGACATTGACAGCGTTATCAAGTTTTTTTTTATACAGTCAACTATGTTTTTTTAATAGGAACATACGAGAAAAAACAAATAACCTTTGTTCACGAACTTTATCAATCCGATTGCAACTTAAGTAGATTACGAGGGTCACGCTGAAAGTCTTTAGATACAGAAAAACTACAAGGTTTTTTAAAACTTTATTCAGTTTTTCCAACATATTCTTCCCCTACCTCAATACATTTACGTTTTCGGTAAAACCACTTGTCAAATTCTTCTGACCAAGGTTCTTTTGAAAGGTTGCTAATTTCCTCCTCAAATGCAGCGATTGCCTGCTCATCGGTGGCGAAAAGGCGACCTCGTAATTTTTCTTTGATCGTAGGGAATAAGAAGAAGTCGCACCGAGCTATGTCTGGAGAATAAGGTGGGTGAGGCAACAGTTTGACACCCTGTTCAGCAAAAAAATCGAGTGTTCTAGCGGCATTGTGGGAGGATGCGTTGACATGGTGCTATTGAATACAGGAACACCTTTGGTTATATACCATTCAAAAGTAACTGTCCTTTGATTTTCCAAGGCTATCGTTGTGATGCATCCACTTTTAGAAAAAAAGATGCGACCTTCTTTTTTCTTTCCAACACTCTTGGAACGACGAATTCCTTGGAGACTGCTCTGGTGAGTTTGGTAACTAATGACAAAGCACCAAACTAATGACTGCTGTTTAGTTTTGAGATCAGAATCATATAACCATGTTTCGTCTCCGGTTACGATATTAAAAGTGTTTTTACTGTGCTCATTATCAAATTTTTCAAGCATAAACTTAGCCAAATCAACTCTTGTTGCTTTTTGCTCACTGATCAACAAATCTGGAATATCGCTCCCTTAGGCGAAGGTGATGAATGATTGTTCGGACGGCTGCCGATCCAATCCCCAGAGAAGTTTCAATCTCGGTGTAGGTTATATGTCGATCTTTTTTTACCATATTTTGCACAGCTTCTTCAGTTTCCGGAGTAACAGCAGTGAGCGGTCGACCTGTGCGAGGTTTATCATGGAGCGAAACCCGGCCCCTTTTAAACTCAGCAAACCAATTATTAACTGTAGCCCTAGAAGGGACAGAGTCCCCAAAGCAACTCACTAAACTTTCGTGACGTTCCGCTTGTTTTCTCCCTTTCCTTTTTTATAGTCATATAAAATCATGGCTCGAAAATTGCGACTACTCGGTTCCATTTTCACGTTAAAATTCGGAAAACACCTAGATGCATTCGAGAGCGTGGCAAGGCAACTACTGAGCGATTCAAACGATGCCTTTGCGTGTAAGCACTTACAACTTTAGACAAAATTGCTGCGTGCTCAAACTTCTTCTTTTGCTCTTTTACGGAATGTTTTAATACCGCAACGGTAGACAACCCTGTTATCACCTTTTGAACATTATTGACCGAGTCGCATTGTCTTAGTGGTCACGATATTGAATAGTTAAAACAGATTTTTTTATTTTGTGTTTTGTTATATAAACTACTGGAAAGTGGAAAATCCGCGGTGGTCGAGAAGAGTAGAACATCAACGCACGGGTCGGTGAATGTATGATACGGAATTATTGGGGACAAATTGATTGAACGTATTTTATTGGAGGAACATTGGATGGGCAAAAATATCGAAACTCTCTGCAACACCATTTACCAGAGCTAATAGACGATACGTCAGTTCATGTAAGAGCAAATATGTGGTTTCAACATGACCATATGACCAAAAAATATCTCTGTGTCAATCTGTATGGTGCCATCGTATTGGATCCAAGTATTGGTAGTTCTCTTCACCTGATTTCCATAGCTACAGCGGTATATTTCTCCGTCTGAAGTAAACCTTATAAATACCAAATGATGCGTTTGAAATAGATGAAAGACATTTATAATGGCTGACAGTACTCTATATACGCTCCTTTTATTAACTGTATATAGTGAATGCTTAAATACCTCAGAGATGTTTTGCTTTTTTATGTTTTGTTATAGAAAGGAAACGGCTACTATTGATTATAGCACTATCCGTTATGTTTATTTATATTTCATAATACTGTTGACCGGTACAACGGTTTTCGTGTGGATGTGTATCAGGAAATTAGATTCTAGATTGTTATGGAGGTGGAGTTCAAATATCTCGTATTAGGACGTTGCAATTTTCTTTATTAAGGTGCCTACTTCCTTCCGCCAATATTTGTTATTTCTACCTTTACGACTTGTAAACAGCTCGAATTTTAGTCATGTAATGGCGAGTGACTGATGTTATCTTCCGTTTTTTGCAGAGATGTAAAAATCGTTGAGAGAAATGCAAAAATTGGCGCCATCTGTTACGACTGACTGCATAGAATGCATGAGGTTGTAAGTTTAATACTCATCTGCAAGGAACTTTTTCTCCGATTTATTTTTTCTAATCATTAGTTTGCATGCTCTGACGGATGATAGAATCCAAGATAAAAATATGTTATGGATTATTTTGTTTTTATATTCAATAAATTTCTCAACGGTGATTGCTAATTTAAAAACCATAAAAAGCCTATATCACTAAACGAATTCTTCCTAAAATCAAAAACAGTATTTCATGGAAATGCTTTGGTTGCAACATATACAACAACTACTATGTTCCTTCTACATTAAATCCACGGATGCTTTTGATGTAAAAGTGCGAAATAGCATCGTACTCATGATCAATATTTATCCGATGGCTTGTAAGCATTTGAAGTTATTTCTCATCCTCTTATTCCCAAGGTCATCAGAACAAGGTCAACTAAAATCCAACCTTCACCTTACCGAACATTGCGTTAGTGCCAATCAAGTGTTGGCATGGATTACGCATACATGCAGATGCCGAAGATACATGTTACATTCCACTGGATCAATGCTATAATGTGAATCCGATTACAAACAGCCGAAAGTGAAATTCTACGCCAGCCATCTGAACGACTACATATTCTCGGCGACGTATTACACAATAACTTCTGGCTTTTCTTTTGTTAATTTCAGTATGTACGTGCGTTTTATGGTAATTGTTTTCGCTAGTGAGGAGTTCACATATAACATACCCATGTCATTGGCGGATTGGTTGTATTTTTACCATTATATAAGCTTAATTTTTAAATTTTTGAGAAGTATGTATTCAACACAGTACCGGTACGAGGAGTTTTTTTGTCACATACACACGCACACACACTTTCTATTGCATGCAAAAATATTTTTTGTGTAGAGTGCAATCGTTGTAGTGATGACTTTGAGAGTGCCTGTGTCACTAAAAAGTCATATGTAAGACGGGCGCCATTATGGTGTTATAAATGTGCGTGTTTCCAAATTCTACTCTATCAGATTATTATCTAGTAGAGCAGCTGGAATTTTAGTATAGGAAAAGCTTAATAATATGCTGTAACATATGGAGGTACCTTCAAAATGTCTCTCTGTGCCTCTCAGGCACTATTTGGGATAAAATACGAATTTAACCAGGGTAGTTCTGAGAAAAATGCGACATGTAAAAAAATATTTGTAAATAGATTTCTGCCAAATCCGGAATACTTGAAAATTAAAAGTAAAAAACTTTTTTGAAACAAGCTTTTATTGAAATGCCCTGAAGAGACATATTCTAGGAATGGATTAAAATAACTAGTCCGCTATCTTGGGTGTTCCCCATGTTGAATTAAGAATGACGTCACATAGCTAACCGTGCATTGTATTCAAACTTAACGTGTATACAAAATTACAGCTCAATAGGTTGAAGATATCTACTCCAAGGTTGAGTTGCAAGATTCTACCGAACAAACAATAGTTTCATAGATACAAGTTAAATAAAACCTTGTAAAAAATACTTGCCACTTCCACGCATGAATGTGATATCAGTGATATGGAATATTGTCGAATTTGACCATACGTTTTCACTCATTTAAATCGGCTTCTCTGTCGATAGTTTCTTTGTTGCTCTGCAAATAAAGTAACCTCTGCATCGATTTTATTCCAATTTGGAGAGTAGTATCATATGGCCACATAATGCTGTCTTCATTTTTGAATTTTTAGAAACATAAATTTATTAGAATCTATATTACTTGTTGCGTTTATGCGTTCATGTTCGAGTATAATTAAATGCATTTTTTGGTACACATGTTTTGGACTGTTCCACGCTACTGATCAATGTATGGCGACTGAAAAACGTTGTAAGTTTTTAATTTTTTCAAATTTGATCGAATTTTTGGAACCATTATATCCAAACTGGTAATATATAAATTAGATTTGACACTAAAAATAGTATTCTACTTGTATTCTATTCATTATGTTTTGCGATATCGGTTGCAATTATTTATAACTAAATTTAAAACACTTGTGTATAAATACGCAAATTCAAATTTGTGCTCTTACATCGCATAACAACCATGATGAAAAGTACAAAACTAACTAGATGAGAGACTTTCATACTACCATATATTAATAAAAAGAAATCTAGGTCGAAAGCAGACTCGCAAAAAGTGCAGAAAAACTAATGATAGGTATAGTTTCAGCGCATCTATGAGGGGAAATTTTGGTTCGATTACATCGGAGATTGATATTCTACTATAAGCAAAATAGAATCATCACAACATAGGAAATACCGACTCCATCTACGTGACGTCATTATTTATAGCAGTACGTATTTTGCTGATATCATAAGTAGTTTTAATTATCGGTCAGGACAATTGCGATGTATCATGCAGAAGACTACGGAAGAAGTTACATTAAAATAATTATTTTATTTGTGAACTTGAATACCTATCATATGTTATTAGAATGCAAAATTTTACAAATGAAACTGAAAATGTTGTTACGCCTGCTCCATCATTGAATTCTGACGATGCTACTCCAGATGCAATTAGTAAAACTACTGTATTTGTGAAATATTCTGCTCTAATTACACGTTGTCAATCTTAACCATCGACATATTCCGACAAGTAAGTCTTTTTAATCGTCGTGTTCTCTCTAGCTTGATTAATGCTTCTCGGTACTGAGATGTGTATCATTCGATGGCCAGAAAATTAGCAGTTACGTATAATATTCAAGGGCGCACTCTGCAGCCTTGAGGGTTATTTTTTGAATTCATTTTGATTAATACGTTATTCAGGTATTGAAGGAGGATAGTATGATCGCCTATTTCTAAATGTGTAAACGTTATCTGATCTACATAATGCCCTACTTACATGAATAGCACTAACGTGTTATATACTCTTGTAATTAACAAAAGGTAAGTGGGCGTTTATCAAGATTATACGATGTTTTCAGATGAAGTTTATCGTCAACTACCTCAAAGTGAATTTAAACCACTTAACCTATTTTTTATCTTGGCTCAGACACCTTCATTATATCTTAACTTGGTATGCTGCTTCTGATGATAATGGAAGATAGGGAGCTTTATTATTTTCCGACATTTCATTAGGGCCTATGGAATATTCTAATTCACTGTTATGGTTATGACACTAAGCTATGTATAAGTTTTAAGAGGTTGATTATACTTTCTAAAAATTCAAAACATGCATGCATGACAGTTTTAGAAGCTCCCCTTTCGTCTTCCATTGATACAATTTTGTGTAACAACCTAACAACACATTTTTACCGATATGGTATTTCCCAGTCTTCAAGCGAATAGATATTATTTGAAAACGATGTAGATTCAAATATTGTATGATCCAAATTCCTCTAAATAAATTGATACCATAACCTACACAGGACAGCGTCAAACTAATTAAAACCACTTCATTCATTTCATCTTGTCTGTGAATATTTTGTTTCAGACGAAATGGGATTGAAATATTTGGACAGTTTTGGATCAATAGTAATCAATAGTAAAGAATCACAGAAAAAAACATGTATAAAATTTATAGTTTCTCAATATCGTCTGATGAGTAATCATCAGACCTAAGTCATGTCCTGTAAAATATATTTTTTTCACTCTCATCTCAAAAAGTAAGCTATGTTAATAACAGTGTAAGAATCGGTACACCCAACAATTAATAACAATAAAATAATCTTGCACAAGCACGCCTCAGCCTTACAAATTATGCATGATCGAGGTCGCGCTGTACGCCAACATGCCACGTGAAGAAGCAGATTATGGAATTCGGGCTTCTACTTTTCGGCGGTTTTTGGCACCATGCTTTCGCAAATCACTGGATCCATAAGCTAAGGGCGGGTCGAGACGCGCTTGTGTAGTATTTTTGAGGTCAATTTAAAAACGTTCTTTATTTTTTAATGCAATCTAATGAAATATTTCGCTACGTGTTGTTCTGAACAATCCTGGTATAATACATAATACCGGCGGGTCGTCCATAGGATCGATACGCTTGATAAAAACCATTGGAAAGAATATGTTTTTTATGGTCTACAGTCGACTTTGAAAGAACTATACAAGTGATCGTTGTCTGGAATTTAATTGAAATAAAAGTCCATTCTATTTGAATTTTTTGTTTCTCAATATACATATATCATAAATTCGCATTTATCATATATATCAATATACCTATGAACAACTAACATATTTATCTAGTGACGTGAATGGCATTACAGGCTGTCTAGCTTAAATCATTGCTGAGGACCAGATATATGACGAGAACTATAACATTAATAGTCTCCCATGATTTCTGCTCGAACAACGCGTTAGGTTAGGTTTCACTCGATGACTTGTTGATGACAAATTAAAATTAAAAAAAAGTCCATAACTGTTGATTCACTTCAAGTTTGTACTAAATACGATTACCCAAAAAGCCCTCTTCCTACAACAAATAAATGAATTAGCATAAGCTGTACTTAACCTCACAATTGGATCCGTGATTGCTTCAGAAGTGATAGTATGAACAGGTTGAGTTGTTTTGGGAATTAAAAAGGCATAGCAAAAGATAATAAGCATGAGAAAATATGTCATCAATAATGTGATGTATAAATATATAGAAAATATGACAATTCAAAAATTTACAAATTTACTTCAAAAGATTTTTTCAGATTGGATTAGCAGGGAAGCAGAAGTACATAAAACTGACAGTGTCGGTCTGACGATGCTGCTAATCACAGTAAAATGTGCGACAGGGTTTAGATTTATATTAGATACTGATTAATAATTTTTCAAGATAAACGCTATTGAAAAGCGTACATTTGTCACATAAACTGAAGGCTAGTATACCCTACTGTTTTCCTGATGCAATTAATTAGTATTAAATTGGTGCAGTTCAGATACTCTCACAAGTACAAGTACAAATTGACTGCAGCATATTTCATTTTGAAGTGCCGCGGAAGAATTACATAAAACCGAATCGTGACTCTGGTAATATGCGTCATAGGTATATCTTGGAAGGCGTTTAGTAGGGCGGAATGCACGCCACTGATTCGTGGTACCCTTCACCGGCTGTGCACGAATTCGAGTTAAATCGGGCTACCAGGTCACACAGCCATCGCATAGTCGTATAAGAATCGAATGAATTTTAGAGGAAACTGAATCGTTATTCACCTTTGTGTCAAAGGGTTAATGTGAGTGAACCAATCATGTGCGATCCTATGCAGCAACGATTTATTATGTTAGGGACAAAAAGAAGAATTGAATTCAAACCTAATGGTTATCACGCTTATTTTTAGTTCGGAATTGCTTATTTTTAGTTTGGAATTGCTATTACTCCCACAAAAAGGCAATAAATGTGGAGAATACATCATACATATGTACCTAAGAATGATAATTTTATACAGGTTGTTTAATTACAGTTACAGCGTCAACCTACTAGACGCTTTTTGTTGTTTTTCTGTTCCCCGCTTATGTTTGAACCTAGCCAAGTTCAAAAAAAATTGAAAGTTACTTCATATCTAGTTCTCAACTTCCTGGTCATTTTATTGTGTGTAATATTTTTCATTTACTGATCTTTTTAATCGCACTTTAATCACTTTTGAAGATTCAGAATCATTTTTAAAACCTCCGCCATCATTTGACAGAACAATTTTTTTGAATTAAAAAAAACATCTGTAATTTGAGATGGATCCATATAAATACGTACCTTTTGTGAGACTTTGAACTAATCAAATATTTCATCAATAGTTCATAAAGGAACAATTGCATCTTCCAAAAGACTGCGGTAACTGGGTCTTGAGTAATTCGAATAAAATTGTCGTGGCGTTACCGAATCGAGTAATCGATTACTTTTGAATTGGGTAAGGCCGTTGTGTTTGCCCGTCATCGGACATTGAGCACCGTTACATGCACCACGCCGGATACGGCAATACGCGCTGCGGTCAGGCCCATATTAAACCATAAAATTTTGTAATTTTCTAAGAGTGTTCCTTGAATAGATTTAGTCCAGAAGCTCGTGCACAAATATGATCTTGTTTTCTCAACACCTCTCACAAACAGTAAAATCTATTGAAACTCCAAAATTAGTCATTATAATTCAACAATATTTCGACTTTAGATCTAAATGTACTGATCAAAATACATAGACTGGCCGACTAAATTTGTACAGAATAAATTTATAAGTTTCAAGAGATTTACCTGAAGGCTTTTTCCGTGAATTCCCTGTAAGGGGAAGAACTATTGAAAACACGTTTATATAATAATTTCTTGAAAATTTTGGACTTCTTTTGCATTCTAAATAGTCTCTATGATCAAAAATCTTAATTCATGAATTACAAATTAATAATAGAGATGGGTCGATTTGGCATATCTTCCGAAACTGCATGTCGACCACCCATATTCTTCAGTCTACCCCTACAACTGCATATGGCGTCTTTTTACATACAAAATGACACCAGAAAACAATAAAATAATTATTTATCCATTTTCCTTTGTTAACCTATCTGTTTACTTACTTCGTATGATGTTCATCAATGCCAACTTGCATGACGAAATGAAATATAATAATCGCCATCTAAATAAAGGTAATACGTAACCCCCAGCTCTTATACTACCAGCGTTTTGACTGGTTGATTGAATTTGACTTTTTCTCAGCCGAGAAGTTGTCCCCATCGGTCAGCTTTCCTGCGTATGAACGAAACGGACGATAAAAAAACAAAACGCAGGGTCGACTATAATTGAGCGGCTGACTTGGTCCTTCAGGCAGAGCAGGTTTTCTCTTTCTTACGCTATTGGAAAAGCTTATAGTGCTGATGGACTACATTCATTAGTTGGAAGAATCAAGTTCATGATGCATTAAAAACTATAAAATAATATCAAGATGGGTACTAAACGCCGATACGATATCAAACCCAAACGGTCAGTTTCTTATGTCGAACGAAGGAAGCATTAAAAAGACGCATATGTCAGGTATTACAATTTTCCAGTGTACAGGCTTAGTTTCCAACCTATTTTTGTGGAATTTCGCCCTTACCTACCCGAAATGAAAAGTCCAGCCAAAAATTGTACGTAAGAGTCCTGAAACTTCACACAGAGCAATTGGAGTTTCGGACCCAGCAAGATATGCTAGATTTATAAATTTTTCGGCGATAGTTTGCAGTTTCGCTTAAAATTTATAAATCACTTTGGTCATGCTAATAGGTAATCTAAGCCAACCTCAAAACATTGCCTGCGATCATCAAGAAGTTAACTTACATTTGTTTCAACGTGTGGAAATTGGTTGTTGAGATTTTTACAATTTACCTCCGACTTTTAATGTTCTTAATTGTTTTCGGACGTATTTTCCCAGTGAATCTGTTTGTATGTTTGTGCATCAACATCATTTCCAACGAAAAACATGGTAATAATTTCTTGGCTTTTTATTACATATGGGTGTCCTCAATCCAGATTGGCCAATTTTCCGTTGATGAACGGCGAACTAAAACATAACCAAGCTGCCATATGAATGTAACACATTAGTCTGATCATACACATTTGAGGTAGCTTTGTGTCAATACCTTCTCGAGAAAAAAGGTGTGGTGTGGTGGATGTGATGCAATTACAGTAAAGATTAAGTTGTATCTGTTTCATTCATTTCACTCATTTTCGCCAGTCCCTCCGTCCGACTGTCTGGCAACTCTCTATGAATGGAAAAATAATGATCTGAGATTGATTTAAAATTTTCACGTTAGGTCCATGCGATCAACGATAAAACTCCTTTTATTTAATCGATCGTTGTGGCTGGGTAATACTATAGCTATGTAAAGGTATTATAACGCGGGATATACAAACATATATTGGCTATCGGTACCATTCAATCGATACTGAAATCACTATCGTTCAGTGGGAGGGATATATTTTAGTTTACTAATTGGGCGATGTCTACGTATGATTTTTTCTTCTGTTTTAGCAACTACTACACATTACTGCATTTTAACTGATTATCCGGTATGCTTTGGATTCATTTTCAGTAAAAAATACTATTGAAAACAAGCAAAATTCCAAATGTTATAAAGTATCACAAAAAACGTCTTCAAAAAAAAAAAGATCGTGCGACAGTTTGTAGTCTAGGAGACAAACCTGTGTTTACTACCACGATCGAGATATGTATAGAGTAATTTTTTTGATACACACATGTACCTTCCTTGCAATGGTATCAGGTTTAAATCAGATCAATGTGTTTTTGGAATGGTGGTTTTTTAAAATCCAGTATATGGCATCTAGATTTTCAACATTTCTGAGTATACCCATATTTACAATACCTACCTCAAGCAGGCGCGTATTCAGAGTTGACCTATGGGAGGGGTAATGCTTTCTTTGAAATGGGGGAGCGGACAGGATCAGTGCGGGTGAAAATTTGTAAAATGTCAAGATCCATTTTTGGGAGGCCACTTGCAATTTACATGTTCATGTACGTATTTAAACAATAATTTACTGATGGCTCTGACAGTACTGTAATCAACCAAATGTTTACTGATTTATATTCAGACAGTTTCTTTGGAATTTTTTTTTGTTCATGGGGGGGGTAATTACCCCCATTACCCCCCCTCAGATACGCGCCTGACCTCAAGTGCACCATCAGTTCTACGCCTATTGGTATGAGAAGTAGAATCACTATTGTCTAGCAGTATAGAAGTATAACTGCTAACTACTAACAGTACGATGAAAAATGCGCCCATAATTTTCGCGAAGCGTGTCCTGCATGCAAAGCTATGAAATAATTCCACTTTAGATCGATGCTTCTACCTAGTCTCAGCTGGGTAATAATCTTTTTTTGATTTATGCGTCCGTTTCATAAATATTGCTTGTGTTTGTCGCTGGAAACCGTCAGAATTCAACGTCTTCTGCATCGATGATCTATATCTTGGAATGCCATGCCTACATTTCTGCATTTTTACATTAAAAAGGAAACATGAGACACTGGCAATTTATGTGGTTTACGGTATACCGTCTGTCTGCATATTTTATGTAAAACTACGTGCTCAAGCAGCAGCAGCATTACGATTTTAACCTCGATAATGTGAAAAAAATGTTATCTGGCAGGTTAACTGTTATTTCACTCATAATGGTGGTAATTTGAAAGTATAGGGTTAATAAGTGAAATAATTCCACGAAAATGCACAAAAGTCTATGTTGCAGGTCAATCAAATCAGATTACATATCCTATAATATAAATTAAATAAAATAATACTATGATGTAAAAGGTGAAAATAAATGTAGCAATATAAGAAAATATTAGAAGATACGTTAAAGTAGAGATGTATACTCAAATATTGGGATTGTTACTCAAATGGCATTTGGTTCGGTATAATAATCTACATGCATTATCAGATGGATGATTTGCAATTTTTTTTTGATACCTACTTTGGGGATGTAAGGCACAATCGTGGTCTACAGCTCGGCGTCTAACACAATTCGGATGTTGTAGGCGTTATCCACAGTTGCAAAATATCCTAAGAAATCGAATTTGTTATTTTATTATGTTGCTGGGATATCAATAAAAGCATACAACTGTAATGAGGTAATCGAAATACAAAGACGCAATGATGGATATGTTTTCCAGAAAATAATTCCTCACTGAAATGGAAAAAATATAATTTTAGTATTTGTAATATTTCGCATTCTATGTTTTTACTTCAATTGCAGCAATATTTATAGTGACACAACTCGGTGTCCCCCATTCCAACAAATTTTATTGACACCTAAATTTAAACTTGTCCTCTTCGGTGTTCTCCAAAAATACTTAGAATAAAGATATGTTTTCCCTTCTTGGCAAAAAATTGTACCTACTGCGCTCGAAACAGTTGATGTTAGAATGACAACCCTTATTGTCTGCATGTAATTACAATACACTATGTAATTTTTGATGATAGAACCTAAAGGATTGTGCTATATTTGTCACTAAAACAACTGACCTTTCCTAATTAATCTACATATTGTTCCGGGTTGGCTGAAAACGTTCAAGCTCACACGACACTGTTGAATACATTGAGAATATCTGAGTTTCATTTGATAAACCTTATATACATTTTTCTTTGTTACATCAATCGAATGGGATTAACGCAGTATCCTTGCGCTGCATTAATATTTTTAAAGCTGGAACATCAATAATAAATAAATACCTCGATATGCCCTGAACGCTCATATGTATTATTTCAATCGTGGATAGACAACCTACATATTAACATCCAAAGGTGTCAAAACCATTAACATGTAACAAGACTCAACATCTATTTTTTTATAAGAAGCATATTCGCAGATACTCCACTAGCATTTGCATGGCAACAATATTACGAATAGCTATATTGTACACGAGGAAACAATTGGATGTGCATTAACAATTATTACGGATTATTGTCGGGGTCAAAAGTTTATAGACGCTGGGCAGTCATTATCAACGCGGAAAATTTCTAGTCATTTGCCATTTCTCCTTAAGAACGGTAATCTCAACGTTCACGGGAACAAAAAGTTGAACGATAAACTGTTGTAAATACGCTATTAATCCAGGATCACAATTATTTTAAGCCTATAATAAGGTTTATTTCGTAACAATATTTTGTTAATAAACATTCAAAAGTGATATTGCTTATGACGAATTGCACAGATTTAGCAGATTACATACAAATTTGCCTTCAAAGTGAAGACAAAGTTATCCAGCAGGAGATGAAAATTAAGTATTTAGGCATAGAAATATCAGGTTATGGTGATGTTGAGACGGAGGTAAGAGAACAGACAACGAGGGCAACACGAATAGCATGCATGAATAGTATGACATACACTGCAGAAACTCGACCTTACACAGCGAAAACTAAACAACTACTAGAGACAATCGAACTGAGAGTGCTTCGCAGAATAACTGGAAAAACTCTATTCGACAGATAGAGAAGTGACAATATAAGGAGAACATGCATGGTAGAAAATGTTAATGAGTGGATACTAGGTAGAAAGAAGGAATGGAACGAACACATCAATAGAATGGACGACAAAAGAGTAGTCAGAATCGCACGCGACAAATTACCGTTAGGTCGCAGGAGTCCAGGGCGCCCTCTAAAACGATGGAGTGACAACTTGGCGATGTGATAGTCAGAATGACGACGAAAAAAAGGCGATTCGCCTATACTAAAAGGAAGAAGAAGAAGTTCAAAAACGGGAACTGTGTTCCACTAAGATACCGGTAACGAGCAAGATGAATATTGGCCAACTTTTCAGCTACTGTTCTCGTTCACGTTCCCGTTTGGTTTGAATGTATATACCTGATTCTCTGTTACTTAATTTTATTTCATGTTATCTATATCGTTCCTAATGAATTGTGCAGTCCGCTCAACCAGACAGAAATTTATGCACCTTTTGGTGTTGCGACTTGGCAGTGCGTGAGGTGAGGCGCATCTGTTTTCTGTATGATCAGTAATGATCGCGATTGCCCGAACGTGATTCAATGCACATTTTTCATTCATTTCGTGGATCAAAGCAGTTGCTTTATTTCTCCTTGTTGTTCTACCTCAACCAGAAGGCCAATTACAGACAATTCTTTAAAGAGATATTTCGCTTCCCTTCTCAGTTCTCCTCGCATCGCTGCAGTGGATGTACACCTTAAAAATGACAAGTTGGTTAAAAGATACTATCGCGAAAACTAAACTATTCTTTCAGATTTATCGGAATTATAGGTGGTTCAAACTGTACTTATAAATTCATAATGTATGATTCATAAATGAGATGTGATAGCAAGGAGGCCGAAATATCGGAATTTTTATAGACGAATATAACGTGCATGCAGACGATAGCGATGGGATATCTGGCCAACAAAATATAGCAGGGTGATGCTTAGTGGAATGTTGGGTCTGGCGACTATACGAATTGCAGAACAACACGCGACGTTTCTGAAAGCAAAACATAAATATTTGTGATACTAGTCGCACTCAAAATTATTATATTCAGGATGTGCTGTTCTGATTTTAGCCGCGCTGTTATAATCTTGACGGACTTCCCTGCAATTTTATAGTTAAGGCGGGAGTGTCTGCAAACTAACGTAACTTTGAAACTCATCATGTGGTTGTCCCTCTGCCCATCGCGTTTTGATAAGCCAATCACATAGACCTGAGTTTGACGGCATTGAGGGAGTAAATACGAGTATACAAATGTGAGGCATACCTCCCACGTCTAAATTAAATATACCTCACATCCATCTCAGCAATCTAAGCTATACATCGACAATCATATAGCTGTGAAAAGTTTGATTTCGGACTTCCATTGTCTATAAAATTTTGAGTATCAACACACAACAAAAACTAAGCCCAGGAATGAATCTCATGAAGAGACAAAGGACTGCATCTGCCAGATACCATGTCAATGTGGTAAAATCTATGTTGGAGAAACAAAAAGGCCACTGGAAGTAAGAATCAAAGAACATCGTCTCAACACTCAGCGAGCAGAGAGAGGAAAATCTGGAATAGCTGACCACGCATGGACGGAGCACCATAAAATAGCTTGGGACGACGCTAAGGTTATTGCCAAGGAACCGCATTGGTATCGAAGAAAATTCAAGGAGGCGGCATTCATCACCAACAACAGCAAAGTGTACAGCAAACCCAGCGTAGACATTAAACTAATCTGGCAGACACTCATAAAGAAGATCAATAGACTACGACTGGACCAGACGACAAACAATGACCGACAAACAGCCACGTCAGCAGACCGGAATACCGCGCATCGGGAACCAATCAGAACAGACCGCGCACAACGACACGTCACCGGACGGGGTATAAATAGGCATGAAAGGAACGTGTTCGCCAGTTCACCTGAAGACGGTTGAAGATAGCACATCAATCGAAACGTCGTGATACTCAAAATTTTATAGACAATGGAAGTCCGAAATCAAACTTTTCATAAATCCACCTTGTCTACAAGTTTCAAACAACAGTTATATAACTGTGTTTGAAATGGGAGGTAACATTTGCGTTACTGCCTTTCTTCTTTTCTCTCTCCTATAATTCTGAAAAGTGTGGTTTATTTTAGTTTTATAGAGGTTTTCAGCATGATGTACTGATAGTGTTTGTTTACTCCCTCTATCATGAGACAAATACCAACAAGGGCCACCAAACAAAAACTACAGTAGTCATTCACGATGTGCATTTCAATGTTGCTAGAATTTTGAGGCATTATTGCTCTATTACGTTAAGATTTATGAATATCTTTGCCTTTTACTATTTATGTGGCTATATTCACCTAAGCCTAAAAGAAATAATAATAGTAAATCCTTGTTACACTATTTGTTTCATTATTTCTTTCTGTATAATTTAAATCACATATGCTGGAAGAAGAATCTCGAATGCTTCCGCTGCGTAAACAAATTGAAGTGACACTAAAAAACTATCAAATTGCTTGTATTCCAAAAATATATCTTAAATTGCGTCGTTAGCTCTGATTCAGTTTAGACCCTTTGATTGATGTTTATTATTTTGATTCAATAGCGTTCACGGTACTACAGCAAACATATGATGTACATATATTTTGACTATGGCAATACTACAATAGCTATTAACAAATCATCACATTTGTTCAATGATGCCTGTTGCAAAGTTGTTAGTAACAAAAAAATCTAAACTTTAACAATTATATCAATGGATCTTTCTATTTTTACAAAAATAGAGTAGCTCAAAATAAATGTTCGACTATCTTTGGTAGGGAAATTATACAATTTCTTGTGACATTATTTTATTAAAAATTTTCCTCCGAAACTAAAATTTACTAGCAGTCTTCTGTGTTTGCGTCTGTACACCCCAATTTACTTACCACGCATAAGCGAGGAGTATTGTGATAATGAAAATTTTAGTGTTTGAGATTTTCCTTTTGAATGTATTACGATGTCCATATCAGGTTTGATATAAACTTACCAACCCCATCCCACCTAAGTATGATCCGAAAATTAGGTTCAACATCATATACTCATATGTTTTGACTAGGCTATTTAATCGGTCGGATAATGACCCTGCAGGACATTATATGTAGAATCGCATCAATAGATCTACTGCTGTGCATAGAGAAGTAGCAAAACAGGAATACAAAACGAAGCGTACATCCCATTTGAATGATACTCATGTGTGTGTGTGTGTGTGTGTGTTGGCTGACAGTATAAATAATCTGACCCGATTACTGACGCGGATACACCAACCGTCTGGGAAGAGATCAGACGCCAAGCCAGGCCCGAAGCTCTACCAAGTTGTTTTATGAGACCACATCGTAGGGTTGCATAACCCGTCAGCCATCAAGTCAAAAATAGCGAGTGGAATATGCAAAGGAACGCGAATTGTTTCCGTATTGATGCTTGCCAGCAAGCATGATATTCAGTTGTTTAGATGGGAGGAAACGAGCTTCTCGCTTAAGATAAAAGAATGATCATTTTATATAAGTTGTCCGTTCACCATGGGCGAAATCATAGCATATTTTAGATGGCATATCAATGCTTATGCTGAGTGGAAATTGCTTGACAACGAGGCGTCTCACCTTGACATGACTCCCGTAGTCACACGATGGTCCAGATTGTCAGAAAAATGCTCAATATTTTTTATACCTAAAAATTTCTTGGGAATTGACAATATTTTTTACACTCTGTATCCGTTGTGCATCGTGGTGTGGAGGCTTTTTTAGGTTCTATACAATCTTTTCCAGAAGCAGGTACTATCACCTACCAACTAAACTACATACTCATCTCAAATCAGCTAAATGATAAAACTGCATAAACTGAAACTTATTATCTTCATCATTATAGTATCAAAGATATATGAAAAATAAAAAAAACAAACTAAATCTAATTATACAAGTGTCGAATATTCTGAGACGACTGAAGTCATTGGCCTTTCTATCTCAAATCAATGTTCACAAGTTAGAAAAGGGGAAAGAAGAATGATGGGGGGGGGGAGGTGCCTTTCATAACGTATTCGCAAATTTTTGTCACGGGTCGCCCATGCAAAAATGGTTAGTGTCTAGAATGCAGGACATATGGGTTTGTTCCCCACAGATTTTCGTGGGTGAATATTTTTTAATCACGACTTATTTTTTATATGCTGATCATACCGAACACATTAACCTTGACCGAACTCACAGTTTCTATATTATTTCTAAACTTACTGTAACAAGATAACAAAACTTCCTGCCAAAGAACTTAATATGGTTAGTTTAGTTTTAATGGTAAAGTGAAATTCATTAGTCTTGTATAATTTTTATACAATTCTGACAACACTTATTAAACAAAAAACTTATAGTAACGATCCAACCTTGTTGCTGGTATTTTAAATAGTTTCAGCTCATTTTTTTATTTTTAACCAAAAGTATGTATGCTGTATTTTTTCAAATAGCTTTTCAGGTTTTAAGACATGTTGTTAACCTAAATAAAAGTGAGAAAACGGTCTGTTTGCAATTTGGTTAGGATATCTCAAAATTCCCAGTGTTGCGGCTTGAAAGTATCGCGTACTTTGCATGCTCTGGCAAAACAATCTGGGTTCCGGTGCCTATTTGAATCTGAAAAACCTGAAAAGCAAAAAAGCCTCTTCTCAAGGCATTCAAGTCTACCTTGTGCTCGCCAACCTGGCGCGGCGTTACTGCTCTGCCGCCTTTTCAGCCCACGATTTTACGCCCCGTTTGGTCTGCGCCCCTGGCACAGGCCCTGGTTGCTCTGCCGTAGCTACGCCCCCTAAAATCCTGGCGTGATAGAGCAATTATGCCAAATACATATTCGGTATGCGATTTTTCCGTAGCACATAAAATTAACAACGCAAATTATACAACGCCTGCGCTCTTTAAAAAAGCTTTATGAGTACTAGTTTGTGCGAAGACAATAAGCTCACTTACACGCGTCCGTGCAATTTTAATGCTTCTTACAGATGTGTTCAATAATAATCAACTATTGAAATAATTGAAATTATCAGAAATTGCAAAATTACAAATACCATCGCCGGAAGCGAAAGCTGCATGAGTTGAGATGTTGCCCCTTGGGGTCGTCAACCGGGTATCTACATCGCCAGGCCGTTCCATGGCGCACCAGCCAAGGCGACGACGACGCTCGGTAGCATTGGATAGCGCGCGACCTCATTGCCGATGCCCGGTTCATTCGGCAACGGAAACATACTGTGAAAACCACAATCAGTAGATTCACCTTTAGTAAGAAGCAAGAAATTCTTAATCTAAATCGTTATTTTGAAAGTGATACCATCGCGTGTGAAGTACAGTGTCAACTTTACTGACCCCATTTTTTAGGAGGCGTTCTTAACTTTCAACAGAATCGGAATAATTATTACATTTAGAATAAAACTTAATTACGCCCTATAATTCCGTACAACTTTACTTACATTATTATTTGAAACGACTAGAAAATGTTCCATAATTCGGATGTTTCCTAAAGTCCAGTGCTATAAAAAATAATCTTTTATATTTTGAGAATGAATTGAGATTTTTCCCGTTCCCGTATTTTCCCTGCGTATTGTAGGTAAAAGGAATTAAAAATCGTAAAACGATCGAAATCGATACGGACTTGCCAGATTTGTTTACTTGCTTAGTCGGTAATTGATTTGCCTACAAGTGAAGCTCAACAAAAATATATGGAAAGTATGTGAGGACATAAAATCGTCCTTTGTCATGCTTAGGTTCGTCCTGTCCGGCTTCAGATTTTCAACAGTTTACCATAGATTCTTTATTAATTTTGAAACGTACTTTCGTCTTTTCAAGAATGCAAGACTGTGTCTCCTGTCCACTTAATCTGAAAAATACTTTGGATCAAACCACTGATACTTTCGCCTGTGGGTAAATGTTAGTATAATGAACGATGACGTGACAATGTTTCACTCAGGATCATACGTGAAGCTAGCTTTTTGTCTCTGTTTCATCTAGCAAACACATACGCCTCACTATTCCACTTCATAGTTGTAGATTCACACACACACACACACACACACACACACACACACACACACACACACACACACACACACACACACACACACACACACACTGACCTTTCTCCAAAATAATAGGTGTCAAAAAATGTTTGGGTAAGGAACGAATTTTTGTTAATTTTCCAAATTCCACTTGCAAAGTAATATATTTCTGTCGTACTAATTGGTGGGGTTAAAAAGTCTCGCGAATACAACCAATAACTATTTTTATTGAACAAAGTTTTTTTATATCTTGTGACAAGATAGTTTATGTCACATTGTCTGTCTCTTTTGTAATTCCAAGCTGCTCTAAACAGATTGTGGTTTGGAGACTAGGACTAAATACAAACGCGATACACTGCCGATGAAACCATAAAAAAATCAATAAAACTGAAATGGCTACTAGTTCGTTATCATTTATAATATAGGACACTTTTGCAAATTTAGGGATAATTGAGATTCGAACTGAAAGTGTTTTATAAACGGATTCGCGACGAAATGAGCAGAGTCAGCAATACCCCGAGCTACCTCGTAAAACGTTACAGGGCCATAGGCTTACTACATACACTTGCTCCCCCAAAATATTGTTAGAATACTTTCCCACTAATGATCTATTTTTAATGAATAATTTATATTTTAATGTATGGTCCTATTAATGTTGTTTTGAAGTGCCATGGTTTGTGTGTACTATGCCACGATATCATATTTTTGCATCGCTTAATAACAAAAGTTTATACTCGTATTACAATCTACAATACATAAAATATGCTTATATCAATATTCGTCTGTATGATAATGACTTTGCTTATCGAGCATACATATAACATGCTGTTCTTGTGAAATGCAACTGAAATAAACTATTCCTTACAAACTAAATAAATTACAAGTCCAATCACCTTTTTTGAAAACAAACTTCAATTCAAATGCGTTAAAAAGAGTAAAATAAAGTTTTACCATTATCTTATAACCTCATTAGACAATTTATATGACATAAAAGCTTGTCGGAAGATTTAAGTACTCGTATTTACTTAGTTTGAAAGCTTTAAAAATTAAAATCAATAAGATCAAGTTATTTAATTTACTTGTTTATCTATACAGGTAAATCTCGCGACAAGCTTTTATGTCATTCATTTTTCGATTGCTATTAGGCCATATTACGTTTATTATTAATTATGCCATATCAACATCCTGTTTCCCAGATTAGATGCCTGAAGTAATTTTGTCTTACCTCTTCCCAAAGTTTTTAACCCCACATCTATAACTCAGAGCAATTAGCCTGCCTCTAACATTTTCAGAGCTTTTGGGAATAATAATGAAGTCTCAAATATCTGATTTATGTACTAAATAATAGATTTATACCACCTATGCAATCAAGTTATAGGGAAAACTACAGTACTACAAAGACGGCGTTAGCCAATATCACCGATGATGCCATAAGAAGCATTGACCAACGAAATCTCTCCTTTCTGATTATATTGGACTACACAAAGGCATTCGATATGCTACAAACGCTCTTATATTTTGGTTTCACTGACAGTGCGGTTACTTTAATACACTGCCAGTTAAAAAATAGGAATTAACAGGTCCAATTAGTCGTAAAGTTTCATAAGCAACGGTTATAAGATTCGGTGTTCCACAGGGTCCAATATTAGGTCCTCTACTTTTTTCAATTTACATATCTGATTTCCACGAATATTATAACTATAAAAGTATTTTTCGAGTCTGTGATTGACTGAAATTCTTTACTATTAATATTTGGTGCTTCTGATGTCTCTAACAACAGTTAGGCTTTGCTATGCCCGTTATAGCTACTATGTTACGTAAGCAAAATCGCAGAATCTGTGGAGTGATGTATACTTATTTCAAATTTAATTTGATATACTCGTAAATACAACCAGTCACACTTCCAAAAAGTGCGACAAACAAAGTCATTTCAGTTTGAGGATCTACGAGGAGACCTTTTAAAAATCTGGTTTCATAAGACCATGGAATGTTCTTTCTAAGCGAATTAACAGCCTCTAAAGTACTGGATCCATCTCATTTAATCAGAGATATGATTATAATTCCTTTTCGCTTATAACAAAAACATTGGTCCATTTGAAAGTGTTTTATTAATATATTACAGTTTTTTGTGTGCAGAGCAGTTAAAGAAAATTTCAAATGGTATTTTCCAAATTGTTACGCTATTCTTATACTTCGATATAAATTAACTTCGTAAAATTTTGAAAATAAGACTTGTTTCCCCACCAATCTCGCACTTGAGAAAGATGTTACACCTAACCTCTACGCTATCTAGTGATTTCTATATTTTATCTCTATTATTTCACTTTTATAATTTTTTTAATTGCTAGACAGCTGCTGGAATCTTTTATTTTAAATATTTCTACGAATCACCGAATTAATTGAAATTATACATAACAAAAATTCACTTCCTTAAAATAGTACATCATAAAATAATCTATTTCTGGACAAGTCTGTATCGTAACCCGGAACAAGATTCTTTTTTTAGAAATGAATGATCCTAACAACTTATATGATTAGACCAACGAAGGACTTATCAACTACTACTAATTTTCAAAGCAAACGCTCAAGCTGCAGAGATTTACGGATAAAAAACTACATATTAAATGGTACACTGATCCGTGGAATATTCGTATGGTGGATGTAATACTGTGATGATGTATGTATTGAAATGTATAATCCTTTAAACCAAAGTTAAATGCTACATGGCTTGAAACTAGCGCTGCAGTGGAAGTTCTATTCGTTGAACATGCCTAGTATTAATTTTTCTGAGCGGGTTCTACTCATCAAGTAAGGCTTTAAGCTCAACAGGAGAAGTAAGGTTGGTTTGCATTTTTCTCAAGTACCTTTTGCTATATGACCGAATTCATAATTACAAGCATATCCCCCATGCACACACACACACACACAAGCATACGCTTTATTCACACTACAAATGAATTACTAAATAATAAATGGTAAATTTAAATACAGTAAAGGAGGACAAAAAGTTATTAAGTCCAGCACCCACTTTGATTTTGCCTTGAAACAGTTTTGTTATTAGATGTTTAGCTGAGGTATTCACATGGAGACGAATGTGCCTGCTAGAAGCGCGAGAACATTTGTCACGCATATGGGTTCCGTAATAATTTCACATTATTCAAGCAATTTCTACGGAAAACTTTTTCCTTGACCTGCCGCGCTGGGATAATGCATTAGGAAGTGTTGTTTTCTTAATAGTACTTTTTTAGTTGTTTTACGATTGTCGGCATTATGGGAAATCAGAGAATCTCAGAGGTATCGGAAGAGAAAATAATCAGGGTCATAGGAACAATCTGGAAAACCAGAGAAATTTGGCTCAGGAAAAAAATAATAACGTTTGAGATTACAGTCTGTTATGCTATATTCTGGAATAAACAAAATATGTTTATTTGGGAATGTATAATGAGCATGGACAGTGATAGTCCCTCATGGGGATGAAATACAATCTTGATAACTTTGTAAGGTAGCTTGGAATTGTAATAATTTTTCTGTCTCTGTTGTCTATTCTAAATGATTATTGTAAGATATTTCTTTAGCCTGACCAGCGAGTAAGACGAAGCTTATATGTATAAAAAGAAGAATAAGCAGTTGTCTTTCTAGTAGGTTCGAGATGTGAATAGATTGTACTCTCTAGTTTCTTTTAATTTCCTAACGTGAAAGCAAATCTTTTACCCTCACCACTCTCTAAGGTTGTTTGTACTGATTGTATGGTTTTGGGATGTATTTTCTTCTATTTCTTGCATGGCCTTTATGTTGTGGTGATACTCCTTTTTAATGCCATTTTTCTTGGTACATTAATGACATCTGATTGGTCGTTTGCCTGAAAATTTATTTTATTTGACTTCCATTTTAAACCTTTTTTATTTTGGGGATTGAAGGTTCGGGCTTCTAATACTGGAGCTGGTTCAAGCTTCACTTTTATTCATTAATTCTTGATCTAATATATTGTCGTCATAAACGCAAAAAATTGATCTCCCTGTAGTGTCTGTAAAGCTGTTACAATACCTGTATATGTGAATGGCAGCGTTAGTGATAAATGGGCAACCTTATCAGCTATCGATTCAATTATTGAATCAGCGAATGTGGTAGGTAATATGATTCACTAGTGTTGTGTCACTTGGTAGATAGAGTTCTAATAACTGTTTCCATATAGTAAGTTGTGAAGGGAAAATTTCTCTTATATCAATTGCATCTTGTTGTTGTTGAACGTCTGACCGTATCTTCCTCTTGAGCAAAGGTCAGAAAAGGATCACTCAAATAGGTCCTGTATAATTCCATCTCATACTCCTCCTTCGGCCCTATACAAGTCTGGTACAACTGGTCTAGGTGGATCTTGATCCCACTTGCAATTCATTCAGTTCATTCAAGAGAGAGCGAATTCCTAATTTCCAAATGCTGGAGTATTTTCACTTTGAATAAGCTATACATTGTATGTTCATGATACTTCAAGAAATTATATCATCCACCTGCTACTTCGTATACGGCTATACGCTGGTTTCACTACGATAGAAATCACGTTTTTAAAGGTTTTTGATTATCCATTTCCGGTTGAAAAATTGCCCATGTTCAATTTTTTGTATGGGTTGCCTTGCGGTGTTTTCAATATCTATGTATTATATGAATATACCTCGTACTCTGGAGTTCACTGCTTCCTCGAGCACACAGCGTTCGGCTCTCGTACAGTCGCTATTTTTACAAACGGTGCGGTGTTTACAGTGAAAAAATGGGAATTTAACGATGCTAAACACCTAAGTGGTTTATCTATCCTTTGTTCGCGTTACATTTATTATTATTATGGTGGCAGTATTGTAACTGAGATCTGGTTGCTGTTGCCAGCTAATTCGTATATTTTTTTTCTTTAATTTAACTCATTTACCTGTTTAGTGTGGTGTTTGTTCATGGAGTTGAGTGATGTGATAGCATGAAGTGTCTTTGCTTGATGTGCCTGTCGGGCAGGGCCTTTCAGATAAGGTAATTTTGCTGCTTCTGATTGAAAATGATGCGAACTTTTTATATGGCTTTAGATTAGCTTCATATGTGAAAGAATAATTGTTAAGAAATATTTCGACCATTCAATAAGGTTATGTTTAATTCCACAAAATTATAAAAAATTTATAAAGTCAAGTACAAAAATGATGCTGAAAAAAAATCACACTGCAAAATATGCAAATAAAACGAAAGACATGATTTCTATCATGCAGAGATGAATGGCAGAGAAAATGATTAAGACAAAAGATGCCTCAAAGAAATTATACACCATAAATTAAAGAAATAAGTCAGAAATTACGTGGATAATTAATTTAATAATATTATGTTTATTATCATATTATAATACGATAATCAAGTGAGGATTAATCTTACCAGCACGATAATTTACTATTTTTATTTTCATTTGCATTGGATTCTAAATTCATTTATCATTTTGATGTATTTTTTTCAAATATTTTCGTTTTACAAAAAACACTCGCTCTACTCCCATTTACAGTTTCGAAACCTGTAATGTGATTTTTTTCAATATTTGAGTATTGTTTCATTTTATTATTCTGACGTGATGTTGTAGGATTGACAAAATTCCTGAGGATGCTTCAAATATAAGACGATTCAGTATTTTTGTTTTTTTCAAGTTGATTGACATACCATCATTAGCATATCAAACGGTTAACATGCAATATTGCTACTGATCGAATAATACACACATAAATTGATCTTTGTGCCAGATATGAACTAAACTATTTATCAAGGCGATCAATATTTTCGTCTTTGTTAATGTTGCCATAGAATGAATATCTGAGCTCTAATCTACATATGATATGAATGTGAGCATTTATAGCATATTTTGTGAGGGGTATCAAAGAGGCACGCAAACCAAAGGGTTGCGTACAAGGTTGACACGTTGACTGCGATAATGCGAGGTTTATTCTAGTAATTATCATTGCTTTATGTATGAAATAAACGGTTTCACGATGAAAATATATTTTCCATAAATATGTTGTCTCAATTGTTTAAAGCATGTTCCTAAACCAGTATTCACGAACTAGTAGTGCTTCGCGAAAAATTTTTTTCAGTTATAGGATGGGATAATTTCATATAATTGTATATTTAAAAATGAATAAAGGAGGAGAGTAATGGGATGGAAAATCATCTTTAGAAGAGGAGACGGCAGGCAATTGTTGAAAAGATTCGACTGATTTTTGAGTTGTATAAATGCAACACTTTTCACAATTGAAATGAATTTATTGAATGTGAAACGTGTAACAGATTTTGATGCATCTCAATTGTGAAACTTGGTTTTTCATTTACAGAATCCAATCGTAATTAAATGATATAATTGATTAGAACGTTTGATCTGAGTAAGTTTTCGTTGGGGATTGTACTTGAGGCTCTGTTTTGCAGGACCTGCAGTATTTGCATGTCCCTTCAGGCTCTAAAAGATAAAACCATACGCTTAAGTAGTTGTTAGTCGTATTACTATTCACTAAGCCCATTTTTTTTATTTATTCATAGCGATGGAGAAAGCTGTCAAAATGTTATTTGGAATTTTGTTTGCAACGCCGTCATCCGTCTGCACATGGCAGAACTGTCATATGTTTTGAACGCATATATAAGAGATCTTCTAAACTACATCATTCACACGAAGTAGAATGCCGGATGGATAGTTTTTGATCACGCTTGCTGCATATTGACTTTCACTGGGTCTATGCCAATGCTTGGATGAATATGCCTGCAACGCTGGTTTTCCCAAAGGATCTGATCTTTGACCAGCAGTCTTCATGCTTCATCAACTAATTGTTGGAAATAATATGTAATCTATTGTACGGATTGACTTATGATAGCACTTTTATATCCTGCATTGAACTAGGCAAACCTATACCGTTCCAAGGAACTTCATATCTGTTGCAACATGTCAGCCAGATCACGAAGGCATCCAAAAAAAATGTTGAATGGATATCTACGACTAGAGTTCAATTCAAAGTCCAGAAGACCGAGACAACTACCCTAACAAGGAAATCACGTGTTGATCTGTGAGCCGTGGAGATGGAAGGAAGTTCAATAATCGCGTCATCTTTCATCAATCTTTTGAATCTGAAGGCTAAATTTCACTCACACTGCAGAAAATCATATTCGTCGGAAGAAAAACTATTAGTACCATTACTAGTACTACTTTGCGAGGCTCAGATCAGACCATCACAGGAATATGGCTAAGATGAGTGAGAGTGTGGTTCGAGCTACTTGATTCGATCCAAAAATCACATTTAGTCGACGCGCCTCACGTTAAAGGGCCTCTACAGCTTGAAGCATCGAGGAAGTGTTTGATCTATCCATATTCTCTAGATTCTACCATGCAAGTAATTGTCCATGTTGTCTCGTTTAATGGCACCAAGAGCCATCAGTACAACGAACACTAGAGAAGCCGAACTAGCTCATAATCTAGGTTGAACTTCCAACACTCCAAACGAGTCCCTTACAAACGTAATGAGTTTGCAGAACTTTAGGGTTATGTCGAGGACTATATTCCAGGATAGTTACAATTTAAATCGTTTTGATGCCAATATGAATCTGTATTTTTCTTCTCTCAGTGCCTCCCGATTGTGTTATTCCCTCGTGAGAGGTTACATATAAACATCAATTCATTATAAAGTTTATTTTAGTAGTATCAATATATCAGAGGCGAATTATTCAGGGCTAAAAGCTGTATCCTACAACATATTTGTCGAATGTACAGATCGTTGGATAATTATCCATTCGTGTAAGAGTTAATCAACAGCTTTGTGTGCCTGCTCAATGTTTACAGTACATTATACATTGGTAAAACGACTCTGCTTACGTAATATCTCCTATGCTCCTGCATGAAATCTAGATATTCGTCACAACCTATGTAAAAACAGGTGGATTATGGGAAGTGACGGTGTTTTTGATGTTTGCGTGAGATGATACTCAAAACCAGTCCAGCCGAAAACTTTGGAACTAGAATTTTTTTTATGTAGATGGAATTTATAGATAATTCAAGAAGCCTTCAAAATATTATTAGTTTCAATTTTATTCTTTACTTCTAGATCGGATGGCACCGAGTCGCCAATTCTCGAAGAACAAGATAACACAGAGAAGCCCAAAGTCAAGTACGGTGAACTAGTCATTTTAGGGTGAGTGCGTATACAATATTCACTAATTTCCTATTTGTCAATGGTTGAAAGAAATTAATAATGCATGATTCAATTTAGTAGGTCGATAAACCGTTGTAAACTCTTGGAGGAACAAGACTGTCTAACATACAAAATGTTTATTCTTTATGTGAGCTATTGTTACAGATAAACGGATATTCAGGTTAGCTCTTGTACTCCATACAAGTCCTTCCTCCTAACAGAATTCTAAAAAGCGTCACAGTGTATATAAACAATTAGCTGTTTCATTCGTTCACACAACACAAATCGTAAACCCATAAAATTGTAACTCATTCCAACTGTTAAGTTTAATAAATCATGACCACAATAGTCTTTGTTCTGTACCATTGTGGAAAGGGTTAGACTTGGTAAACTGACTTTTGTTTTGATAGATGGAGCTGTCTACTATCTAGTTGCATATGTAAGTAATTATGACGTTGCGCTTGAAAATATTGTCGGGTATAATGAAATCTGAACTTTATGTAGTCTCCTCGTGGGCTCAAACAAAATGTGCTTTTCTTCCTAGCTTCTTTGCGGGTTTTAGTTGATTGAGTTAATTTCCTAACAGAGATATTACCCAAAATATTAAAAGCTGCTGAGACGAGATTTCTAAAATCTCAAAACGTATTTTCCTATATTTAATACTTTCACCATAATTGAACAGTTTTAATTTTCCGGTATATTCAGTTTTTCATTGATTGTTTGGCCTCCTATTTTGATAACCCTCAACACGTCTATACTTTACTATGTATATTCATTGTAACCCGTCATTGTCGTTTTCTAAACTTGATAACTGTTAGACTGTGACGATGAAGAACTGAAAGCCTCACAAAAAACTACGATTTCAGTTCACGATTCTACAAGAACTCAAAGAATCTATGTCGTAACTAATAATTATTACTTAATAATATCTTGTAATGTATTTTTCAAGGCTTATTATCCTGTTAATTAAATTTTACAGGTATGCGAAACCATATAGAAGTGTATTGTTTCATTTTGTTCCAATTTCTTAGTTTTTTAAACATAATATGAGTATGTTCATTTTTGTATGATGAAATATGTTATGTTTTTATCCAACACTTTGTTTAATACTCGCTCACACACATTTATATATATATATATATATATATATATATATATATATAAGAGCCATGGTTTTACCAACTGTACAATATCAATTGAAAAGCGCATTAGATATTTTATACTGTTTTTATTTATTTTATAGAATAAATGATATTTAAAAAATGTCTTATGATCGCCGAATATTTGTTTAAATTGAAGCATTGACGTTGCTGTGTTTGATCTTGTGCATAATTCGTTTAATTTATGCCCTCATGTCATGGAATATTTCGTAGGAAAATGTTTTCTCCTATTATTAACAGACTGCTGTTAAAATTTGGCAAATGGATTCATCTTTTTGCATTCAATTATGTCAATTAATCTTAGCAAATTCCTGCAACTGTGGTGCTAGAAAACTTTATATTTTTATATATTCCTGTGCGGCCCAATAGGGCTACTTAGTGAAAATTAAGCGGCATTTTACGTTCTTTCCGAGGATTTTTTCCACTAGAAAATCAATTTTGTTGGTTGATGTGCCCGTTAATCTCTTTCAAATTATTTAAACGCACCAGCTTTTGCAGAAATAAATAATCAAAACTTGGCTCAAAAGGAAACCGTTAACGCGAGACTTCGTCGGCAAACCGTATTGAGGATCGAATTAAACTGGCGAATGACCTGTTTAACCTCTCCCGCAATTAACGAAAATACTTTTATTGCATTTTAAACACTCTCAATCAGGCGTAATCTACACTTTATTTATCTGTTATCAGATTTTAACGCACTACTCACCATTTCCCGTAAACATTAGCACTATTTATATCTAATTAAAACGTAGTAATTGTCTGTTACAGCGCATCAGCAGTTGTTACACAATCTGGTCAACCCTTCGGAATATAATCAATGCCCCCAACGGAGTGATTGCGTCACACGCAACCCGTGTAATTTATCGTTTTTTTCCTGTCGCCTCAAAGTTTTTATGGTTTCCTGTCGGATTAGGTGGGTCGGTTGCTCCAGTTTATCCTCAACGTCTTGAAACCAAATGCGTAGGAGTACAGTCAAGCGATACAAAGATGATTAGGTATCCCTTTCATTCTAGTTGTGCAAGAATATTCATAATCATAGCACCTTCATCCATATTTTGGATTATTATAGTTGTTGGAGTAATATTTTTGTTTAATACAGAAAACTAAAAACCTTAAAGAATTACAAAAAAGTTCGTTGATGGTTGAAATTGAATATACATATTGATAATAGCAAGGTGAATGGAAACAAGTTTTTTTTTGTATGATGTACCGTTTACGTGGTAAAGCATTTTAAATTTAGCAGATTTTTTTATGAAAGAAATTTTTGGGCAAGTATAAAAAAAATAGGGGAATTTTCGTGAAGAAAATCGATAGCAAATTTTTCGCAGACAATTTAATATCAGAATAGATCAAACGTTTCCTCGGTGTTTCCTGTAAACGCGTCATTCCAGTTACCGCTCCACCCTCCCAAAATCAGTATACAACGGTATAGGGATGCATAAATCTAGAAAAGTGTCTATAATTATATCGTTTCTATATTTTTGAAATCTATCAATTTGGCATTTTCATATATCGGTAAAAAATATCAATACTTCGATATATCGAATTTCGATATGTTCACTACAGGTAGTGTAGGTTTTATATCTACACTAAATCCAAATATTCATTACTGTTTTAAGATTGCTAAATAGGGCAAAACTAAATCAAAAATACAAATAAAAAGTCAACAATGGCAATTTTTTATTCCTGTTTTTTCCTAGTGTTTGTTGAATATTGTAGAGAGAAACAATCTCTGCCAGATTCACCACTGAGGGCACTGAGGCAACCCTTACTAAAGAGACGGATGCAGCATGGGATACAAGATATATTTCAAAGCTCTCTGCAATGAAAGGAGTGAAATTTTTGCAGTGAACCCAAACTGGATTAGATCCGTACTTTTGTCAAGGTTTGGTTGCTCCAAATATTGTTTGAGCTCATTTGGCACACTGTCTACACATGGAATTTCTTGAGTTGACACTTTCTGCAAAATTTTCTCATGTCTATTCCAGATCCAGATGCTTGTTCTTGACAACCCTGAACCTCCTGGAATATCCTCTTCCTATGATATTTTCTGTTGAGGAGATACCTGTCCCCTCCTATTGTGCGCATTTCTTATGTCATCTAATATCTAAATATTACTGTAGAAACTGCAATTGGGGAGGAGAAATGAATTTTCTTGAAGCGTGGGTCCAAGATTGTCGCTTTAGATAAGAAAGGATTTTTTCCAATGAAACTAACCTTTCCATTACTCCAGCGAGTAAGCTTTGTTTCAACAAAACACCTGTCTCAGTAGCATGGTCAGCAATTTCTCCTTCTCCTGATTTAATAAATTTGCAAGCGGAGTAACCAGGCTTGCCATGACATATCTCTCTCCACTTATTTTCTCAGTTGCCCCTTTCTGATAATATTTAGGTATGATGTGGGAACCTTCTTCTTTGATGCACTTTTTGGGGATAGAACCTTTGCTACAATTCCAGACACCTAGAGGAATCTTTCTAACAAATCTAGGCATGAGTTCCACCGTGTACTGACGACTGTATAAGTGTTAGTATCTCCTCTCCTTTTTTAACATTTCTTTCTTTGTCTAATTCCATAGCATTATCTGATTCTACAAAATACACTACTATGCTTTTAATGTGGTCTGCTATCTTGCTGAAAGTTGTGATATCTTTTACTACCACCAAATTCATAAAATGAGCCATACATCGAATTATTTTGCCTTCTCCCAGCCTGCCACAGTGACTACTAAATGCTTGATACATTTCGGCTATGGATTTTTGGCAAAACCAATGAGATTATTTGACAGAGGTAGAGAACAACTTTCATTCATAAATACTTTAAAAACGCAATCCATGATTTTTAAAAAATACGTATTGCGTGCAACGTATACGGTCTATTATCTAACCTACGGCAACGTACCATAAGGTAATACTGCCAAAGAACTCATAACACATGGGAAATTTTTGTGCATATTCACTAGTCAGGTCGTATCATTGAACGCTTCGGGTATTACTGTAAAAGAAGCGCCGACACATCTTGATAATCATGCAGATTGTAGATGCTCTTACTTGGTGAAAATTCCAGCATCTAGATAAAAAGTTGTGTAATTAACACACAGTTTCACAAATAAAACTCTTTCTTCCAGTGACGCGTTTCGATTTATATTTAAATCATCGTCGGAACTGTCAAATCTGACATCTTGATAAACCAAAAAAAAATAACAAGTAAAAGGTGCTTCACTGCTATTAAACATTATTACAGTTTATATGCAAAGTAGATTGGACCATGTTAGACATCCTTAACAATATGATGTTGTTTCTTGCAGGACCAGGAAAAGATGATACAAATATGTCTTCTTTAGATGGTATAGATAACTATTAAATATTATGTAATTATGTTAGATGCTAACTCTTCCAGACGACCCCTTTCTACATCACACATCGCGTGTCCAAACTGGCGTTGTTATTCAAGTGCTGCCCTTAAAATGGGAAGTGATCTGTTCATTCCCCACATTGTAACAAATATAGTAACTAGAGATTGGTATACAGCTTTCTGTTTTCACAACATTCAGCATGGACTAGTACCATTCGAGGTATTTTATTTATTCTTTATATTTTCCTGACAGAAAAACAATTCAGGCAAACTGTCAATTCCAGAGTCTACACTCTTTACTTTGCATTGTCCGTTGAACCATTCTGATCATATTGAGTACACAATGGGCCATGCACCACGTAGGCCATCATTGCCGATTGCCCGTCAGCTTGGAAGGTGTTCACGCAATGGCGCATGAAGGTAACGAACTGAACAATGGCCGACTGTGTGAACACTACCAGCCAAACTACGCAAAGATACCTTTTGAAGTGTGACGAAAAAACCGACAACATCGCCATTGCGCGCCAAGATCTATTATCCACTGCCAACTGTCCGCCATCATGCGCCATTCCTTCCTGTACACAATGGCGATGGCCTGCAGTAGCCCATAGTGGCCGATTTTGTACTTGATAGCTTGATGCCAATCAGTTACCAAATTTGTTTTGCAATGTATTCGCGATGTATATTATTTGCAGTTCAAATGACTCAATATGTATTAAGTTATAATGTCAAAATGAATCTAACTAACATATATGATATTTTCGCTAAACTTGCCATCCGAGTTGGAATGACATTACAGACCTAAGTTTCAAATGTTATATTTATTTTATCTCCAAATATATCATTCGCCATCCCTTGCATTGTTTTAATACTGTATTATTACATCATACACGTTGAATAAACTATACATATTTATAAATATAACACGCTTTTTAATAGCTTTTTTGCTTCACTGAAGGACAAGCGCTGAAAACGTGATTAAAAACTAAATGTTAAGCAGGAACCATACACGCAATTAATGCAAGATGATTAAACAACATTGTAATTCGAATTTTACAACACATCGTTTCAGAAATTATTTCCTACGTCTTTTATTGAGTAAGAATAAGGCCGCTGATGGATGTTTTGTTGATAGTTTTTTATTATTTGCAGATAGAGATAATTACATCCTGTTTTTGCTCATTCATAATAATTATTTGCCAAACTCATCAGTATGCATTCGTACTGCATATCGCATTGTCAATTGTTGAAACATTAATGATAGGAATAGTTTCAAATTAATTATTAAAAGTTATATATTGATATGAGTCATCAGGTTCATATTTACACTTAACATTTTCCTTGATTAAAAATCTAATGTCTCTTACATTTTCATTTGCATTTTAACCATTTTCCATTTGCCTCTTCATCCTTTTTATAGGAACATTTCATTCAAATGAAGAAAATCTTGAGCGACGAATCCTCAAATGTGTTGATTGAATTCATGTATGGTTTCTGGTATTGATTTTCAGCCATCATCTTCGATGATTTATGTTAATCATAGGCAAGTGTATGTATTTGGGTCTGAAGAATCATAAATACGTGTCATTCGAATTACTCAATTATTTATTTTTCCCTTTTATTTCCTTTGTTATCAACTTTCACCCTCAAGACTACAGTTTTTTTTACTTTTATTACTTCGAATTCAACAGATCCTGACGAAAACAATTGTTTCAGGATAGCGCTTTTCCTCAAATTTAAGTATCATGTTTTTCATTTAATATCATTCGTTTAATTTTGGAGCGAAGTAAACGTATCATCAATAGTTGAGTTCTTACACGTTATTAGTTTATATGTCTCATGGAGAACATGAGAAAAAGGCCTCCGAAATCATTCGCCATGAAGTACGAAGTAATAAGTATTTGAAATTTGGTACATTTGGCGCTGGTTGCCACTTGTGGTCGGAAAAAAATAGCATTTGCTGGAGTTTGGCATATCGATCTGCTGGTATGTCATGCCTGCATATACAAGCAAAATGTAATTATATTTTTGCAATATTATATTTTAGCACTTTCCAATTATTTTTGTTCCACAAAATTATTTTAATCATGGCGTAAAAATGATCGGATACCCAGAACTCTGAGCACGAGAAAAAACTAATAATTTATTGTTTACTTACTGCTTCACTGCCAATTTACTGATTTTTAAAACAAGGTTTCATTTTATCACTTCGGACCCATATAATCCTACATAAATTCCCTTTACAAATTAATGCAGTAGTTACTGATAAGAAGAAGCTTAATAAAGAGCGACAGACAAACCGATGAGAATATGTGATATGGCTTTTCTGATGTAGACATAAAAGCCTAAAAAACCTAATGAAGCTATCACTCCAATGGGAAAAAATACTCGTTCATTCAACTGACCTGAAATGACAGTTTGGCGAAACTGCTTTTTTGCTCATTGTGAACTACGAGAAAGTCAGGCTTTTAATTGATCCCGTGTAAGAACGGTGGAGAACAAATCGATTAATTCACTTTGCCGAAACACTATCAGATTCCATTACCTGCTATGTTATAGACATTTCTACGTATATACGTATGCCATCATCGAAAATCCATAACTTCAACTGACGTAAATCCGTTTATGTAATGTGTTTGTACGAGGCTTGTTGAAGTAAAAAACGTTGAAATAATCGTAAGAGAAATTAAAATTCAGAATAAACGTTCGTTAAGATTTTAACATTGCTAGCCTACTGATGAAATATTTCTTTTTGCTCAACCAGTCAATATTAACCTTAGACAACTGAAGTAGGCGCTTGGTGAGTAACTCACTGCTAACAATTTTGCGAAACATATAAGCGGAGATGAATGTGTTGAAGTTCATTCGTTATTGAGGCATCTAGACGTAATAACTCACTGAGATTTGTAGATTTTATAGATATATCTACGAGGTAAGTGAGAAAAACGAAATGCAGTAGGCAGTGCCATGATGGTGGTAGAGGACGACTTAAGGGATTTGGTGAGCATGCCGAATTGTCGGAAAGTCTCCGGTTTCGGACAAGAAAGTCTGATTGAACAATTTTATGGAGCTTTCTTGCCTGATAAATGTTATAAAAGCTTTCCCCTGTTTAAAAAGTTACATTAGTGAGCGAACGCATCGTAAAACCATGTTGTGGTTTTTGTTTCATATCTAATAGTATCTACATATAATACTACTTCGGTTACAATGTGTGTAGAATTTATGTTTTACATAGTTTCGATTGATGAAAAACTACCAGATATTTTCGTAATATTTATGGGCGCAACAAAATATAACAGTTTGATATTTTTTTATTTTACTATTTCAGTGTATTGATACAACTTGAATTTGAGTAATCAGTACTGATTGCATACACATCGATCGTTCGGAACCTTTTATGGGTGCTAATAACTCAAAGTCGATCCTCATTCATACACTGCTGCAACTTTATATTATGAAAATACTAAATAACATATTGAGGGTGATATTTGAGGTTTTATAGTTATATTTTTTTTTTCAGTAAAAACCAAATTATGAAAGTAAACTTCAGCATATACCAATTGTTTAGAAGTAGAGTTATTGGAGCTTCAAATTGAGAAGGATTTATCCAGCGGTATATTCCTGCAGAAATTGATTTATCTGGTGTTTATATCTGACTATGATAATATCAAATATGCCTGATAGTTTGAGAATTTCATTTTGTAAAATTGTATGCGAGAAATCATACAATCGCCTTTAATGTCAAGCACGAGCATCTTTGACTTCAATGACTGGAACAGTCATAAAATAAAGGAGTCCAAAATCTATATAATTATTATTTGCATTATTACCAAACGTTTTGAAAAAATTATAAAACCATCTGTATTATTGATCTATTTTTATGTTATTTCAGATATAATGGATTTTTACCTCAAGGAGACAAGGGTCGTAGGCGGAGTAAATTTGTCTTCTACAAACGAACAGTGGCGAACGGAGTGAAAAGACTGAGGCACTACGTGGTGAGGACTCCTCATTCCTCACAAGCTATACTGGATGCCAACCAACACTCCATATCATATACATTGTCCAGGAACCACGCCGTCATTGTAGAATACACCAGCGATGAAGATACAGATATGTTCCAGGTAAATCATCACCATGTCCATCGTCCTAGTGCCAATCATAAAAACAAATGTTTCAGTTATTTCTCCAATCTTCATCAAAGTGCAATACAAAAAATGCTAACAATGTCATCAACCTCAGGTTTCGACTGCGACCCAGGATCCGTACGTGAATAAATTTGCAATTTTATTTAAGCACAACTAAATTGATTAGAACCTTCATGTATAAATAAAAACCCATTTTGAGGAAGGTCTTGTGGTTTTTTGTGTTTTGGCAAGTTTATGGAACAAATTCAAATGAAAAGACAGATGAGACTAGACGGAAATTGGTGACATGATATTTCATAATTTCATCATGATATTCTGAGAAACCTATGGTATTGTCTCATGTAAAAATAAAATCCATTAATTTGCTCCAACACTCTCCACGGATTGATTCAGTTAAGTTGATTTCCAAAAAAAACCATAACGCATCAGCAGACCAATAAATGACACCACGCCTGTGTAAAAGATACTTTGGTGCTGTGCTGTACAATATTCTTTGTACTTGTTTTCAATTATTATTAGCTAGCTGAAGTGCTAGTGAAGGTTTCAGCACTTAAAATACTCGTATATTTTTATTGTGCTTTTTGATATTATTTATAAAAAATATAAATTGTGGTACATTCTTTTAACGATTAAAAATCATCCAAGAATAAATTCACTCGTAAAATTACATTTTAAAGGTATTTTTCATTAATTTTGATCTGAAATTATCAAGAGCTTGAGCATTTTTTGAGCTCAAAAAATATTTCTCCTAGATATTAAAATGTCATTAGAATCTTCACGGACAGATTACATGTGTCCGATTTTAGTTTGAAACTTCCACAGGCATTATTACCTTTAAAAACTGCTCGATGCAGATGGATTCTGCATCTGCTTTGCGTACAGCACCAACTTGACGTCCAAGAAGGCACGGAACAACAAAGATGAACAAAAATATTACTTAATATCATTTTTTTGAATTCTAAGCAGTCCATATTTTTTACATACAAAAAAGCTCAGGTGTTGAACTATTTAAAATATCTAGATTCACTAGGATTTTCCAACGTGATAATAATCGAATGTGTATTGCTTTGTATATTGAAACCGGATACCTATCTTATATTTAGTATCCTTTTCCATTTACCCAAAGAAACATTTCAGTCAACCAATTATTTTTCTGTTTCACTGAATATGCCATAATCATAATTAGTGTTTTGCTCGAGTCGCATTACATGCCGGTATTGTAACGAGGCCTTTCTCTGATATTAAAAACGACTGCCAACAACAATAACCCATTATCTCCTTATCTTAATATTTCAAAATATTGACCATCCTGTCACAGCACGGAATATTGAACCTGTTAACGGGTATTTTTCTCTCGGTTTCTCTTTGTAGATATAATGAAATAGTGTAGGAATAATATGTGTTTTTGGATTGATAAAGCTGTATCGGGTCACAATATATGCACGCTAGAACAAAGAGTTCGGAACACAAATGGGATCGTTTAAATATTTCTGATCGTTGAAACTAGATGGGATGTATCCCAAATTTCAGCTTATGATATTACTTAGTAGTAATAGTGGGGAGGCAAAGCCTGGCAAGTAGGCCACCTTTGGCCCTTTTTGCCGACCCCAAACCCCAAAGACCATCACTTAATTATAACATTACTTACCCATTCATTGGCCTGGAAAGTAACACAAAATTCGAGTGTAGGTTAGGATAGTAACATTTACTGAGAATAGCTCTAAGTGTCCATTTGATTTTGAAAGAGAACTATATTTCTATGATTTATGTTCGCAGATCGGCAGGTCATCAGAATCACCGATCGACTTTGTGGTGATGGACACGATACCAGGTGACAAGACTGGCGAAACTAAGGTTAATCAAAGTACGATATCGAGATTTGCCTGTAGAATATTATGTGATAGGAACAATCCCAAGATAGCTAGGATATATGCGGCCGGGTTCGATACATCTAAAAATATATTTCTAGGGGTAAGTAAACGTTATCCAATTAAGATTAGTGCACTTTAATTACGTCGAAGTGGATTGGCTTTAAAATTAGGCTTTTACTGTACGTGGTGATGCTGGCTTCGATTTTAAATAGTTTTAAGTATTGTAAACAAATCTATACATAAAGTTGTTTATCTATATGTAAATTTGTTCACGTTCAGTATTATGTACAAAAAATAATTGATGTTTAAATTATTTAAAATCGTTGATCACCGTCCTTTTGATATACAGGGTGATCAGTTTCAATCTTATGTTTTTTATTATGAAACTGGTCATTGCACACCCAACGACCACTCTTATCTGTATTGATGGGAGTGCCTATACAAGTTATGAAATTGCGTATTATAGAAGCGTATGTTTTCAGGAAAAGTCATTGAAATGGCAAGAAAACGGCAGAGAGATCGACGGGTGCACAACGAATGGAGTACTTATAATGCATCCTAAAGGTAGTTTTTGTGGAGGAGAAGCGAAATACGGTTGTTGGTTAGAAACATCAGTCGGTGGTGGCATTTTTTCACTCAGAGAATCCCGATCGGCGCAGCAAAGGGGCCAACCAGTGAGTATCAAATACAGTTGAAAAATTTGTTCGAAGACAGGGCTTACTTTCAAGTTATTGCACATGTAAAATACAGAGAAAAACAATCTATAAAAGATATTTGGTGATCTTTTTTGTTAGGGGTAGTTTCCAAATCAGGGTCGACATTGAATATGCCCAAAGATTGTGCCAGTTGCTGGTCACCAGATGTCCTACCAAGATTCGAGCTGTTTACAAGTTAGGGAGGTTGGAGAGCTGTATTGCGATGGGGGGGGGGGCTCTTGTCAATCATTAAGCATGATCACGAGAGAGCTGGCTGTCTACGGATTGTTCTTGAAAGTTAGCTGTAGTTATATGTTCTATAGAAGTTGAGATTTACAAAATAAATATAAATATTCTTAACATGATATTAACGGATCTTATATGAAGGGACTCTGCTTTACTTCGATCGAATTATAGGATAGGTACTAGAGAGATTGCGACATAAGTCTGGTCGTCAAAGCGACAGCGGAAAATATACAATCGCTTTTGATAATTATGTCAGTTTTTATTTGTACACATGGGTACTTAAAACTTTTGTGGAAGATTGATGAATGATACTTCACTTTTGTGTGGAAAAAGTTTCTTCATTACATTAGGTCACCACAATTTCGGATTACCAGCCTGTCTCATTTCTAGCAAATGACTTCATACATTTTATTTATTTTAGGTAGAAGAGGTAACAAACGTGCTGCAAGATGGAACATTGATAGATTTATGTGGCGCTACCTTACTGTGGCGTTCAGCAGAGGGTTTAGCAAAATCACCGGTAAGTTATCCAGGAGTAATTATGGAATTGAATAAGTATGGAATAAATTATGAAGTAATCATTACTTGATGCAGAGTTTAACAATTACATATATGTAGATTGTAGATGCTCTTACTTGGTGAAACTCTTCGATCATGTAGATAAAAAGTTGTGTAATTAACACACAGTTTTATAAATAAAACTCTGTCTTTCAGTAACGCGTTTCGATTTTCAATTTTAATTCATCGTTGGATTGTCAGATTTGACTGCCGTCAAGGCTAGCCAGATTACTTGCCACCTAACTAACTAGCCCTAACGAACTAATGGATACAAAACTAGAGCTCTTAAATCTAGCATACTATCTATCCTATCTAGCTATTTTTCTAATCAATTAGTTTTTCGTTTGTTATATCTGTCTTAAGGGAAATGTTTTTTTGGCCACTGCATTCACACTAGTGTTAAGGGAAACCCATACAAAACCTTACACCATCGCCGTCAAAATATCCTTAGGATATTTCATGTGATAAACTATTTTATTTCTTAACATATTTCACGTTTTAAGATATTTCATTTTTTAATACATTCTATAACTTAAGATATTTCAGGAGTAAGTTAACCTATAATACAAATCGATGGAAAATTATAGCAGTTTATCGATAAAAATTGATCAGTCTGTTCATTTACTACAATTAAGTGAGCGTTTCGCAGATATTTTTGAATATCTAATGTTTCCAAGAAGTTTAAATGATGTATTTTATTACAAGTATGAAGTACATTCCTTCTATTGTCGATTTCTTCCGATATTGTCAGAAAAAAATTATAGAATACTATGAAATTAGTCAATCTTATTTGCTATGATATCAACTTACTCACTATTTCACTCGTTCCAGAGTAAACGAGATCTAGAACGAGAGATAGATGAAATTAATGCCGGCAGGCCGCAATGTCCTGTTGGATTGAATACATTAGTAATACCGCGAAGAGTATCACCCAATGAAAACCAACAGCAACCTTATGTGTACTTGAACTGTGGTCACGTCCAAGGACTTCACGATTGGGGCCAGGATCGCGATACAGGATCAAGGAAGTGCCCCATCTGTTTAGAGGTGAGTTAAACATATCCCATATAATTGGGTTTATTTATTTTCCAAATACGTTGGAAGATATCGCTATCTACATTGCATTATCTACATTCTAGTATAGATTTTTATGCTTGAAATGACAAACCCTAAACATTCTATAATATTTCGGCAGTTACAGATACATTCTGAAAATTCCATGAAAAAATAGGTAAAAATACAACTATGAGAATAAAAAACAAACAATGGAACAATGAGATAATTCAGTATATGAGGCGGTTTATGAGAGACTCTAAATTAGCTCCCAATGAAAATATCTATGTCTGTCTATAAAATTGTGGAATTTTTACTCGTTCCTTCACTATTTTTTTCAAAAGTAACTGTCTGTAAAGAGAGATAATACCTTGAAGCTTATACATTCAAGATTTTAACTGTTGATAGCTAGTTTCTACAAGAATATAGAATTTTGAATGAATATTTAATAGCGAAGTAAAGTATACTTCGCTCGCATGATTCACGAAAGTTTTGTGATCGCAACATAATCTACCCTACCACGCTAAGTTAACTTTTAAGTCCAAGACATAAAAAATGCAGGTTTTTTAAAAAGTCAACAGCAAATTCCAGTCTATTGCAATTACTTTCACAATTTTAGCTGCGTACCAAACCAAAGTGGCATGTAATTTCAATACTTATGTGAGGCTTGGATCAAGTTCATTATACTTGAATATTTTAACTTTAGATATGTTACTCAAAGATACTGATTCAAACTTCCGTTATCTTGAAAATATTGTTCTTCTCAATGTTTGATTGAAGATAACAAACCAATCTCAATATAATGGAAGACCGAATCAGTGTTGGAATTAGAACATAAACATTGTCTACATCTTTCAAACAGCAGTTGCTGTTACTGTGCTTCCAAGTTACATAATTCCAACTGACTCTTGAAGTGGCGGATCTAGGGAGACTATAGATTTTAACTTAGCTGCCCCCTCCCCCTCGCACAGCTACACTAATCCCAGGTTCGCTTTGTAGAAAATATGAAATGAATTATGTCGATTAATTCATTATAAATGTAAAACTGATTATTGTCTTTTTCCTGCACTTTTATTGAAGATGGGTCCTGCTGTGAAGGTGTTTATGGGGCTGGAGCCTGCTTTCTATGTTGATTCTGGTCTACCAACGTTTGCTTTCAATCCTTGCGGACATATGGCCACGGAGAAAACTGTCAAGTAAGTTACCTACCTTGTAATTTCACAGTCACACAAATTGTCACTTGGGGTTACTACCTAGGTAAGCATGCTTAAAGGCATATTTACACGTAGCTCGTGCCAGTCTGAATGGCATATTAATAACATCATGTGAATGAATGACCTGAAAGTTCATTTTTAGGTTGAAACTTTCAAACTTGTTCAACTGAGATCGGGAAACCTTGTAGAATATCCAATACAGAAACAAGCAAACGTGCACATTCGCTTTACAACAAATCAGAAAGAAATGGGAGATGATTAAGTAACATAATCATGTTGACTGGACTCTTTTAAACGACCTGGGTCCAGCGTATCGCCGGCCAAAAATTGGCACTCCACTCAGATTGGTGCCAGTTACTGCAAACGTGTAAATCGGCCTTAAACCTGCAGGTATGATGTGATATGGAACTGTATGAGAGTATCCTGACGCATTAAAAAGTGTCTTGAATAACTACAGTAAATTATTTATGAGGAATGAAGCAGTTGCAATCGAATTTATTAGACAATTAAGTTTGCAATTTCTTAACAGTCTCACAAATTTCTGCTTCTTGGGGGACCACTCAAGTAATATTGCCTAGTATAACTCAATAGGAAACATGACTGAATAATAAAGTATCACGGAGAAATATTACAAGCCGACTTTTCACTTGGCACTTTTCTAAGCTTCCTTCTATGATTCTGCCGCCATCTTTCAGCTATAGTCATAGCATCTCATTTCAACGTAGTCGTTCTATATGCTGCTAACTGACTGGTTTGATCGCGTTGTTTCTATACGGTGTTGAGAGTTTGGAAAGTATTCCGAATTGTGTGTACTTTGGAGTTCTGGTTTTGCCTTTGTTGTAGATCGGCGGGTATAAAAGAGAATTTGATGAATATACAAACTTTTTTTTATATTGAAATTAGTTATGATTTATATACGTTCTCGAATAAGATAAGATGTATTATCGCCACTTGTTCCCAAAAACCTACTGGGATTAGGACGTGACAAAACTTTATGTATAAAAAATGTCAACTGATGGCACTCGGTTCAGGCCTGTGGTAGAGGGAGGGCCTGCGCGCATGCCCTTGAATTAAAATCCGGGCCCATCTTACTTTCTTGAGGTGCTCTGAAAGTTTACATAACGTAATCGAACGTAAAATACAATATTTTATTAGCCTGGTTATAGTTACCGTCAGATATAATCCGTAACCTAAAAAAAAAATTGTTTTAATTTTGCGACGACGCGACGTTTGCTAGATTCGGCTATGCGCCGAACTGTGAGGGACGGTAGGATTCACAAATGGGCACTACTACAGAAAATGTGCACAAACACTAAACAGTTTTAACATTCGCCAAACCAGTTTTTTAAACATATTTCGCTATGTTAATCTTCTATCATCTAGCGTTCCACGTTCGGATGAAAAAAAAATTGGTTGGGGCGAGTGGTAAAAAATCTGTAGTATTTGTGGTAGCCGCGTCAAAGGATCCATTATCACGGATGCCTGTGACAACCCTCTTATGTTGGAAGTGCGGAGAAACATCAGAAATGCAAAGCATGTTATATTATATGTTCTCTTTTCAATGTACCTGTGATGGGGGGTTAACGCCTGACACTGGGGATACATAAGAAGATGTATGGCTGAGCGGCAAGTGAACGGGATGCTAAACCAGTTGCAGAGTGAGATATATTATGTGTGATATTTAATAGAAAATATTTTTCAGGTTTTCAGTAAAATATCAGTCATAGATAATATTTGCTGTTATCCTACGTTTCTAAAAGTATAAAAAAATATTAGATATAATTATATGCAACATGCAGATAAAAAGTTGTGTAATTAACACACAGTTTCACAAATAAAACTCTTTTTCTTTCAGATGCGTTTCGATTTATATTTAAATCATTGTCTGAAAGAAAAACGTTTTATTTGTGAAACGGTGTGTTAATTATACAACTTTTGATCTGTTTCAGCAAGTAAGAGCATCTACAATCTACATATATGCAGCACGTTTTCTTCACAATTTATTTTCCTCCATAATTTCTACACAAATAGTACGAACACCATATCGGAGAAAATTTATAAATATTGAAGTATTATTAACAAAATATCTCCACTGATCCTTTCAACAGTCAAAAATACATAATAGTGACCTATAACAAAACAGTAGTATGCAGAAATAAACCTCTTATGGCTTATATAAACTATGAATAAGGGTCGTAACGTGTTCCTATGTCTTACGTTGGAAACTATATGAACACCTGCAGGGTGCGTTATTCTGGAAACAGGTGACAATAATTCACTAAACGTTATGAAGCCAAAGAAACATTCTTTTTCATCCATGTTACATCTTACACAAGATGCTCATAAAGAATAAAATAATACTGTGGACGATTAGGTTTGCGCCATATATATAAAAACAAAAGAGATAATGTTGATCAAATGAAGAAATTTTTTAGGTACTGGGCTAACGTCGCAATTCCGCACGGAACAAACGGTTTTCACGCAGTATGCCCGTTCTGCGCCTCACCCCTATCAGGTTCACCAGGATACGTGCGGCTCATCTTTCAGGACAACGTCGACTGAACACATACCTAAAGCATATATGGACACTGCATCCTTCTCGTGTTATTTGTTGTATGTTTACGTGTCCCGAGTGTGAATGATTCGCCCCAATGTCTGTAGAATAGTAGTTCACCAAAGCTTTATTTATATCGCTAGGATTAATAGAGCGCGCTTGTAATTGGTGAAGGAGGTTAATATTTGATTGACACGGATTCCGTCGAAGTTTCTGAGCTTCTATTTTTAGCTCCAGTGTAATCTAAAGTATGAGAAATATAAAATAAATAATGTGCTTTTCAGCTTCACGATATAAATCTTGACTAGGAAATTTGTTAATTCATTATAAAAAAAATAGTATATTTCTAACCGTAACCTGTGCTGTCCATATTTTCGGCGATTGCAAGAATAGTAAAATGAGTGGTCATTGAAAAATTATCTTGATATCTCGATAACTTTGTTTCATCAAGACCAAGACTATAATTTTGTTTTTCAAATGCTGGCTTTTTACTATGAATAAACTTTCTATGAAACATAGTACACTTATATAATATTGGGTTTGCCACGTCGCGTTATTGGTGAAATATGAAAACGGTTGCTAGCGGAACTATATCTATTGTCAATCAAATATCGACTGCCTAGCTGTACCCCGATGCATTATTATTGTATATAAAAATGAAATTGCCCGCCATATTTAAAATTGTAGGGAACACGATAATAAATAAAGAGAGCAAGAAGTATTTTTTACAAGATGTAGATGTTTGAGAGAAACAGAAAAACGCCTTTATTATTTATATTATGTAGATGGGAAGTTTGGCTGATAAAATTCACACAGCAGTATAGTTTTGCTATTTAAAGTGGAAAAGACACAAAAGTTCACTTGATCAAACACTCATATCTCAAAAAAAACATCATCCTTAGTAAAGTATCAACCGGAAACAAAAAATATTTTTTTTATTTTTAATGTAACAGAATTGTCATTTCGGTTATCCTACAACGTAGTATGTTGCAATTACAATAAAATTTATTTCAAGGTGTACCAGTGTACTATGGTGTATTCTGCTACGATTCTTTTTTCAGTATTCTCCCTAACATCTGTTTGCAGTAATGGAATGTTCAGTGCAAATGTATGATCGTTTAAGACTGGTTAGCATTTAGACTATAATATATGTAAAAAGATTATGATTGTCATCTAAATACTTATAAAGATAATAAATGTTATGTAGAATTATTTTGTCTGTGTAATTTTAATTTTGATATTTTATACATTGGAATTGTTTTATCTTATAACCATATGTATTACTTTCACTATTACTGAAGGTTATAAAACATATCTGTATTGTACTTGACATTGCATTATAATTCTGGATTGTACTATAAGCCTGCGATATTTCTGAGAAAATAATACAAATCATAACAAAACTACGATAATTATGCTTCTCCTATATTATAGCCATTTGAAAAATACGAACAAACTTAAAAATTCAGAATTAAATTTCATTTGTCAGAGTATGACTTCTGACAATTTAACACTCGTGTGTGATTTAAAATATAAGCATCACAAAAACCATCTTATCAGTCACATTTATCTCCCAAAATCATCTAATTTAGATAGTCAAGGTAAAAACAGTGCTGACATGTATGTCACCCATGGCAGCACAGGCTCGTATATCCGATGACAAATCGGTCAAAACAACAAATACAAATATTCGCATAAATGGAGAAACGGTTATTTAATTTGAAGTTTCAATTTCATCGAAAAATTGGTTGGACATTAGACTTCGATTGGCGCACACAAGAATTTAAAAGTGATTGAAAAATATTCTAGATACAATTTTGTATTTTAGCGATGCCAAATCGTCCAAATAGACTGTAATTTTTTCCTTTTTATTATTCATCAATTCAGATTTTAAATTATTTATATTAACGTGTTCCTCGTTTTTCACATCGTCATCATTGTTACTAAATAAAAAACAGTTCAACGAATGAATAAGAAGCTAATCATTTCTCTGCAGTATGCTCCCATAGAGCTTTCCATTGATATGATTCAGCATGCCAAGTGAACGGGACACCAACTAAAAAGTGCTTTCAAATCCGTTAAATTGACCTGGCCAGATTTTGCACGAGGCCCTCAATTTTAACCGTTGGTTTTAGTAATACTTTTTTTCTTGATATTTAAACAGCCTCAAATATATAACTGTCAACACTCGTACTATACAATACTTTTGAAACCATTTATACAATAATACATGGATTCTAACATAACCTGTTATCCAACTTAGCAGATATTGAAGACAACCACAACGTAAAAAAGAAATTAGTGTATCATTTTGTGCCTGTTTTTATACATATATATTGTACTGTAGTAAAGTCACATTTGCTACTCAAATTTTTACGATTTATGAATATATAAGATAACTGTGTTCATTATAATCTAAACGTATTAATTATTGTCTGAATAATGAAGCTACTTTTTGTTGACATGGTATCATGAATAATGCAAGTGTATGGTTTACCAACTCGTTAAAAATTATTAATATGAGTAACTGTAATAATTTTGATTCTCTGGTGCTCGTCCTGCTCCACAAGGTCCAGAAAACTTTTTTAATCGAAGATTCATAAAAATGAAAAATAGGCAAATTTGTAGGAAAAAGTCCTTAAGTAAATATGCTCCATATAAATAGGTATACATCCAATTATTATCTATCACGTCACACATATGCGTTCTCTAACATTTCCAAAGACATTTTAATTTGAAAGATAATTCTTGGGCGGGAGTATACTTTGAACATCAAATATTTGATGAGCATACACATGAGCATCTGATAAACGTATTTATCTTGTTGAATATATAGAATTATTATGTTGTGTTTAATGTGGAATTTAAAACAGTTGGTGAGACCAAAAGCTAACATTCTATGAATAAGGTATTAAGAACTTTCATAGAAATCCGTTCTAAACCTGTCTTGCATAAAAATTAGATGTATAATTCAATGAAGAAGTTTATTTCAAATAAAAAAATAATTTATATATTTTACAAGATACCGTTTATATTATTTTAATTTTGTCCAATATGCATTAGGTTTGTAATGAATCATTTGTAATTTTACCATATCATCAAAATAATTTAGTAATTTTGGGAGACGATAAGTGTTTAAATAAAATTATTGTATAGATAAAAAGTCATTGTTATAATTTTCTAAGCAAATTTAATTTAAGGCGTGATTTTATATTTTTAGCATTTGTTACAGATAATTTGTAAATAGTATACATAAGCTATTATGCGGTAGTTGGTAGTATTTAACTATTTATAGTCCCACAACAAAAAAAGAATTTATCTGTGCCTGGATTCACCAATAAATATTTAAAAAGTTGAGTTGATTTATTTGTGCTAATCATATATAATACGTTACGATACGTAAACAATAGGAAAAATATGAAGCAAACTTCCCATATGATGCCTGGTTTGAATCGTCAAACTGAGTGAGTTTGTATCACGACACCAGTCTGCTGGATGCATTCCTCCTGTCTCGCCTGCCATTTCCGCTGCAAGGTGCTCATCATAATTCAAAAATAATTATAACAAATCAGCACCACAAAGTATATTTTCGATCTTTGAATTTATAGTATTTTGCAGTTTGGAGGTGTCATGCTGAAAAAAAGTGTATTGAAAGTTCTTTTACACAATTGATAACGGAAACACCAATATTAAAGTTGCAGTAGAACATAACAAAATATATCTGTTAGGGACTATATTGCTGCCCAGAGGCGGGGAAGTATTGTAATCGATGAAAAATAGTTAAGTAATGTTGTAATGATACAGGGTTCAGCCTGGAAACATTATTTTGGGAACTGGCCGGTTTCCCCTACCAGACGTATTCGTCCAAATCAATTCAGCAACACCGCGTCACAGACCGGACACTTACTAGTATCTTATGAGAAAAAATATGAGAGTAGCATACAGTCGCCAGCAACAACTCATTTCATTTCTGATTAGCCCTTAATACACAAAATAGTCAGTTGTAACCAACTTTTTTTTGAAAAATTAGCACATACCTACTTCTGTCTACAATGCAGTGAATAAATTACCTGCAAAATATGAACGCCTTTAGTTGAAAAAATTACTAAGTCTTTGACCCCATCGCCATCCATGTCGATATACTTTATTCCTAGAATCGAGCCAGATATCTTTTTCACTTCTTCCAAGTACCAGTCTCCGACTTTATCTCTCTTTAATAGCATGATTTCCTGAAATTGTAATGTAATTTCTAAAAGTATAACGATATACACTTGAATATATTTACCTCGGCACTGTTTGCAATTAGTAGTTCTTTTTCTCCATCAAAATCGATGTCTGCAACCTCACAAGATGTTAACACAGAAGTGTTGTCAAGCCTTGGGAGTGTCACATAGTCTGACAGTCCATATTTCAGAACGTTGCTGGAAAATTGGAACAATAAATGGAAACATGAACATTGTCTAATATTGCATCAAAAAAATTTCAATAGTCAAAACACTTCTTTTATAATAGAAGAACGTTGATCTCTTGATGTCTGATATTATAAAGTAATGGAGCTGAGTACACATGCGTATATTACAAAATTATTCGAAAATTTAAGTATTAAGACAGCTGGTGAAAATATATACAGCCTGTGAAGTTTTATAATGCATTGAATGAGAAAAGTTACTGTCTTTATACTGGGAATTAGAACCGTCGATAGGGGAACAAACCATGAGGGTAGGTTTCAAAAAGAAGACCATGATATTTTGTGTTTTGGCCAAAAAATAACATGTGTTAAGATCAGATATGGAAGCTTATATACCTAAATTTAATAAACGCTTCTCAAAAACAAACCTTGTTGTAACAGGAGCTGCAGAGAAGCAGTTACGGTGAAAAACCAACGGTACAGGGAAAGGAGGACAAATCCCGCTACCGAAAGTCACAGTACATTCATCGGTGCCAGAAGCCACTGGAAACGTGTCATCGACAACAGTAGAAAGGAGCATACCTAGACAATTGAAAAAAAAACTTCCCCCATGTCCTAACTCGTCCAGATCATTTAGGTCTGTAGCCCAGAGTGTTAGCCAGAACTTTGCTACTCGTCCACACCACCACTGACGAGAGCGGATAGGTCTATCTCATCCACCCCTAAAGAAAAAGCAGAATAGCATGCCGATTCTACAATAAACTTCCAAAGAGGCACTCCATCCACTACCATCAGCGTCTACTCAAAAATGCAAGACATTCTTCTTCTGTAAAATAATTAGCTCTAAGGGGCATCCATTGAGGACATCACGTTTGAGGGGCCTTATGAAGTGAAACACCGGGCAAGGGGGAAGGCAAATGTGACGTTCAAATTTGTTCTCATTTGTTGTGTTTCCGGAATTGAGATGGGTTGATTTTCCGTGAATATATAAAGGCTCTGTAGTACAATGAAGTATAGGAAGATACTTCCTGAGCATTTCTATTTGTCATAGAACCAGTTTTTCCAACTGCTTACATCTACATACGTCCCTATTTTTACGTAAATTAATGTAAAACTTCTGTCAATTTCTTTATACAAGGCTCTTATCGCCGGCAACAAATAGGGTCCGGATAAATATTTATATAAGTACATATTTACGAATCATCAATATCCTATAATCTATAGTGAATACCAAAAATATCGAATATACTTACTGAAATATTACTGCTGGTAGAATGGAATTTATAACAACCAAGTTGAGTTTAGATTTCTCGTCTTCGTGGTTTCCAGTCCTATCTTCAGTAAGGCACTTGATAAATTCATTGTTGGATGGCAAGTCACTCTTCTCCGTTTCTAAGTATATATAAACCCTAGGTATATAATTCCCGAATCTGGTAGATAAATTGTAGATCAATTTATTGGACTTTACGTCAACTACGAGTAGCTTTACATATCCGCACTCGCAAGCAAATGAAGTTATTCTCCTGAAAAAATGTTTTGATTGAGTATATCGTATATAGGAAATAGATGATACGATTCACAGAACTGGCATATTGAGTGAAGTGGCATAAATTCTTGACACGCCCTAAAATTAGCCGAATAAATGTTTAACCTTGAATGAAGTTTTTGCTTTACGCCATAAAATTGATCAAGAAAACATAAAAATGCAAAGTACTATTTAATATTTGTGATGCTCTATAGTGTTCTGCCAATCAGACGATCCGCAATGCCTAAAATAAATCCACTACATTTATTTAATCGGTTCCTAAATTACATTAAAATCGTTAGAGCTGTTACTGCGGTTACGCCGTGAAAAAAACGAACAACGACCAACAGATAAATGTCTGAAATTACTGACATACATTTTTGACACAGACACTACACAGTTTTACTGCTCGTCAAATCATCAATACTACACTTATACATACGAAATAAAAACTGTCCTATTTACATAACTTTGTATATTCTGTACTACTACTAGGTACTATTATTATTAAGAAATACAAGTTGGAGCACGAGTCCATCCAGTTTTTTTGTGTTCGCCAGAGGCCAATTTCGACTTTCGTCGTAAACATGCCACTTCCTCCTTAGATGGCCGCCATTGATGACATTGTCTGACGCTCTTAAAAACGGCTGGTTCGGGGTGGCTTTTCGGCATTAGCTTTATAAGTCTGAACATGAAAACATTTGAGTGCAGTGACCAAACTTGTAATTATTCCGTAAACTCTGTCTTAGTTGCAGATCCAAGAACCCCCATAATTTGTTTTTATTACTTAATTCGTTTCAGCTATATTCATAATAGCAGGGAACCTACTTTTCTATCATAGAAAAGCATTTTTTGATGATATATTAATTCAACTCTTCAAAAATCAAATGAATGTTTCTTGTACGAACGAAATTGATTAATTAAGTGTGAATAAGCTCGGCTGCAAACCTGATATAGATTTTACTGAACTAGCAAACTGAAAAGGAAAAATTGCGGAATAATACTATACAGGAAATAAAAATATATTAATTTGGAGCATTGGTTTCTCATGTGAAAGACGCAGTTTCATAGAGATGTTAGGGGATATGTTAATGGAGGTGTGGACACAGGGCGAGCTCATGTGTTACATTGATTTTATTACCACAAGTGTTTGCAGCAAATGTTTTGAAGTATAATAAATAAAGATTTATTATTGTTCATATTAGCCTTATTTTATTGTATTTCAAAACTGTGTAGCGAGCCTACAAGCTGCATATTTTTTGCGGAGCAGAAAGAAGGCGTAAGCATTTTTATTCCAGGTATTATGGAGGCATGGTAAAAAATACTGGTTCAGAGGTACCAATATAATAACAAACATACCTTGTGAAATTATCCAGGTAGCAGATATCAATCCATATCACTGGACTAGGCGTCTTAGTAAATTCTGGAAAGTAGTTGTTCCCTTCCAATTCTCTATAGTTATGTTCAGATGATGATTCTTTAAATATGTGCACCTGATTATCACTTCCTGATAAAATGAACACAATCTAAAACACAAATTGCTTCAGGAAAGGAGCATACAGGGGTTCAAAAATGCGATGGTACATTATTCGCCAGTTTTTAGGGTTGAAATAGACAAACAATACACAACTGTAGTTGTAAAATTTGTGAAATGCTGGTTATTGTATATTACAGCGTATAAAATATAATTTGAATATTATTATTGCAGCAAATACTATCGTTCAGCTACTGGACCATGAAGACAATAGCTATATGAATTACTGAACTGCTGTCACTATGCAGATTTAGCTAACACATAGATATGCTTAATAAAGATATATCTCATTATTCAATGAACATTGTATACAAAGAAGATGCATTTTTTTAAATAAATAAACCACCTTAATATCAGCTTATGATTGTATAATGAGATAATATTTAGAGAATACAATAACTTTTACTTGATTAGCAGCATGAATAACAACAGATTATTAGCTCCCTAAATTGCCATGTAAAAACTGACAATATCTTCGTAGCACTGAATCTTCAAGAGAAACATATCACCAAGTAAATCATTTGGGGAATCTGAAATTCCAAATGGACTGTGAAGGAATAAATAATAAACAAGCTTTCAAAAACCACAATCAAAAATGAATACTTTTTGTATATTCTCATTCTGCTTGCGATACTCTTTCAACTTTTACATAAGGATAAAATCACCTCATTGTTACCTCTTTGCTGTGTATATGATCACCTTTCCATATTACTAAATGGGTATGACACAACTTATATGGAATGAAGTTCAATTCTACAGTAAGGCAATTTTGTGCAATATTCTCAATATTAAAGTCTTCTGACTCCTCCCACTCTGAGTAAATATTCAGATAGGTTTCTAATGTGCTGTCAGCATCATTACTATTCTAAAAATACAAGTATTATCACATTAAAATCTAAAACATAAATTCCTATATTTCAACATGGTAATTATAACCACAGTCAAATTAGTATTTTAAATCACATTTTTCGATGAACATTTTTTTTATTCAAGTACATTTGACAATGAAAAAAATTAGTTTGTGGGAAGGCAGGGGTTTGGCACACCTGCCATCTTGATAGGGAAGGTGAGTCTGTTTATGTCAAATAATTCGTTTGCATACAATGATAGCTGAAAATGGTCAATATAAAAAGTTGTTCAGAAAAAAATTATCTATCAGGATCCCCTATTATGCACAGACCAAGAGTAAGCATAGTTGCTGGTACTTTTTTGCTATACATATAGAAAACTAGATAACACAGTCTGTATAGAGTGTCCACATTTTAAAGCGATCAGCATTTTTCAATAACATTGCTATCACTGAAACAAAATTCATTAATTCTTTACAGGCAACAAAACATCTTTTTCTTTACTTGAATAAGTGTGCTATGGAATTGAGGATGAAGATGGTACATCTCAATACTTGTAAAGTGGTTGAGAAAAATTAATGGATTCTAACATACAAAAAATAAGTATGAATAATAAACATAGATTATGTGTTCAATGAAGTATCACTGCACTACATACCTTGATAATTGTGATTCCAATAACAAATTCATTGGAGCTAGTAGATTTATTAAATGCATCCAAAGAAATAATTTCTGCTGCATCTGTAGAAAGATAATGTATGACTTGCCAAAGCATTTCGCCAAAATTAAGAATCAAAACTTACTTGGAATATAAGTAAAAGAAATGTCTCGGGCTGTAGGTACTAATGTACCACTTGACGATTCCTGATATTCAAAGCAAAATATCTCCCTTTTCAATGAAGCTACCAATAATTTCCTACACCCACGTGAAAGTTGCAGCTCAGTCATAGTATATACATTACCTTGGGAAGGGGTGTAGAAAAAATGGGCATCCCTGAATTGCTCCATTTTTACACTTTTAAACAATTATTCCACTACTGATTACTGGTATATTCATTTATCAATGTATTATTGTAAAAAATACCAGCCTAACCTCCAAAGACATATAATCTTGGTTTTCTTAACCATAAATATAAACACTAAACAGCTGATTCTTGTTTCACATCGCAGAGTTGCCTTCTCTTGATTTTGTTTCATCCTGGACAGAGAATACAATACCTATCGATCGATTTTTTATGTTTTCTGAGATATAATTTATTTTTTTCCTTTTTTTGTATACCAAAGTCCTTTTTTTACTGTCACATTCCGTAATTAATTTACAATTTTCTTGTACCTCGTCACCGATACTCCGTAGATGTAACTTGGAAGCTTTCGGTACTAAAGAATAATTCGTATTAACGGCAATACCGTAAATCAAGTGACTGCTAGACTGGACAGAGTTGTCAAAAAGCCAAACGTTGCATGAGTACTATACTAGTCCTCACTCAACCAAATTCGTTTAATGAAAATATGGAAAACATACAGGATTCTCCAGATGAACAAAATGATTTATTTATACATTTTCCAGCAGTGGTTCAAAAAGCTATTGAAGAGGTGAATCTGATTGTTTTGTACCTGTTACCAGCTTTTACTTTATTAATTTTTAGGTATTACCAAGTAAAGATCCATTGGACGAACCCGATTTTAATAGTATCGACTACATCAATTCATTATTTCCCACTGAACAATCCCTTTCGAACATAGATGAGGTGGTCTTGAAAATGGAAAACAAAATCAATGCAATTGACAATGAAATAAGCACTGTAGTTCGTGGCCAAATTGACGCCAGTGAGGATGGAAAGCAAGCTTTAGTAGAGGCCCAAAAGGTCATAAAACAGCTTTTTACACACATCACTGATATAAAGGAGAGGGCAGAAAAGTCAGAAGAAATGGTGCGAGAAATAACAAGGGATATAAAACAGCTGGACTGTGCTAAGAAGAATTTAACACTAGCTATAACTACACTTAATCATCTTCATATGTTAGTAGGGGGTGTAGATACATTAAAATCACTGACTCAAAGGAGGTTCTATGGTGAGATAGCTTTACCTCTTCAGGCAATCAGTGAGGTCATGACTCACTTTGAAAATTATACAGATATACCTCAAGTAAAAAACCTCAGTGATCAAGTGAAGCAGATACATGTTGAGTTGGCAGAACAAATTACACATGATTTCAAGGAAGCATTCTCAGGTGATTGTAGAAAATTTAAAACAAAAGAGTAAATGTAGTATTAGCAGGTGATCAGTCAGTGATGCACTTTTGTACAGATCTGTATTATATTCACATTATGGGTAATAATGAAAAAAATCAGTTAGGCATATAAATGTATAATGTTAGTTGTACAATAAAAATAGCTATACAGCTATTATGTCCATTACTTTATAATTTGATGAATGTTGACATATTACTTTCAATCTTCTTGTAATATTGCAGTAAAATCAGGTACTGACAGGCTATGCCAAGTCAGTGCCCAAGCTATTACTTTGTATCAATTAAGAAACTCACATTACTGAAGGTCTTGAAGATCACAGATGGAAGGACATTCCTCAGATTGACTGTATTTATGAAAAATGTTAATACGTTTTTTATGATGAAGGCAACAATTATTCACTACCCTTTCATTTGGTTTAAGGTACAAACAAAACCACAATACCCAACAAACAGCTGGCCCAAGCATGCTTGGTAGTATCGATCCTAGATCCAAAAGTGAAACGCGATCTCCTCAAATGGTTCATAGACCTCCAGCTACAAGAATACAACCACTTATTCAATGAAACTGAAGATACAGCATGGCTGGACAAAATTGACAAACGTTATGCATGGCTCAAGCGACACCTTTTAGAATTTGAGGACCGCTTGGGAAACATGTTTCCACAGAACTGGGAAGTTTCTGAACAAATAGCAGTCCAATTTTGCCATATTACAAGAGAAGAACTGTCAAAGATCATGATAAAAAGGAAGAACGAGATTGACGTTAAGTTGCTATTGTATGCGATTCAGAAAACAACCGCTTTCGAGAATTTGCTTTCTAGAAGATTCACTGGAATTACTCTCAGTGAGGATGGTTCAAAACTAGAAGGATCAAAAAATGTGAAGCAAGTGGATTTGACAGCTGACACTTTGGATGAGAGGGATATAGATTTAAATTCGTCGCCTTTCCATGGACTAATTGGTAGGGATAATGATTAATTATCTAAAATGATTTATATTTTTCAGTTTTCAGGGGGAAAGGAATTAGTCAAGAAAAGTTCATCTCATTAAGATATTGAATCTTGCTATAATCAGATGATCCAAATCAGCGTTTCTCAAACTATTTTCGCATACGTTGCATGTGCTATATGAACCAATAGCAGACCTTGAAACTGAAAAAGTTATAATATAATGTAGACAGTGGGCCCCCAGGGCAAGTTCCGTAATGTGCGCCCCTTTGCTCCTCTCCGAAAAACATATAGGGCAAAAAAACTACTGTAACCATTTCGCACCCTTTTTGGACATCGTCCCTATTCAAAAAAAACCTCTCTGCTAAAACCATTTTCCGCTCATTCAGCCCATTATTTTGCGCCTTTTACACACTAGGCCTAGGGCGCGGGCCCACTTGCCCTGCTACGTCCCTGAATATAGGTACGACCATCGTTTGCAAAATAAAATAAATAATACTAATTAATCATTATAATGTAAAAATCATAATGCATTAACAAGATATTGAGATAGTAATAAAACATTTATTGTTTTTAAGCATTAAGGCTTATTACACAACAAAATAGTTACAAATATTTGAAAACATCTTCAGCAATGGAAATAAATGATTGATCTGCATAGAGAAAATCAAAGCTAAGATCTTGCGTTCTGTTGTAGTTAGTTTTATGCTCATTTTGTTCAACATTAGGTCCTTAGCGATATTAATTTTTAATTTAGCATTACAAAAAATATTTTCTGAAAGGTAGGAGATTTGGAATTGAATTATAAACGACAATACTTTTTCAACAAAATTCGGATGACTATAACTTGGCTATCAATTTCAAACCTTCATCGCAGAAGAGCTCTTTTTGGTCGTCTGGGTGGTACCGTCATGCCACAGAAAGTGGGAAAGGTTGGTTGGACGAGTAATCTTCAGTAAACCTGAATCATGGAGGAGATAGAAGGAATATATTTGATTGGGATTTTTTGTTATATATTTCCCCTATTTCACGAAGACAGAAAGCCCCAGAAGCGCGAGTGAGGATAATTTGTTGTTTATATAGGTTGAACTTAAAACGTTGCAATCTGTAATTCGCTAGCCCAGCTCTCGGGTTCTCCAAAAGAAAAGACTTTTGTAAGAAGTTCGTTAGACTAGACGGTATCTTTTTGGGTTGGATGTTTTCCATATGATGTATATAATCTGAAAGAGAAAAAAACGTAACATTTTTTTGTAATTTGATTAACTGTAATTTGAACGCACGTTTTTCAACGCGCTTATATTGAAACTATCTCTTCTGGTAATACTTTGTAATCCTGAAAACAAAAATCTCCGATCATATGGAAAGGATCCAATTGCATACATTTTAAAACAGATACCGCCTGACCTACGTTCGGAATGTTGGAAGTTCGACCTGGTCAGGAATAGCGCGTTAGCCCTTTTTGGTGTTCGTAGTACTGACGGTTTTGTGTGTGAATTATAACCACAAATTGAACTAGTCAATAGTAATATTCCACAATACAATTGGTTGTTAGTTCCTATCATCTATCTAATAAAAAAACACTAATACATTAATTTCCATTCAAAGTCTCATATTTTTTTTTGACTTAATATCGCTGGAAAATTGGATTTCATATTTAATCAATGCTATACACTTTTAGGTAGATGCTTCATTCCACACCTACAAATTTACATCGATAGCGTCGACAGAAACCTATCTGATCTAATAGAGCGCTTTGTAATGGACCAGAAACAGAGTATTCCAACTGAAGCTACCGAAACCCAAGCCGCCATCCTGCCAAGTTGTCCGGATTTGTTTGTATTTTACAAAAAGAGTATGATTCAATGCAACCAGCTGGATAGGGGACAAACCATGCTCAATCTCGCTAAAGTTTTCCAAAAGTATTTGCATGAGTATTCTGAGAAGTTGCTCATGAGCAATCTACCCAAAATAGAAGCACAAACGTTAGGTACCTCCATGCAGAATTTTACCAAAGATTTGCAAAAGATATCAACATCAGGATTGATACATAATTTTTCATCCCTTCTGAAGGAAGGGGAAGTGACAAGGTATTTCTATTTACGAATAACAACTCAGGCAAACACAAAACAAATGACTCAAATGAATTAACATAGCTTTGTTAAAAAAAAAACTATTAAAATCTCCTTCTTTATTTGATAAAGAAATACAATGTAACTGATTCATACAAGTTGAAGTGCAGTGATGTTATCAACTTGAGATCTTCACCATGAAAGTTATTCCGAAGGTTGATGAAAGAGAGTTAAAAAATAATTATTCCTCCAAGAGTGATTACATAAGCTCTAGCCTAGGGCTCTGGCAGTTCGCCAGAAGTAGTGCATAAATCACCTTGAGGTTTACGGGTGACTTTTGGAAATCAAATCTTTCAGTGTTATAGTTTAAAAGAAGTAGTTAAACTGATCTGTTGTATTCATTCTTTTCTTCCATTGCTTTTATTAGTACAGTGGAGAAGGTAAATAGGGAGAGAGAGTTTACGAATAGAAGGTTCGTACATGAGAGTAGAAGATTAATTTCTTTGATGAAACTATTCAAGAGCTTTTATAAGAATCAATACTCTGCATCAGTCTTATTTGCTTAACATTTTCATTACAATCTACGAGATTTATGTTCATAAGTATAACAGGTCGTTTATCCGTACTAGATAGATATACATATACTCGATCATATACTCAACACCAGAACTATGGACTATACATCTGATTTAACTTGGACTGTGGTAGTTTTACCGGAAAAATTTGCTGAAATTTTGAACATTGGGCATACTGGGGATACCAAAATACATGCGGTGATGTTGAAATGAGTCTTTTGGACTAAACGCGAGTTGATGTAGACTTTGTTGCGCTCGCACACTAAAACTATGCATGTAACAAATAAAAGGTTTTTAAGCGTAAAATAATTTATAAAATAGATATCGCGAACAACTGTTTTTGGTTACCATTTTCCCAATATGACGAGCGTGCGGCAAAGATACAAGGTAACAAATCGAAGTCTGTAGAAAGAAAGGAGACCAAAAAATTAAAAGATATAACCATTCTCAAACATCTGACTTCTCAAGATTTGTATCTCAGTTAATTAGAGTGTTTCCACAGCGCCAAGGTCCTGACCAGCTCGGTCGATGAATTTTCTTGCATGTGTATAACAATTTACTAAAGTATGTTGTTATTGTTTATTAAATTCCAAAAACTCAATCCTTTCAGGTTCACAAAAGAAGAACAGACAAAAATTTGTTGTATTTTAACTACTGCAGAGTATTGCCTAGAAACGACACAACAATTAGCAGATAAACTAAAGGAGAAAATTGATCCTGCCTTGACAGATCAGATAGATTTTGCTAAAGAGCAGGATGACTTTCACAAGTAAGAATTGATACTCCTGAATTTGAAATGGTTAATTTGTAATAATTATACGTTTTAGGGTAATTTCGAATTGTATACAAATTCTAGTGCAAGATTTGGAGAATGCTTGTGAACCTGCCCTGACAGCTATGAGTAAGGTATGCGTGTCAGTATTAATATTCAGAGATACTTTTTTTGTCGCGAAAAAGGCTAGAATGGAATGATTATATGATAAGTACTCCTATCATTACTCTTGAACAATTTTATCTAGTTCTCCGGGTAGTTACCGTCAAACTATGGATAATATTTATGTTATGTATAACATTAAAAGTTATATAGTTATTTGAGTACAGTAGCTTACTTCTTTTGAAAGGGTGTACGCGGATTCAGTTACTATGTATCCTACATAAGACTTATACTATTGATGACACATTTAATGAATGCTCATGAACCCATCTTACATAAACTTCTTGAACACTTTACACAAGAATAATAAAATATACTTATTGTAATAATATTGGTAAAGAACATCATTTTTATATATACGTTTATGTTTCTTTCGCAGATTCAGTGGCAAACTTTTGATACAGTAGGAGATCAAAGTCCATATATCACAGCAATAACTACACACCTAAAAACGACAGTTCCTATAATTCGAGACAACTTATCACATTCCAGAAAATACTTTACCAAATTTTGTATTAAGTTTGCTGATAGCTTCATCCCTAAGTTTGTCCAAAGTATCTATAAATGCAAGCCAATTAAATCTGAAGGTGCAGAACAGCTTCTGCTCGATACCCATATGCTGAAGACAGTTCTGTTGAATCTACCGTCAATTGCTTCCCAGATTAGCCATCAGGCACCGGCAGCATATTCCAAGGTAATTTATTTTTAACACTGCATAATGTAGTTACCAATTAGCAGATTTTGCGTACAATAGAATATAGTCCTTGACGAACATTTTAGAATCATTTTCTACGGCCTTTTCTATTGCGACGGCGAACATTTGAGCGATAAAGAAGGAAACACATTTGGAACAATGTTAGCGCAACTTCCAGCGAATCAAAAAGGCGATTTTTAAATGCTTTTATGGCGAAACTCTTCCATCATTCAGATAAATATTGTATAAATTAATACAAAGTTTCATAAACAAATAAGTTTTATCCGAAATAAATGAATGGTCTTCATGTCAAAAGAGGAGTTTGTGAATACAGTTATTCAAAAATCAATATAACGACACCAACTTTCTATTGGTTTTCCTATTCCTCTGTTTTCACGAATTTGTTTCGAGACGACTGCAAAGACTAGACACATTTCTGGAACTAGTCATACCACTGGATATATGACACTGCTCTGCTGCTGCTGTGTTACATAAACTTCACTCACGCTAGGTCACCATGTATTCATCTTACGTATGTAATAAAAGAGCTTTACTAACATTTCGACTACACCAGCAGCCTTTATTTTTGTACTAAATGTAAGAAATTTGCATTTGAAATTGTAGTGACATTGATTAATCAACGGTCTACAGTATAACAGTTTCGTTTTCAACTTAGTTTGGTCTATCATGGGGTTTTGGCCTTATGAGAAGAAACGCCACAAACAGCAGTGTAACTCAGGGCAACGACCAAAATGCACTCAAGAACAAACATGCAAAAAACATGTATCATCTGCAGGTTTTGAAAAGTTTGATATCCTGATTACAACTTCGTTTTGCAAAGCTTCGTCGGAAGTACCTGGGCAGGATGTGTAATAAACCCAGTCTACCATCTTGGTAGATGATATATTTCAAATACCCACCCAATATGAGTCTTTCCTTTCAAGTTCAATTGACTATTATTCAAATCTCCTAACATCTCCACACCTTATCGTATGCAATACAAACTGTTATGAAAATTGTTTATTGTTCCAAAAATGCTTGTCAAATTTCTCTTTCAATGAAGTTATTTACAAACATAATGCAATAGAAACGCATCACTCATATGCCCTCAATATAGTATACACTTTCAAATTTGTGGTCGAATTCCAAAATGTGACAAACATTTCTTTGTTATAACAAATCGATTGACTGCATTTGATTCCTAATTTCTGTTTAAGGTGGTTACGAAGGGTTTGACAAAAGCAGAGATGATTTTGAAGGTGGTAATGACGCCAACTGATCCTCCGAAGAATTTTGTGGAACAATACAAGATGCTACTTCCCGACTGCCATTTAACAGAATTTAATAAAGTTTTGGAGATGAAGTGCGTGAAAAGGCAAGAGCAGGCTGTGCTAGTGGAGTTATTTAAAAGCTATAAATAATTGTACACAGATAGGTATTTCTAGTAATCTAAGGTATTTATTATATCGAATATTATATTAATTTTTGTTGTATTATAACTTTGACAAAAGCCTTCCGATCGTTATAAATGTTACCCATCACTCAGAATAGTTTTGTAATAGTTATTCGTGAACCTGCTGCATACGATCTCTATATGAATGGCTGGAGAAAGTGAATCGCAAGAGGCAAGAGGCTCAAAAGGCACACACCTGTATTTTCCACAAATTCATCAAGCATTGAGAATTAATAATTTGGTTTGTTGATGGTTATAATAAACACATGCATATTGCTGGTTATTTACCAACTTGACTATATTGTATTATTAAGAGCCTTGATAAAATTGATAGATTACAAATTTATTAATGAAAAATAGTCTATTCATTTTTTTCATGTGCTAGAAATATTTATTTGAAATTCCTACCTCCACAGAGAGCTGGTCCAATACTCCTGTATTTCCCACTGAAGGAACTGGGAAATAGAAATTAATGCTTATTTCTGGATGCAGATAGAATGTCATAATACCCATTCCTCCTTCTCCATGCTGCGCTCAAGTTTAGTGCCTTTGTGGCGTCCGATTAAAATCTATTAGATCAGATAACACTTATTTTACTATTTAACATTCAGTTTGAAATCGTAGGCAAAGCCTGGCAAGCTGGCCACTTTTGGCCCTTTCTACCGACCCCGGAAGTAGATCTTTTTTCTGTCAAACTCCGCTGTGCCGAACACTTCAGGAAGTGGGACGAGACCTCGTACTCCTAGCACTACTTACAGATTGGATCTTTCACCACTCCCATGAGTGACAATTGAATGTTCAATCTGCAGTGGACTGTGAGGATCCCTACCAGCATGTGGAGTGAATCCCTCTTCCTGTTCAGGAGCCACAGTTCCCTACGTTTGTTGGGGCGTGCCATGAACCTCTTGGCCTGCATGCAGTCATCTCTATCCAACCATGCTTTCGCCCATTCTCGCTGCTTTTCCATTACCTACCTTTTTTCATTACATTCAGTTAGGAACAATAATAGGTATCGGGTTTTGATGATTTCTCAACATCATCTAGCACATCATTCATGTGGACTTGTGTATTCATAATCAGTTATTGAAAAAATATGCCTTAGTACTTAAGTTGTCTCAGGAGATCCATCACAGTAAAGCTTTGATGAATCGAGTATGTTTTAACGCAAACACTTCTCGCATTTCGAAATCGAGAGATTGTGTTTATTAATGTTTCAGAGCATATATTTATATCACAAAAAAAGTGCCACTCATTTCCGTCGGCCTGTCTGAGACCGGCAAGTCTGGGAGCCCTTATAACTTTTGACAGTACTGTTCGGAGGTTGAAATCATTTGAAAATTATTCTATCGACCGCAGCATCATAAATAAAATTTAGGAATAATAAATAAAACCAGCCTAATCCATGTATATATTTTTTAAAGAAACGATTTTGTCCAGATTCAATGCATTTAATCGACGTTCAGTTTCTTGAAATTCCCATAGATGCCCAATATGTCATCATTTACTAATGGAGTAGGCCTCAGCTCTTCGTTAACTTTCATTTTCGCAAGTTTATCAAACCTGTCTGCATACTTGTCGAAGGCGTCTATCCATGACTCTGAAAATATGCCAGGCTATCATAAAGTATGAAATATATTTCAGCGTATGGTTTATTTTCAATAGATTAGGCTAAGAACAGGAAGTAAAAGAAATTGGTTTGCATAAATGAGATTTCTAATGTACAACACAGGTTAACGCAAATATCCGACATGTCGTACAAGAGTCAACCGTTCCTACAAAATGTATGTGCCCTTGATATTGTTTCGATACAGCAAGTGAAAAGTAGAAATACAGGATAACGCAAATATTTGACATGCCGTACACGAACCAACCGTTCCTACAAAATGTATGTGTCCTAGATATTGTTTCGATATAGCAAGTGAAAAGTAGGAACACAGGTAAACAGTTAAGGTTGATTCAGGTTATACCGTGCCGAGGCCGGACTGGGCACGTCATTCATGCTACACCGGGCACACACCGGGCTGCTTAAACAGAATTTTCACAGCCGGGTCTGCGTATGTACGAAGTGTTGCCAAGCCTCAGTCGTTGCAATAATAACACTTTAAATCATGAAATTAAAGTATCTTGATTTAAATAGAGCCTTAAAAATGAATCCATGGCTGTTTGTCGGTCATTGCGTCAGCAGACCGGAATACTGCTCATCGGGAACCAATCAGAACAGACCGCGCACAACGACACGTCACCGGACGGGGTATAAATAGGCATGAAAGGAACGTGTTCGTCGGTTCACCTGAAGACGATTGAAAATAGCATATCAATTGAAACGTCGTGATACTCAAAATTTTATAGACAATGAATCTCTAATGCTTCGATTAAGTTTAAATCACGTATTTTATTTCAATTATGAAGCACACTTAGTCTATTTTACGTTATGATTGGTATTTCCCTTGTAAGTGTTGGCAAAATTTTATTTCTATGGATGTTTGAACGCCCTTATATGTTATCTGTATCTTGTTGTAAATTCTCTAGCTGTTTGACCTATATAAACAGCATTACAAAACGCACATGGAAATCTTATGAATACCTGACTTACACATATCTGGTTCTTTCTCATTTAAATTGACTAAAGAAGGCGCGTGAAATTTATTCCTCTATTTTGGAAACATTTTTTTTTTTCATTTGAATGATGGCAGAGTTTCACCAAGTAAGAGCATTTACAATCTACAAGAATTCTCTCGCTGTTTGAATTTGATATATTTTTTCCACGTTTAAAAAGAGTATAGCATGCATAACACTAACTCATGAGTGGTGATTCTGATATACTAGAGTATTAAGATTTCATAGCTAATCTCAGAAACTAAACTTCCCAAAAGTTTGACTAACTTCTTACAAGATTCAGCAAATAAAACTGTGTTATTTCATCTGGTGTCTCAGGGTATTAAAGGTTGCTGAAATTTTCATAACGAAGTTGCCTGTGAATAGTAACTTGTGAATAGAGGTCTCAGCGCAGATATTAGTACCTTGTAATAACGAAGAGGCTGACGCTTAGACGAATGTCTGAAGGGACAGTCAGAAATCTTCATTCACACAGTTGTCAGTGATATCTGCGATTGCAGTTTCGAATCTTCGATTTTTTGTAAATTCATGGATTTGGTAGTCTTATGTACTTACCCCTAAGTTCTTCTAGAGATGGCAAGTCTCCACCGTATTCCTTAGGTAACACTTTACTCGGTAAACATTTCTTGAGACTATCTATCGAATCATGAATGTGAATCTGAAACATAAATTATAAACAATAAGAATGGAAGCATCCAAATAAATAAATCATATATTTAACAAACAGTTTCACAAATTAAACTTTTTCTTTCAGTGACGCGTTTCGATTTATATTTCTATCATCGTCTGACTGTCAGATTTGACTGTTAACAGGTTACATAAAGAAATGGTTTTATTTGTGAAACTGTGTGTTAAGTACACAATCTTTTTATCTGCATGATGGATGATTTTCACAAGGTAAGATCGTCTACAATCTACATAAAACATCCAAAATATATCTCTTACCCTGTCTGCAAGCTTTGGATTTAAGAGTTGCTTTATCAACTTCATAAGTGGTTCCGCATAGGCTGGTACGTTTAAGAAATGTAGTGCTTTTACCCTGGAGCTATATACTTTCTGAAACATAGCAGTGTGTAAGTATTTATTTGCTTTTTTATTACTACAAAATAGCTTTAATGAATTGAACTTTTTGAATTGTATTCTTCTCCTCTTGACTGAAAATCAGGAACTATTGGCAGCTGATTTAAAAACTCGTGTACCACAAAATGTGGAAATGCAGATCCATATCCATATATAACCACTGTGATCGTATTTTTTTTAAATTCAAGATAATAGGTTTTTAATATGCCTATCAATCTGATAGTTTTTCTGTTCGCCTTTCTGTTCACCTGTAATTTTAATGAAATTTCGCGAGGGTTATAATGAAAAAGGTTCTCCTGCATTTTACGAAATCAGTGCATTGGCAGCAAGGTTATAAGCAAAAAAAAATCATCAGAACTATGAGTTTTTGATTTTTCTTGAATTTCCAAAACACAATTTTTGAAAATTGTTCAAATCTAATAAACAGAAACAACAATCAAGAAAGAAACATATCCAAGTTTGAGTTTGCTCCTCACGTAAAATAAATTATATACGAGAGAATTCCATAAAATTCTGAGTAATTGCATTATAACAAATAATGTTAATACAGCTAGCAGACGATGGTATTGTTACGCACTCGAAAAATAATGCGTTAGAAGTACTGGGTCGATCGATTTGACTGAATTTTTAATAGACATATTTTCTGGCCTGAGAACTTTTTTAATCTTTTGCGAACGATTATTGGAGATTGTGCCGGAAACTTACTTCTATGGGAAGAGTGCCTTTCTTCATTATCACCGGATTCAGCCTGGCAAGTTGCCGAAATGGGAAGTGGATCATGTCGTGGATGTAAATGTCACCCAGAGCAACATCTTCTTGTAGTCGGACTTCCGCTATGTTATAAAAATGTGAATATAGCAGGAGAGGATCTATATCAAGGACTTTTGAATTTTCGGAAACGATTCTTAAAAAGCCTATACTGTATCCTTCGTCGGTCAATTCTGGGAGCACGAAGGAGTAGCTGAAAAAAAAAACGTTATTAAAACGTACGAACTGTTAACTACAGCAATTCTCACAACATGCTATCCATATAAGAGAAAGGATAATTAAGGAGTCGAAAATTTTTTAAATGCGGTTTTCATAATTCAAAAAATGAATACAAGAAATGTACATTAAAAGGCATAAGGTTGACTAAAAATAGTGAGCAACTATTTGGTTCCACAATAGTATGGTAGTTTTTAATTATATCCTGAGTTTCTAATTCGATCTTACTATTACTTTATGATAAGTACCCAATAGCAAATGTCACGAAATCATTTTTCCCTAACAGTAAATTATTCCTAGGACAATATACCGGCATATCAGTAGAATATAGCATTCTGTCAAGACTCTTGGGAGCGAGACAGCTTGAGGCTCGAGAATATTTTGTTTTAATCGCATTTTTTCTCAACTCTATTATTAATAATACACCGTCGACCTTTCCATGAAAACTATTATTTTTATCATTATAATTGCTGAGACCACTGTCTAATAAGCTTAGAATCGGTTTTTGAATCACCTTTTATGAGATGATTACAAGCATTTCTCTACCATGCATTTGATGTATACGGAGTTTGATTAAAACTGCAATGCTGAAGGAAATCTGGCAAGTATTTCTCTACATAGTGAATTGTAACCCTTTGTTCACCAATGACTTCAACAATAATTCATACCTGAATTATTTTCCTTTAGAAGTTATTCTCCATCGATTTTCAAAAAGACGGTATTTGTGACTATACCATAATAATAGAAAATTACATTATTTTATTTGCTCTGATATGCCAATTTTTGTAAATCTGCTTATCTAATGTGTTACGGATAATGTTAATGTTTTTTTCATAGTACAAGTCTAAAATCAGGGATCTGAAAATTTATAGATTTTTTGTACAATATAGTACCTAATACCTCTTCAAAAATATGAAGTATATTCTCCTACGAGCAACAATTTTTTGGAGCTGTGCATATATCAGTATTCTTAGTCCCAATAGCCTTCTGGATACATTCTTATAAAAATTCAGCAAAACAGCCGATTTTCGAGCAGATCTCCACTGAATTGAAATTCGGTCAGCATCTGGTGATATTATTATCATCAATTTGTTGTTTCGATTCCAGAATAGATTAACATAACGTTATTCAGGAATACGTAGCTAAATTATTATGTACTTACACGGCGTTCATAAGTTCTTTCATATGAGGGGAGTTTGGATGCTTATCCTCGAATACTTCTGGTAAAAGGCCTCTTATAGTGTAATACATGTCTACTTTTTGCTTGGAAGTCTCGATGCTGAATTTATTCAGTAGCAAGAAGTTTTGTATCATATGATCGTCTGGAAAATATAGAAATGTTAGTATGTTTTGTTTGGCCGTGCATTTATATAATTCCAATAGTTGTTTGAAACTTGTAGACAAGGTGGATTTATGAAAAGTTTGATTTCGGACTTCCATTGTCTATAAATTTTTGAGTATCACGACGTTTCGATTGATGTGCTATCTTCAATCGTCTTCAGGTGAACTGGCGAACACGTTCCTTTCATGCCTATTTATACCCCGTCCGGTGACGTGTCGTTGTGCGCGGTCTGTTCTGATTGGCTCCCGATGCGCGGTATTCCGGTCTGCTGACGTGGCTGTTTGTCGGTCATGGTTTGTTGTCTGGTCCAGTTGTAGTCTATTGATCTTTTTTATGAGTGGCTGCCAGATTGGTTTAATGTCTACGCTGGGTTTGCTGTACACTTTGCTGTTGTTGGTGATGAATGCCGCCTTCTTGAATTTCCTTCGATACCAATGAGGTTCCTTGGCAATAACCTTAGCGTCGTCCCAAGCTATTTTATGGGGCTCCGTCCATGCGTGGTCAGCTATTCCAGATTTTCCTGTCTCTGCTCGCTGGGTGTTGAGACGATGTTCTTTGATTCTTACTTCCAGTGGCTTTTTTGTTTCTCCAACATAGATTTTACCACATTGACATGGTATCTGGTAGATGCAGTCCTTCGTCTCTTGAGATTCATTCCTGGGTTTAGTTTTTGTTAGGATACTTCTGAGGGTGGCATTCCTAGAGAATCTTGTTTGGATGTTGTATCGCTAACCTATTCTTTTGATTCCATCTGATATTCCTTGGACGTAAGGCAGAATGAGTAAGTGCTGAGATTCTTAGTGTTTAATTCTTCTACTGTTGGTATTTTCCTGTATTGTTGCTTCCACTAGCTTCTTTGGGTATCCGTTTTTGAATAGATCTTGTTTAATGATATTGAGCTCTCTTTGTAGTCCCTCTTGTGTGTTACAAATATTCCTAGCTCGGTCGACTAAAGTCTGGATGACGCCTTTCTTCGTGGCTGTTGGGTGGTTTGAAGTGTAATGTAAGTATTGACCTGTCTGAGTTGGTTTTCTGTTGTTTCTATTTTGGTGTTTCTTCTCGTTACTAAAACATCTAAAAATGGAAGGCAGTTGTTGCTCTCTTCTTCTTTCGTGAAGTTTATCGAAGGTCGCATGTTGTTCAGATGACTGAAGAATGTTTTTGATTGAAGATAGCACATCAATCGAAACGTCGTGATACTCAAAAATCTCACGAGAGGCGATCCTCGTACTCTACGCCTGTCTCATTTCTACTGTTCCTGCTACTTCTATTAATTTTTTTCGCATATCTTTCTGGTACCTATACCATGGAAACAGGCAAATCACTTGTATACTGATAGACTTGCATCTAGAGGAGCAACATTTTATTCCGATCAACGAAGATATCAAAAGTACTGTCGAATGGAGATCTACAAATGGAATTCAGTTCAGTCAATTACCCTGACAGGAAAATCACATATTGGTTGGCCGAACGTAAAGATTTAGGGACGCCCAGTACTGGAGTCATCTTGCATCAAGCTTCTGAGAACTAACACTAGCAATAACGGGTCCTGGTATGGTAATATTGCCGGTCTCGCTGGGTCGGTAGTGTGGGGATTCGTACAGAAGGGCAGAACATCAGGTAGTGGAAAGGAGCTCCACAGTACATCAAAGAAAACTGGGTGATGTGTCCCTATTCTATAGATTCTACCATGGTAAGTATTCGACTTAGCTGTCCCGCATAATAATACCGAGTCATCAGTACAACGTGAGCTGCATGAGTCCAGCGGAAGCACCATCGCCAGGTCGAACTTCCAACGATCCCCTTTCAGAAGTAATTCTTAAAGAGTCTTTTAAGGTCAATGTAATAGACATTACATTATAAATCGTACTTTGGAATTACGCGATGGACAACAAGGATTGTAGTGGCTTCATCATTTGAAGTATACTTATTAGTCATGGTATCACCACAACGCGTTTTCTATTGCCTAATAAAAGTATGCCAGTTCTCATAAAAGTTACATTAATGACTAAAATACTTGTTACATCTTTTATCCTGTATATTGGTGTATATGGTTGCGGCATTATCATCTTTTTTTTACCTTTTCATGTACCAATTCTTTATAATATCTGTATACAAAGAAATTCAATCAAGTTTGTACTCACTTCACTGTGAGTGTTTTTATGAATAAAAAACGTTTAGAGTAGGAATTAATAATTTTGAATGGACTATTGGACTAGAAGTTTTCAACTTATCTTAATATGGTTGTACGTGCATGTTATGTATGTTCCATAACAGGGAGCTCAATAAAAGTTACATGGTAATTAGCTGGTATGTTTTTGTAATTATAATTGGAGTAACAAATGCATTTTGTTATAGACTCAAATATAACAGAGATTAGTGGGCAATATTCATGAATACCTAGCATTTCAGCAGCTTTTGGTCGTACATTCGTTGGCCCGCCGGCCGGTGCTAATTTTTGTGCGACCTCGGTTTTAATATTTTACAATTTTCTTTCATCTACGTGTTGTTTCCTTTCATGATTAGGAAAAACTATTCGCATCTACCTATTTTGGAAATTGTAGATTCAATTAATTACAATTTTAAAAGAATGATTATAGCGTATACACATATTACACAACTGTATAAGTAACACACAAAACACCAAGTTTATAGTAGTAGTGTCAAGATAATCTCGGACATACATACACCAATATCTAACGATAGAAACCACAAGTTTATTTTTAATTCGTTCACAAATAAATATTTGGAATTCAAAGAACCCTAGCTCATTTTCATGTAAGCATTGTAATAATAAATGTTGGGATAAGTTTTACTAGCATTATCTAATAATCAAATCATACAATTTTTTATCGTTACTGTCCGTCTACCCGACTTAAGGCCTTGTATATATTCAGTATAAAAAAACATCAAAGCACTAATCCATACAAAACTGAAAACTAATTATTTGTTGAATAAATCCTTAACTGACATGAAAATGATATTTTGATATTGCTCCGCTAGTTTTGATGTAAAAACTGTATTTGACATTGCCTCTTAGTGAACCAAATTTTCTACAATGATTTTTAGTAGACTAGAATTATTCAAATTGATACGTACTTGGTATTTCTGGCAAATGTTTTTGAGTTTTCACCCATTCTTTGATAATGTTTACATCTTCTTGAAGTTGTTCCAACGTTTTTCCTTGAGACTTCAATGCTAACTTTAGCCTCTCATCACCGTCTTTGACAAGCACGTTCATTTCGCCACTGACTCAATGAGAATAGTAGCATTTGTCGCGTACGAAGTCAGGGTCTGTTCGATTTTTGCACATTATTGTTAACGGCCAAGATAAAGTAACAGTACCTGGTGACCTCCAGTGAAAATGTTTTTTTTTTATATTAAACGCAGTTATTACTCATAATATATAATACATTCATTCCATATGTCTTCAGGGTTATTTGAAGATATAGGAATTGGTTAGAAAGCACCAGTGCCAAAAGATTCTGACATAATGAGAGGGGCAGCTATCATGTTGAAACCGCATACTTGTCCTTTATTGAAGTGGCATATCGTCTATTAGCTATGGTGAATAGTGTAGAAAACCTTGATATTTTTGCTCATCCAATGTTCTTTCAATAAAATTTGGACCGATCAACCTGTCATCAATAATTCCGCACCATACATTCACTAACGAAGGGCGCTGATGTTCCACTTGTCTCAATCCTCGCGGATTTTCCAGTAGTGCATATTATGTCGATTTACTTCACCAGGGTTTTTAAAAAACTGAGAACAACAATACAAACAAAATCTATTTAATTCCATTCAATTTCTTGCCCACTGAGAAAATACAATTCAGTCAATAATGTTCCAAATAAATGATAACAGCGTTGTCTACCGTTGCGATATGGAATCGTTTCGAAAAAGAACAAACGTTTTCTTTCTTATCTACTTGAGTTCCAATCCTTTTGAAACATACCTAGATTTGTCGGATACTTTGAACAATCCAATTCGCCTCCTGTCCTAAAACATGTTTCCCTTTCACTTTTTCTTTTTATCTGCATTTCATTTTGGCTATTTTTTTGACACTGTTTAATTTCCGAGTTGTGAGACCTGACAGACTCAGGATTTGGTCCTAAGGAACGTTGTGATACTGGACAGAAATAATGTAGAGGTCTGATTTATATTTCTTTATTGAAAATGAAACGAAAAGGTATATCTTATCACGTCATGTATTCGATGTTTTGTTTCAGTCAACATTCAATTTCCTAAAGTTGCCATGGAATCCCAACACATCATCATTCACAAGCGGCGTTGGACGTAAGTTTTCCTCTACTTTCAGCACATCAAGTGTATCAAATCTATCTTGATACTGCTCCAGTTTCTTCAAAAGCATACCTTATTCAATGATTTCTATTAGATACACACCTTGCATGGTTTTGATTTTATGCGTTGTATTTTTATTCCTTGACTTATTAAAACGTATTAAACAAATGCAATTGCCTATTATCAGATATTCATTTATTCGTATCTTATCTCTCATTTATTATTTGTGAATCGTTTACATGCTATCATTTTGAAAAAAATGGTGCACTAAGCTGGACAATTTAAATATTCACAGCATAAAGTTGCAGAAATGTCAACGTCCAACCAAAAATAACCACATAATAAGTCAATATTTTCTTTCGTGGAATTATGATAAAACATATATGTATAAAAATATTTAAATTGATGGTTTCGCAAGCTGTGTCGTTGCCAAATTAAAATTACTCAGCGCAAAAATAATTAATCAAAAAAATATTGTTAGTTATTGACTATCTACATCAATCGAACTGTAACACCTAGGTTTAACAAGCATCTATGTCCTGTTTTCCACTTTTGAGGATAAGGAATGCCTCCAGGTAATACTATATTTACGAACAATTCACGTAAGGCATTGTCTAAATCTTAAAAGATCAAATATTCATTAAGGGTACGTCTTCAGAATCCCATATTTTTTTCATTTTAAATTAGTGAAATTCATTGACCAAAATTAGTGGCAAAAATTTTTGGAGGTTGTTGTTAAATTACTGAATGGACTTTCATCGAATAGTACTATTTTAATAATAATAATAATAATAATAATAATAATAATAATAATAATAATAATAATAATAATAATAATAATAATAATAATAATAATAATAATAATAATAATAATAATAATGAGAATCTGTTCGTACTTTACTATTGCTACACTTACTGTTGAGCTTTTTGAAAGAAAGCTCTTCTCCTCCTAAATCTTTTGGTAAAATTTCCAATGGTATGTATTTCTCAAGGCCATCAACTGATGAATGAACGTATATCTAAAAAAAGTCTATGAGGGCTCACTTTTATCAGATCTGGCTTACTCACCCTTTCCTGCAATTTTTGTTTTATAAAGGACTTTGCAAGGTTAATCACACTCTCTGCAAACGAGGGGCAATTTATGAAATGCATTTGTTTTACTTTGTTGCTGAATACTTCCTGTAATGAATAGATCAGATAAATATAACGGTTAAAATGATCGCGACGTACTTTAAGAGGGTATATATTTTTTGTCTATCCGGTTAAATGCCGTGACTATGCATGATGTATCTGTACAGAGTATTACAGAATGGTATGTGGAAAATTTAAAGGCAGATTCAACATCTGAAAATAAGAAAAAACTATATATAGACATAGGGCCGGAAATATTCCGTTTTTTCATGATATCGCGTTTAAACTTTTCCGTCTTTGATAGTTTTTTTTGCATTCATTGAAAACCCGTTGAGAAATTGGGATGTATCAGTCATACTGCTTCGGACTTACACTGTCTTGAAGTTTTTGCGTTACACATTACGTTTAAATTGAGGATACCACATCAATCGATAGGTTGTGAAACGCAGAAATCTCAAGACAATATTAGCGAAACATCCACATCCACATTGTATACAAATTTCAAACGACATGTGATGAGATACATTTTTTGAATTGTCAAAAGACGAAAGACAAGTTATAGTGGCAGAAGTTGGGCAGAAGATACGAGTTTTTAAGACTTATAATGGAGGACAGAGTTAAACTATTACACTGAGTCTTACGTAGTCGAAGACACCCAATGATATGATAATTATTAGATAACTCCTCCATTGATAGTCGTTCATTTTCTTCAATGATAGATAGCATTTTGAGAAATCATAATTAATGTGTAGTTGAACCTTATAAAACCATTATTGTGGTCGCACAGCCCGAGATATATTACAGGTGATTGCAACATTCACACATTTCAGTGATAAAATTACAAATTATAATAATTATTAATTGGGTTGCGGCGCAACTTTCCTTTTAACTACTTTTCCTGTAATTAGATCGTCGAGGCTAAAAACAATTTAAGAAAACGTTAAAAACCTTACCTCAAATGCTACCGCGGATTTTTTTAGTACAATAGGTGTTAATTTGACCACATGCCCCATCTTGACATTACTAAAGTCATATATATAAATATCACCTATGCTAATATCTTCGTTTATCCTTATCTCGATTACATTATACATATGTGCAATGACATTATATGGATCGAATTCTTCTGGTGGTAAATTGTCATTTTTTACCACAGTAACTCTGTAACCTTCTTCTGTCACTCTAGGTAAAGGAATGCAGTATCTAAAACAGACTTAGTACTGGAAAAAGAATACAAAATAAATAGTACCAAAATATGTATTGAATATTTCAAGCGCTCATTTAAGCGAAAGAAAGCTTAGGTGCTAAGTTTTGAATGTACTATGAAATGATTGCTCCGTTTACATCTATATTCTGTGATTTTATCTTAACAATTCACCTATATTTTGCACTTACACCTTTTTGGCAGTCTGCTGCATATGTGGAAGCTTTGGATTCTTATTTCGGAACAACTCAGGTACCAGATCTCTAATTGTATAATACATGTCTAGTCTTTTTTTTGTATTTTCTATACTGAAATTCGTCATGAACAGGAAGTTTTTTATAACATTGTCATCTGAAATAATAAATAAAGTAAGATTGCTGAGAGTCAACAATGCCAAGACTGTCCAAAATAACAACTTGTGGAAGAGACTCGTTCGAAGCGGTTACCCCTCTAGTGTTTACGGTACTGAGAATTCTTGGTGGAATAGGTATCTGTTCATTTCAACTTTTAGTCTGCATGAAATTCTCAAAGGTACTCGATTGAAAATGCATTAGTCTTTTATGACTCATTTTATCAGCGTCGTAGCTAGAGCAGGGAAACCAGGGTCCGTGCCAGTGGCGTAACCACGTGTGACGCGACGTCGTGGGCTGAAAGGATGGGAAATGCTTTCAGGATGGAGGTCTTTCGTTCTCCAGTTTTTTCAGGGGGTGAATGTCCAAATCGGTGAAAATTAGGGAATTTTTTCTGGGCGTCATAGATCCTAGCTGCAACACTGCATTTTATGTGAAAGATGTATGTAGAACGAATTTAAAAAATCTGATGAAATCCATCAAAGTTCACACAAATTCTAGCAAAATATACATACATTTATCATATCACGTATTTTTGAGGTTGTCTAGAATAAAGTAAGTTTTCATGCATCATCAGAAACGTTAAAAAACGTCGAGAAAAATATCTTCCAACAACAGTTTTTACTATGTTGGTTATTGTCAAGATTATCTATTTTGCTGGCAAAAGCATTTCGAGGAGCACAGAGACCTCAGAGAACCTATGGCTTGAGCACATTTTCTGCCCAAAAATATCGTGTGATCATCATTACGTGACTGCATACTACATTCCACACATTATTAGCACCCGAAAGAATTTATTTAACAATAAAATATAGAAAAAGCGATGGTCTACAGTTTCTGTTAATAATATTTTTAAAGCTTAGTGACATAAAAAGATAAATAGCGAGAAAACTAAAGTCATGTTGTTTATTTCGTTTGTAGCTATTATTGTCCCCTACAAAATGTTTTTTCTAGTATAAAAGTAATAGCAGTACGAGCGAAAAACTGATTTATCCCCTTGATTCAAGATGGCGCCTAATTTAAGGGGATAAGAACTGTGCAAATTAAAAAATAAGGCATTTTTGCGGTACTACACTCCCATGTAAAATTGAAGTTTTTGTCGCATTCAGTTCCCAGAAAAGCAGTGTGAAAGTACTGTTTGCCTGGACTGTACGTAATCATGCATCGGATATCAATGCAAATTGTTCGCATACATTTCATCAATTCCGATTGGAAAATGTAGAACTTTTGTATCATTCTTCTCGGATGGTGGTAAATTGGAAGTTATACGTGACAAATTCTCTTGCAAAGTGTTTTGGTCTAGCGTTTGTTCTTTTTACTGGATAGATTTGAGTTTTGATGTGTATTTAACATGTTGTTCTCTCTCTTTATAATGAATTAGACACAAATTGCTGGAAGTGAAATTGTCTAATACTGTTCGTTGCAGACATATCATTCATTGACAGGTTATAGTTATTTCCATAGCTTCCAATGTAAAAAAATAGGAAATGAAAGGCTTATAATCGGCTGAAACTGCTTTGCTATCAGCTCCCAATAACTGTCGACTGCTTGACATTGAAAAGCCCTTATAAACCCCTACTATACACCACTTATTTGGCAAAGTTTCAGTAGGATGTACATGTACATGAAAGAGTACAAAGTAATTGTCTAACGTTTCTCACTTACTTGGAGTTTCAGGCAGATGTTTTTGCGTTGTAAACCAGGACTTAATTGTTTGAATGTTGTCTTGTAGATCCTCATTTTTGACATCAAAAGTAATCAAAGCTTTTTCAATCCTTTCCTTTTTATTAATCGAAAAATCCATATTTTTCAATTGTATAATTTGTGAGGTTCCTTAGACGATATCACAGATAACTGTATTCTATCTATTCAGCTTTGTTAAAAGTAAACACTCGATTTCTTATCAACACTTGATAAGGTTTATTCACCAGGGGTCCGCGTATTTTATATTATATTTAAACCGTTGTAATGCTGTACTTGTCGTACAGTGGATGATATACTATAAATGATATATTAAATGCGCTTCCTCAAAATTACTTGTACCTTAAATAGTATATCAAGGCAAACTGCTATGTAATGTTGCGCAATTTATTTCTCTAGCACTATTTTGTAAAAGGTGTGCTAGTGAAACATTCGTTTTGCCAATGAAGATGAAAATAAAGAGACATGACAAAGTTGTACTGTAGGTAGAGACAAACACTATCGATTTTAGGTAACATGAAGCGGCATTAAACAGCAAATATACATTTTCAAAATTCTCGGGGTGAGTGGCTTTCAGTCTATCTGAATCAATTTTATAGAGGGCGGGATAGAGCTCCCCCCACAATCTAGTATGCTTTACCGATGGATCTTGCTGAAATTAGATGGAATCCAGTTGGGCGGGAATGTGCTTGTAAGGAGAAGGCGCGTACCAGGAAACCAGGAAGCAGATTACCTAGCGCTAGATTAGGAACTAGGTGCCCATGCGATGGCCTCGAATCCATAATGGGGATAAGCAGGCCTCAGGTCAGGTTTAGCCGTGCAGTAGTGGCGACACTTTAAAATTTAATCCTCAATGGCGCTTCCAAGATCAAAAAGTTCCGGAGGTAAAATAAAATACCTGGCCATGCGTATCTCCGGGAGCCAGGTGGTCGTGGAGGCCTTTTGAGCGAGGCTTGTTCATTTAAATGTGCCACGAGTTCACAAACATCAGCAATTTCCCTCTGACCACAGGGCCCCAAGGCCAAAGGAATATATTTAGGGTCGACTTCAGGAATGTGCGCAATGACCATGAAGCCTTATAGTTTTTGAAAATTTAACTAGTGGCAGTGAAGTAATCAACTTCTTTTTGAGGTGCCATATAGGCGACTGATCATTTTTTAATTTACAGAATCAAACTAATTGACGTTATGTTTTTGACCAAGCGCCTAGGAGCCAAACAACTGTCAATTGTGACCCCCCATAGAACGGGGGAGTAAAAAATGTATATAACTCCATTTATCTGTACTTTGGTTCGCAGGCGTCAGTCGTGAATGACCAAGTTACAACAAAACTTTAATTAGTAGGCTATGCAGAAAACTAATTAAAGCTATGTTCTATGTATCAGCATCGGCTAAGAAAACATCTCCTTATACTCTGAAGATAGAGACATTCACGGATTCGTTATTTTAGTAACGACATCACCGCCGTTTTTGAAGCGACTCACGCTGATAACATGGGTTTCAATCATTATTTGTTTTGTAAAATCTATGTGGAATGTGCACATAGAATAATAAATAACCGGGGTATGGCTTGACGAAATTGAACTGCAAACATCTTTTTGGGCAAGTGGGGCCCTGCGCCGCAGCACCATACGGACTCTAGGTGCCGCTGGGTGGTGCATCAATAAAAAAGATGGAAATGTTTCATTCAATTTGTGTCGTCTGTACTTCCATCGATTTATATTTGAAATATCCAGTTGAAGTATATCTTTGAAAATTAAAGTATTTGATTCGAATATCAAAAAACAACATTAATTATGCAATAATGATGACTGCTAGTCGTTCCGTGGTTATTGAAATTATCAGAATTAGTTAGAATGCATGCGCCATGATTAGTTATAATTTTTACACGGGTGAACGTGAGAGAAACAATCTAAATTAATCTTTTTAGACGTTTTGAGGTAATTTGACTCTCAACACATGGCAAGCATGAGTTTTTAGTATAACTACAATTTATCATGCCTGGTAGATATGACGTATGATGTTTGATTCACGATTTTATACCATTGTGTGATATAAAATAGTCGGAAAACATATTTCACGTGAAATATTACGACATATCATCTATGTATATCTAAAACGTTCCAAATTTTGATAACGTACAGCTTTTGTTAATTCAAACTATTTCAAGTTTATTGTTCTTTAAAATCATCACAAAATTACCAAACACCCTTTTGCTATTGCTGTTCAGAATATAGTAACACACATTGCTTGTAGTTAAGTCCACATTTTGTAGAGATTGGTAAGAATAGTGTATTGAAATGAATTCCAGGAAATTGATTTACGCAGACCCTTACTGTTGTATTTCCCCCTGTCATCCGGATATGATTTTTACTGCATTGTAGTCGCGCTATTCGCGTACTCATGTTTACAGTGACGGTTTTACTTAACTTCGGGCCCTGGGTGCTGAATATTTTGGGCTCCGTTCATTGCACTTTTTTATCAGTTTTCTAACAAGACTTGAGCAAACTATTCAAATGTTTCTAATCGATACATATAGAATTGTTATAAATTGCTTGTTTTAATTGAAAATAATTTGCGAGGATAACAATAAACCGCCAGACTAGGCCATTGGGTGGTCCCAAAAGTGGGCTCGTCGGTTGGAAAAATGTACCAAAAAAGCCTAACGAAAGACACGTTGAAAGAAATTCAAATGTAAAGCCAACCAATAGTCAGGCGCTGGACACAGTCCGGCACTGAAACGGTTGAAAAAATCTTAATTCAAAATGATGGGACATTTTTTTATGAAAAAGAGGAATGATCAAAGTACAGAATTTTTCATCGTAATGAATTCAGTCTCTGAAATTAATTGTACTAAAATAGCAATAGGGCAACACTGGCCGATGACATAAGGGGCACGAGCTTCGCGTTGACGCAGAGTTTTATTATCCTACCGAGCAAATCACATGTGTTTGAGTTTTTGGTGTTTATTAGACTTTAATTCAATTTTTAATGAGGAAATCATAATGGAGATTATGATTAATACTATAAATTTAAATATTTTATTCAATGACTGCCCCAGAATATACCTGGTCATTCTGCCTATAATTGCTGTATAAAATGGATTGATTTCCTCATAGTATACCCAGTGGCGTAGCTGAAATTTTTAGGCCCTAATGCAACATTCATGATCAAAAAAGTGTCAGTGAACAAAAGTGGGCGCTAGGGGGCCCTAACGCATTGAGGTATCACTCTCAGTATATCAGAATATTTTTCTCGCATTTCTTGTATTAGTTACCACAACCATTGACAGCCACTCGACGGTAGCGTACTTTATGTTAAATTATTATTTTGTTTTAATAATGCGCGTGTTATGAAAGTATTAAAAATGATTGATTATGTTGCAGCAATACGCTACAAAAATTGATGAAGCATGTTTATTTAAATAAAAATGTTAAATTTAAATGTACATGATAAAATATTCACATAATTAGGAAAGAAAAACACGGATTGGTTTTGTTCTCAGATTTATTCATTTATAAACTACATAAAAACTGTACCAAGTGGCACAGTCCCAGAATTCAACATAAATTTTTAATCATCGAAAATTTATACCTACCTAGCAAAATATTTTAAAATACAAAAATATAAATATCAACTTTTAAAACAATAAATTATGAAAGCTAGGAATTATTCACATTAGCAGTGACAAATAAACACCTTACAGAAAAAATGCTGCGAAAAAATTCCATTCAGTGCGTCTCCCATTTTCTTCTTCATTCTATTTATAAAAAAAATATAGTTTGCACATCGCTCCAGTTCTCAAAAGAAAATTAATACAGGACATGTTATCTTCTATTTCTAGTTATCCTAGATGTCTCACATGTTTTCGTGCAAATTTCCTAGAATAGAAGTGTAATTGTGAAATAAATTACTGTCTCTCCCAAAATATTGTCATACAGTGAGACAACTGGAGAAGGAAGTATCATTTTCTGGGTCTACACCTTTCAAATGTCTAGCATCTTTTCAGCCCACTGACATATTATCTAAATTAATTTTATTTGCATTTGAAAGAAGTAGCTTAGACTCAAAAGACATTGATACAATATATCCAGATATAGGAACAACTATATGATATGTATTTTTTGTTTAGAATAAATGTCACAATGCTCAGATGTCAAAATCGTGAGAGGCAAAATACTAGGTTCACACTACATGTAAATATAGAAAAACAATAGGAATAGAAATAGATCCATCAATCACATTTAATACAAACGTAGAGAGTTAAGACTAAACTACTCGACTTACTTCAAGAAAACAAGTTACCATTTGAATAGTTAGATTAATTAAATGTGATGGCTTCAAAGTTTTAATGAACTTCAAAGCAATAGTAGCTACAATAAACTTATGTTTCTTAAATGCGTGCCTGCGTATTTATAGTTTTAAATTAATCTTAAGGATTAAAAGTTAGTTTTGCAGTGGCTAGTAGACCAGTAATAAATATATCAATGCAGAAAAAACCAATAATTCAAAAAAACCAAAGAATAAAAGATGAGAGTTTCATGTCTGGTTATAAAACACGCTGATATACGTACATTATAAAACAATGTGCTTCTGTAGCATTCTCAAAGTTCTAGAGAAAAATAATTTTGCCTAATAAATTTTTCATTGACTATAATCTCTACCAACAACGCTTATGTAATATACTTCTCTTTCAAACATCCAACAGATCCGTATCCAACAACACATACCTAAAAACTAATAAATGCAACATTCTAGTTCCCTCCGTTGTACTGCTCTGGCAGAACGTACGAGATGTCATCCCAGGGGTGACGGTACAGACCCTGTTTGAGTCTCCTCTGATCCATGTAGTGACCGATGAATCCGATGGACCTACCCAGGACGAATAAAGAGTTGATTGCGCCAATGTTAACGTATTCTTGAGCTTCTTCGCTGGTGAAACCACCGCAGTTGCGCAACATGTCGACAAACGCGCATGCTATCACACCATCTACATAAAAAATAGAAAATTCAGTCAAAAACATGTTTACTAGCCTTAATATAAAATTACCGATTGGCATAAAGCGATGGATGGAAGTAATAACCACCAAACATTATATTTGATCTTATATTAAGTATACACAGCATAAATGAAAAATAGGTAAAACTCGATTGCTTAAATATAAATTTCTTATACACAACTCCTGTACAATGACCAATGGTTTCTTCAAATCGTACAAAGCATTATTTAACATTTTTGGTTTAATAGCAGCAATTTGCTCTCCAAATAGGTCTTTTGATTGTTTTAGACCCGTTGATCGTAGCTTAAACATATTTTGTGAATAATCTCATAGAAAGTAATCCGTTGAAAAGACATCAGGCGATCTTGGCAGGCACGTAATTAAAAAATATTTGCATACAACAGGATCTTGAAAATAATATTTAATTCCTTCAACTAACTAGCCGGTAAAAATGCAACGGTGCCAGATCCTGCATAAAAATTCAACTTCTCGTTATGTATCTGTGAAATGGCATAAGTTCGTAAGATCTGGAGGTATCATTCATCAGTAACAACGGCCTGTATCGACTTAAAGTATGCAATGACGAAACTAGCTGTGAAACCCCACGCGCACCAAACAGTAGGTAAGTCATTCAATGTGAATCTGATAGATGATCACGTGGATATTGAAGAATTAATCCTGCGATTAAAGACATTAAACTTAACTATTTTCTGTCAACAACTAGTCCGGCATAAAAAGTGTGGGTTAAAGATCAAGAAACATATTGCTGCATGTGAGAGTCACACGCTGCATATGTTTATAAGTAGCCTACAAATAAATTATCCTATAAATACTCACCGACATTAAGAATGAGGTTTGGCTTTTTGCAGGTGGTGATTTTTTCTACTTCTAGAGCATATTGGAGAAGCGGTGTAGCTGGGAAATTACTCATTACGAATTCTTTGACGATTTTCACTCGCTGGTCTGGGTTGTTTATTGATTTCACCCTGTGTCCAATACCCATAATAAGCTGGCCCTTGTTTCTCATGTGGTTTACGAATTCGGCAGGGTGCATACCTATAGGAAAAAAATGATAAAAATGGTTATATATACATCAATACTCCGTTGGAAACCTCAATACGGAGAAAAAGGTGATATTGCTTCATATCTGTCTTTCTTTAAATGCCGCAAAAATGGAGGCAAATATTTTGTGTCGGTGGTACTTTGACAATTGATTTGGTAACTGTGACTTAATTAACAAACAATATAGAAGTACTTTTATGAAGAACCCATTTTCATTATATTTTTCTACTATACATTTATCGAAGAAATCTTAAAGTGTGTAATTATACCTATAGAACATATCATGCCATGAAAATGTGACGTGCCACATTATACATTGAATCATAAATCGTAGTTGACTCGATACAGCAGATACTTTCCCCGAGGTATAAAAACACTATCTTTTCTAGTTTTATGTATGCATCCTATGCCATAAAAAGTGTTCGTCAAGTGTTGTGGAGGATGTTTTTTTTTTGACTCTGGCGCCAACATGTAGTACACAATATCCATTCGTTCGACAACGTAATATTTACAAATAATATTTTATCATATTAATAAAAAAAATAAATCAAGATAAAGTGATAAGCATGTTGACTCACCTTTATCGTAAGCTTCACTGAACATCTTCGCGGCACCGTCTAAAGCGCCTCCAAATCTGTCACCGATGGTCAACAGACCCGACACCAAACTAGATACGAGGTCCTTCCCAGCTCTAGCACAGACGATCGTGTTATGCGCACCAGACACTGCGGGACCGTGATCCGCAGTTACCATCAGGCACATCTCGAAGAATTTGCAACAGTATGGGGGCAGGCAACGCTGGAACCACAGCAAGGAGATCACGCCGCCGATCCCCACATTCTTTTGGAGGACGTCAGAGATGGGCATTCCTAGAATATCGAAAAAGTACATATATCTAAACTGAAGGTGTGAAAGAATGGAACCGAGCTCGTTTTACTTCCAGATAGCGTCACTGGAGTGGATGGTGGCTTATAATGTACAGATCATATCGTTCCTAAAGCGCTTGATATTAGAGACAGCGGATTTATCTGAAATCATAACTCTTGGACTAATTTGTGTATTTGGCCAAATTTTCTACAATTACGCAGTCTTATTGTCTCGTTAAATCGAGCAAGCCAAGTATAACAGTGCTCCAAAAATTAATAAATAAACACTTTTTGCTTGAATATCACATCGCATGTGCACGTTTCAGAAAAAACTTGTTACATCAGATTAATGATATCTATAACTTCAGGGAATCAAATGGATAATTTACTAGAGAATGGGTGTTGGGAAGCAACTACCTAAATAATAAATTATAAGTATTTTAGGATTATGAAATACGTCTACTCCTACATGTATACCTGCATAAATCAATTCTTGTCCTCGTTCATCACAGATAGATGTCATGAAGCTTGCTGGTTTCCTTATCAGACCCAATTCTCTTGCCCAGCTGTAGTCCATAGGTACCGTCGGTGGTGGTACTTCTGGTGCAGGTATGATAATGCCTTGTTTAACTAACTGTTCGTAGACATTCTGAATCACATCACCTGAGTACAAAATACACATATTAAAAGTATATTTAAAATAGGTGGTGCCATTAAAGTGATACTACAAAAAACTTTGTCCCAATGATAGTAAGTTGGCAATTCTGCTGAATTATATTTATTACTGTGACAGTTATTTGTGAACATATACATGCACACGTTGAGCCTCTTTTACATCATTCTGACTTTTCGAAATCTCATTTTTGAAGTTTTCTCCTTTCTTTAATCACAAAACTAGAGGGTATTCTGCGATCCCCTTTAATTAACATTCCTCAGAAATTTAGCAAGTAAAACCTTGATCCAATTGAATATAATTTAATATAAACTCACCTAAATAATCGAAGGAATCAGGTACATAAGCTCCAGCAGCCTTGAGAGCCTCATTTTTAGCAGTGGCAGTTTCTCTGTTCGAGTTTGCACAGGACCCTGCATGTCCAAATTGTACTTCAGAGGTGAACATTCCAGCACATGTACCTAAAATCATACATTACTTTATAATCTGCAAATGAAAAATGACGGAAATCATGTATTAGATGTATTTTACTAGAATGTTGTTTTTACTTTACTCCCCATACTCAATGAACAATTGAAAAACATTTGGAAAGTAAACTAACATCTACATGAAGTGTTCAACAGTCTTCAAAATTAGATAATGATTGCATCGCCTCTCAATACGATAATAATGCCATACAAATAATAACAAGAACAAACTTAAGACAACCTGGTAGGTGAGGCAGGTTTTGATAGAAATTCCCTTGAAGCATACCACACCAATTTGGATCACAGTCTATAATGAGAAACTGGAAAGACAATCATACTTCAATTGTATACAGGAAGATAATCTGTACTTTCTCCTGTAATTATTTATCTTATTCTATTATAATAATGATACAATATAATTAATCTACCACTATGATCTTGAAAACCAATACAATATAGTTGATATGTTATAAATATAATCAGGAGTGAAGACATTCCCTAACAAAAACTTCAAGAAACAATAACTATGAAGATTACAGTACTTGAGTCATCTTCCATCAAGATTCTGGGAATGAATATCAACAATAGCACATCATGGCACGAGCACGCTGCCGGTCTTGCTGAGTCGGCGTCCCAGAAGCTGGGCGTTCTTTTCCGTTCCAGAAGGTTGTATTCACCACTGTTCTACAAGGCTCAGCTCAGACCATCGCTGTGGTATTGCTCGCATGTGTGGGGATGCGCTCCGAAGCACTCTCTAAAGCTACTGGGTTGAATCCAAAAACGAGTAATACGTCTAGTGGATGCGCCGAACTTTACAAGGGACCTACACAGTCTGGATCTGTCTCTATTGTACAGATACTATCATGGCATTTGTTCGACCGAGCTGTCTCGCATAATAACACCAAGAGTTGCCAGACTGACGGGGCGCATCCTCACCAGGACGAACTTCCAACACCTCGAACGAGCCTCTTCCAGAAGCCGTTCTTTTGGAGAACATCGGCGTTGTGGAATGAGCTGCCGGAGATTTGGTTCCCAGACAGTTACAATCTATATCGTTTCAAGGTCAATGTAAATAGACAATTATCATCTCGCAGTGCTTTTGGAGCACGATAGGCTTTCTGCCTTTGTTTAACTCAGGTTAACTAATAAAACAAAAATAACTGTACCTGCCTTATGTCATTTTTATTAATGACTTCAGTTATATTGAAGAAAAAATCGCTACTCGTTTGTACTCAAAATTACTGATATTTTGCCCTTACAGCATTTGTTATAGTCATAAAAATACAGCTAAAAAACTTCCCTACCTATACACCAAGCAACTAGTGGTTTTGTTATTCTCTTTTCTTGCAGTGCCTTGCAAACTTCGTATTCTTCTACGCCCCCTACTTCGCCTAATAACACTATCATTTTTATATTGTCGTCCGCTTGGTACCTAAAATATATTTCTGGATTTATTTAAAAAAAACTGATAAGTAGGACTCAGACCTGCAATCTGTTATAAAAGTTAAACTTATAAACTTGTCGTCAGTTGCAATGATTACATTTTCCACTTTTTTCCCTTCTTAACTTGTCATCTATCATTAAAACCCCACCAAATTATAACAAACTATTGTATAACAGACGTTTCTTACGACAGGGTGCGTGGTCTGTGGGCTGGTTAATACGTAATGTACATGTCACAACTATTCAAGAACAACTTTTTACGATTCTAATGACATTTGCATGGGACATTTGTCATTGTGCGATATTTCTGAGTATGAATCGAGAACAGAGCGCCCGAACGCAAAAAAATCGTGAATGAGATATTAATAAATGAAGAAGAATAATTTTGGTGCAAAGGCCAGTAGACTTTTGGTCACTTGTTTAGATATGGTCACATCATAATTTTGTAGGATGGACTACTAAATGTTTCTGAAAATTAATTAAAGCCACGGGCCACTGTAGTAAGCACCTTTCAGTAGAGAAACTTACATATTTTCACTAACCTCATAATATGATCCATGAAGGTAGTTCCAGGATACCTATCTCCTCCAATAGCCACTCCTTCATACACACCATCGGTGGATTTGGACACAATATTGTTCAACTCATTAGACATACCACCGGATCGGGACACGTAGGCCACACTGCCTGGTCTGTACAATTTGGAGTGAAGGATATTGTCCATCATGCCTCCAGTGTTGCCGATTTTAAAACAGCCTGGCTTGAGGCCGCCAACAGTGGCAGGACCGATGATGGACACGTTCTTTTCGTTGGCCATTTTGATCAATTTCCTTGTATAGTTCTCCGGAATACCTGAATATAAAATACGGACGGATAATATGAATAATGATATGCACAGTGGGCCAAAACGTGGTAAACTCGGTGAAACTTATTTAATTACCAGACTTGCATTATATCCGGACTTGAGAGGCACTAGTTTAGTACCATTGTGTTTAGAGCATCTTTCACAACAGAAAGTACTTTCAGTAGACCTTTATTTTGTCTATATGAATAACTGAAATTAGGCACATCATTAAATGGAAGAATAATTGTTAATTAAAGATCTGTAGCAGTACATGAAACAAAGTCATTCTAATAATATTTTGTGGAAATATATACTTGCACACATTGTAAATAATTGTGATCATTTTCAGATAACTTTTTTTATTTCATTGTTTTTTATCTGGAGATAAGTTTAAGTAATTGTAAAAACTCAACGATCTACAATATTTTTTAGATAAGGTGAGAATGTATTCTTCAGCGATTCATTGAATTTGGGATAACGGAAATACTGGCAAAACATATGATTTCTGATACTTAGACAGATTGTCAAAAAACCTGATCAAACGGTGATTATTAACGGAATCGGATTTTGAAAAAAGATGGCATCCACAAAATTAAGATCAACAAATCCGCAATCCGATTTCCGAATCGTGATCATCGACCTTAAATTCCCTTTTATATGAATTTTATGACAATTGTTTCTTTTTTTTGTTAACGCCATTAGTCAATTAATTGCAGATGTTTTATTTATTCTTATTTCGCTTTCTCGATTAGTGACTCCTAGAAATTCTAGCATACAAAATTTCAGATGTATCCACGAAGATTTCATATTTTGAACAGCTTGTTGCTGTTGGCCAGTTAATATCATAATTTTATATATGACGTTTTCGCTAAACATTCACAAAACAGTGCTACATAGTCGGTGGTCTTATTGAAACAAAGAAATTTGGTCGAAAATGTTAACATTAATTTATGTAGAAGTGGGTGTGGGAGAAGTACGCTTCCGAAGCTCGTAAGCATCCCAAGCATTTCCTTAGCAAGCTGAAGTCTTATCATTTAGCTTTTATTTCTGTATAATGTGAATTCTCTAGTCATGTAATGATACATTTTTTAAATGTATGTTATTCAGAAGTGCACTTTAAGCACCAGACAGCTTTAAAATAGATATAACACGCACTCAATGACGTTTGTACAAGGTATATGCTCAGAGGTTTCCTCGAAAATCAGTAGCCATTATTAATCGCTTGAATTGTTGAGGCTTTTATGTTATTTCAGTTTAGCTTCGGTCGTTTAATTATTGTTCTGATAGTACTAGCGCACGTGGTAGCGCGCCTTTATACTGACTGGCATTTAGTAAATATTATTACCGACACCCTCGCCGGCAGTGTTGACCCAGAAAAAGATTACTAGACTATAATAACCATGTATACTATTTAGAGTAATTGGCGTCTGGGGGTAGTACCAAAATGTGAGGGAACTAGGATGTGTTTACAAATATGTATCGATTACGGAATATGGCAATCTATGCCAAATAAATAATTCATAAACTGTTACAGAAGAGCCATAGACACAAATGACCTCGTTACTTGAACGTGTATTGCAAATTCAGTTATGAAATATTATATAATAAAATATAGAAATATAGCCTTGGAATAGTTAAAAACGCGCAGACCGAAAGCACAGATATAATTTCATGCTTTAAATATGTTTTAAACATCTTAGCTGTCAAGCTATTTAGCTTAGTCGATAAGAAAATTTCCTGTAGTGAAGACCGGTTTAAGCCCCGATCTCACTGAACATTTCTGAATATAATTTTTGATCGACAAAAATCTTACCAACCTTCAGCAATAATAGCTATAGTCCTGATTTGTGGGAATTCCATTGTCTCCATAGTGCTTGAGTAAGCAGACCGCAAAGAAGCAAAGTTCACCAACACATCGGCATCAGGATGTTTTGTCATGGCGTCCTTCATTTGTTTGTAGACAGGTATGAGAATCTCCTTGTGACCCCAGTAAAACTTTTGCTTGTGATCACCGGTGAATGGATAGATGAGAGCCACAACGCTGGGCTCTGTGCGCCTGCAAACGAAGTCGAAGTCGAGCATGCTCTGCACGGCTCGATTCTGCATGCCCCACACTATCGACTTGGTCTTGTTAGTGAACATCTGGGTAGCCTTGGCATCTCCCTTCAGAGGTAAGAATTTTGGTTATGGATGAATTACATTTCAATGAAATTTATCGTGTTACCTGCATTTTGGTTGATGGTGGATGAATTTCTACTGGGTTTGGGATAGTTTCCTTCAAAAATCAAAAGTTCGGATCAGCAGTTTGGCATTTAAAAACTAGGTATTCAGTTTAATTGAAGTGGCGTTTTCATTCAGCAATTTTTATGTCCATTATTAGCAACACATATCTGTGTCCGACTTCATTTAGAATATATGCATTTTTATCCGGAAACAATAACAAAAATGTTTAGTTCCGAGAAAGAGATGTTGAAAAATAAAGTTCAGTTCAACACGTAGTTGACTCGGTCAACTATCCCCTGACAAGGAAATCACACAATGATCTGCCAGTCGCAGCAACATTGTAATGAAAAAAAAAACCATAACATTTACAATGTGATAATTTTCAGATTTTTACACTAAAAAAAAAATAAAATCCCAGTTTTTCATAGTTTTCTATTATTTTGAAGGTTTAGGCCTTACCTCCATTCAGGTCAATCTTGACAGAACATTTTATAAGACTGAAGCATTGAAGAAAACGCCTAAAGAGCTTCAATCCTCACCCTCAAAATATATAAATATGTCAGGGACGTTTCGATGATAATTGTTAAAAGTAATCAAAGGGGTTCGAATAGGCACATATAATGTCACGGACTCTTGTGCACTAGTTGACCATGTTGCGACAGTCAACATATTGAGCAACCAGCAGTAGTAGCCAGCTCTCATCACAATCAGTTCAACGCTATAGACATTGACGATGCTATGAAGTTATATACCTTTTGTTTCCTAAAGAACCCATAGCAAAGAGAAGCTATTGCATTCATTCTGTTCTTCCGGGACGACATTTAGAAGGCTTCTCTGATAATTATTATAAAGATATTCGATTCTACTCAGATAGTTTCTTCAACTATACAAAAATAATGATTCAATAATTTGATAAACTTTTCAAAATAGAAGAAATTTGATTACGGCACTGACAATCAGATGCGAGCTTGTATAACTCAAAAAGAGGAATTGGTAATAACTACGGGGTATCGAAACTCAATAAAATTCCGTTTCAGAACATCGAATACGTCTGACTGGTACGATAAGATCGCGGAAACTGCAGGCAGCATGCTTTCGCCTAGTCTCGTTCCGTCTACGCGTAACCAATTAGCCTGGGGGCAATCATGTGCTATAAGATGGCTCCCGCAGCCAGTAATTCGCGGCCATCTAGTGAGCAGATTCCAAATAATCATCATAAATATATCGCATGCCTAGTGCGAGGCAGGCTTGATAGCTATGATACATGTTACATTTTGTCATATATTCGCCTTTCTGAAATAATTCTATGACGTCGATTAAGATTAACAATTAGCACTGCCAATCTAAAAGTACCACTAAATATAGCCAAATGTCGATAATTAAATCATATATTTGGTAATGTTTGGAAACACAATCTATATTATAAACTCTACAGGAAGTATAAAAGTTATGGTCCGGTAGTCCTCTTGTCATCTAGTCTGTTCAATAAAAGCGCCTAGGCATATGACAGTAATCACCTTAATGACTATTAATTGGTTACCAATCAAAAATCTCTTGATTGGTTTGTGGCAGCTCAGACAAGCTGCATACAGGACTTAATGCTTAAGATATATGCTGCCAAAAACCGTAAGTGCATGGATAAATATTTTTGAATAATTCACTTCGTAGCATCTCAAATGCTAATTGTTGAGATACATACCACTTCAATTAATGACTGTTAGGCTATTTACATATGAAACATAAGAATCTACGAGTCAACAAAACACTATGAAAAAGGAAACATATCCCAAACCACCACAAAAAGAATATAAGTGTAGAGAAAAATTAATTTAATAGAGAAAGATGTGTTAATATGATAACAGAAGTAACATTGTTGATAATGAGATAAGAAACATGCACATGCACATTCAAGCTGTATTTCGACATCGTAATTAATAATTATCCGCAGTTAGATAGTTGATACGTGTCTGAACAATAAATGCTTATAAAATTGGAAACGACAGTTATCATAGAGCTCTGATATGTAAGGAAAATAAATATTTTATAATGAGGCATGTTTACAAATTATACGAAGTAAGAATAGTTTTGCTTCGTCCGTTTCAAATGATAAGGAATCAAGGTTTACAAAATGTTCTCCCATATTCGAAAAGTTTTATTCAAATTCAGGTTCATTAATTTTGTTTATATGTCATGAATAAAATAACCATTGTTTTATTGATCACGATATTATGCAATACAATCATAAGCGCGGAAAAATTTAACTAATGTTTGAATACAAGTGTATGTACTGGACAGTATCTCCCAAATAGAAAAAATGCCTCAACTTTTTATCCTTGCATCTCAAAAGCACAAAATGGAAACATGCCGTACGTATTACAATACTTATAGAACAATAGATATGCCTATAATTTCTGAAACTCATTCTGCGGTTGTCTTTTGATGGTACTTGTCCTGGCCAAAAAACAATTTAAACCACATACAATTATTAAGCTCTACTGACGATTTAGTAGCCTTTTTTAAATTACAAAACTAAATGCCCACAATTAGTATAGACTCGTTCTTTACTGTTTGAGCCAGACGGAGGTGCTTCAAGCATGCAAGAAGTCTTGGAAAATACAAGGCTTTATAATATTTGAATACAGCTTACGAGGTAGAGTAAGAGTAGTGAAGTAATGGAAGTATTGTAAGTACGCAGTTACAATACAAATAAAAACTGATCTAATTATATATTTCATACTGATTATCTTCAATTGGTAAAATATCATCTCACATCGGTAGCCAATATGGTTCATTCTGCGCGATACAGGTGAAGTGAACGATAAAATAACAAAGTTGCTTATATTGATGAATCCACGGAACACAATGCACTCGGAGGATGGGCTCCTTGAAATTTGAAGAGACGAATGTAAGCAACATCTAATCATCAAAGAAAATCCGTCGAGGGTCTTCTCTTGTTCTCTACTTTTTGGTAATTATTTGATGGACAGTATTTTCACCGTGGAATGAGCATACAGAAACAAGCAGATAGATACAAGGACGTGGCCGGAAGACTTGGTAGATAAAATATATGCTGGTAGAATTATGATGATCATAATATCTGCAATTTTGCTTGCTTGTCGCAAATTAACAATAGTGTTGATTCTATCAGTAAAGTTCACTTACATTTAAACTACCTTAAGTCATAGGGATTTATTAAATGCGAATAAGTTGATTTGTACGCAGAAATAAACCACCACACTGTTTCCACACAAACATACAGACCTGACTTACCCTGCCATTTCTACTATCAGCTACTGGACTCCTCACAACTTTCGCAGTACTTTGTTGCCCGGACTGGTACTGTTTATTCGGTTCTTTTTCGCCGCTAGGCAACGCAAAATTTGCTGTAGCGGTATCCACGCTTAGTTCTTTGGGGATGGGACGGGTGCCCAAGGCCATGCCCACTATAGAGGTCATATGCGTTTCTGGGCCAAACACGTAAAGGGGAATACCTATTAAAAATTGAGTCAATAAGTTGCCTATGTAATTAAAACACTTCGGCGATGTTAGAAAATATTCATACAGTATGGGAGGAGCATACTATTTGAAAAATGGCGTCAGGTAGGCTAATGCTGCAATGTATCACTTAGTTCCGACCGTTCGGTTCGTCAGCATCGCTTGAACGGTAGAGCGGATGAAACGAGTTTTATTATATGCTTACGAACCTTCAGTATTACTCTGCTGCGACTATATCGATATCTCAAAAAGTAAAAGTAGGGACTGATACCGAGATTAAGATCTATTTTATTAGATTCTGTCATTCCATAAGTGTTAATGACTGTCACGAAGATTCAGTGCCATATGGAAAATCTTTATATTTGCAATTCTTCAACCCCTGAAAGGCAACAGATTATTGCTGTAGCTTGAATATCTTTCTACCGTCAGTCAACGAATTACTTCAAATGTTTTCAGATGAATAAAATACATCTGGTTCATGTTTAAGATGAACAATTTATTTTTACCTTGTTTTCAAAATCAGGAAGGAGAAAAACTGCAGCTTACGATTGATTTATTAATCAGCAATACCCCAGCTAAGAATCTAGCTCGGTTTTGTCCTTGGAAAAAGCTAACTTTTAGATGGTATGCAGACTCCCATATTGTCAAAACTGTGTGTGTCAAAAAATAGGTGAGTGACATAACTTCATCTTTTACAGCCAATGGTCATACTTCTCAATTATTTTCTAAAATATGTTTTATTGTTTATTACTGATTCCAAGGCTTCTATTTCACTATTGTGGTTCAACTCTTAAAGATGTTGAAAAATAGTTTCTCTACGAACGAATTAGTAACTTTCACGGAAGGTTTGAAAGAGACCATTTTTTTGTTAGCCTAAAATTTATATTTCTATTTATCACCTAGGGTGTAATTAATTGTCTGAAATCAGTGTCAATCCATTTTGTACAATTTGTGGCAAACATATTAAACCGATTTTTTCTAAACTGGGACTAATTCCTTAGAACATTTTGAAGTTTTTTCATGTAAATTTTTCAATTTTTTTTATGGAAATTATTTAGTAATTTTTTTAATTACCGATTTATGGGGAATTAATTGTTTTTAAAGTTCAACGATGAAACCTTATTGAAATGAAGTCAGTGGTTATCCCAATTCTATCCACATACTAATCAACTCATTAGCAGAATCCTAACCTAACGTGCGGCCAACTTCTCTCATCCTCCTCAACCCCTCCTGATAGTTGGGACCAGCCCTTCTGACGAAAAGCTTGATGTTGTGCTCGATCAGCCTCTCCCTGAACTCAATCAACGCTGTGATTATCCCTCTGAAAGTGGAGGCCACATTCGTGAAGTTGGCAATGCCACCTCCAATGATCAACACTTTGCCTTCGGGATGTTTTTCTTGAGTCATCAGACCCAGGATCGTTTTGGCGTATTCATATGTCTGTTGTTCTGATGGAGCACCTGGAAGATATGAAGCATTTAGCTAATGCTGCTGCTGTTGATGATTGAATATGAAAAAGGTGTTGCGCCATCTGGTGGTGAGAATAAATTTGAGTTCTTGTACACGTTTAACATAAACATGCATACAGGGTGTTCAAAAACAAAGTTAAAATGTATGATTTTTTCTAGAAATTCTTAAGTGCTTTTGTATTTTACATTGACCTTGAACGTCATTCTATTTCCTTCATCAAAAATACATTTTTGACCCAAAAAATCAGAAGAACATAAAATTGTACGATAGTATGTTGTTTTGAACACTTCCAAATTTTATCTCTGGATTTGACTTGATGAAAAAACTATTTAAAAATAATTTCAGAAATATGAGTTGCAGAAGATGACAAATTTATGCTTTTTTGTTGTGTTGAAGATTCAAGGTGACGTCAAGGTCAAATACAAGATTACTATCTTACTACTAGATAGCTAAAATAAATTATACACCTTTGGTATAGTAATTTTTTCGCTGTGAAGCATCAGTCGCAGTCATAACCTTACAATATAAAAAATTGCAAATACAGTGCAACATACCTATTTTTTACAAATAAACTTAATTTTCTAAAAGTAATAATGGACTGAACTCACCTGAATATTCACCATAATTAGCTAATTCCTTGGAACCTCCTAGATCACAAATTGTGTCACTGTAGATAACTGAAGCACCACCACCTGCCACCATCGTCCAAATCCGACCTTTTCTGTTCAAAATTGTGAGTTTTAAACTAGCACCAGATTTGGAATCTAGATCGGCGATGTAGGCCTCCTCTGTAATAAAGAAATAGTTTAAGAAGTTTAAAAAATCTATAGAGCATCTATTTTTCCCTTTACAAAAATATAATATTCATATATAATTTACACATATTGCTCCTTTTTTATAAGAGTAATTTTTTCATATTAAAAAAGGAAAGTTATTTGCTTCTGTCTATATGTTAATGGTTGTTAAGAATTACGACTCTAATTTCGGCAAATCGAATGTATTTTATAAAATTTCATGTTTCTAACCATTTTTAGAAATCTGTAAGAAGTAGCTCAAAACGCTGTTGACCTCGCAAATACGTAAAAATGCGACCTTGGTATGAAGGTTGAAAAATCTAATACCGAGTATAATATTGCTAATCAACTAAAATGAAATATGGGGACTATGTCTCCTTGACATTTCAATTTTCCAGGCTTCAAAAACCCTTCAGTTAGTTATTTTACCTGGCAGAGCATCCCTTCCAAATGGAGGTGGATAATCGATATCTCCCCATTGTGGCCTGCATATGAAATCTGCCGTAGCATCCAATTTAGCGGCGAGATCCAATATGTACATTTCCTTGTCTGTTACTACAAGAGGATTGATTTCTAGGTAGGTAAAGTACAGGTCGACATATAATTTGTACAGGTTGTGGACGAATTTTGCGACCATATCTTTCTTTGCTGCTGGTAACTCGCCAAGAAGGGTGTTTTTGATGGTGGCTTCGTCAGTTTCGCTTCCTACTGGAACGTCCAATTTCAAGGCTTTGCTGTCGACATCACCTATGTCTACACCTGTAATGAAAAATTGTTAGTTTCATTCATACAATTTTAAGACTAATGTTTGAGTTTTTTATTCTACGTTGCAGTTTCTGTAATATGTAGCACAAAATATACAAAAATGAGATTTTTGTTTGAAATTTACACATATTAATTAATTGTAGCTAGAATAACGCGGCTCGGTTACAGTGTAGTTTTGGTATGCTTTTTCTGTTTTGATTTAAATACAGCAATATTGTTTTTTGAAGCCTTAAGAATTCGTGAAAAACCTTTTGTATACCTAAGATTTATTAATCACTATCCCAATGAAACATTCAAGGAATCTCGGCGAAAATTAATAAAATTTGACAGAATTTATCAGCTCTACTGCAGTCACCATTGACAGGTGACATGCCATTGATTTCAATCATAATAATAATAATAATAATAATAATAATAATAATAATAATAATAGAGTATTCAAACTGAAAAATCTGTAATGTACCCGTAAGTGAGACAGTAGGCATTTTCTTTTGGAATTATACAATCATCCTGTGCAATATAAAGGCAGGTTAATAGGACCAATTGCATCACTTTCAGGCTAGCAATATTCAATAATAGTTTTGGAAAATAAGTACTTCACGTCTCAATTGAAAACTATAGATGCAAGCGGTGTGCAAGAAATTATATGGCAATTACTAAGTTTCTATGACAACGTTTCTCACCAACAGAAATATTTGTGCAGAATGTTTTAATATTTATATAAGGTAGGTCCGCCACGAATAGTTATATGGTAATTAATTGTGTATTTCAAAAATAAAATAGTAGAAACGTTCACTACAATGGAAAATGATTGATTTTGTCTGAAAATTATACATTCTTCTCCATCTTGATCCGAATTTCGGTACATTTTGGAATATTCCATAAGAAAATGACATTTTAATGCCAATCTGTCATCTCAGAAGTTTGAAACTTTATATAGTCAAACACCATTGAATATCTAACTTATAACGAAAGACTCTGACAGCCTATTGGTAGAGCTTGATAAGATCTCATTCCATTGACTCAATATAACAACTCGTTATTTGATGAAACCGTCCCTAAATCTGCCGAATTATGGGTCAAGGTGAACGAGTGTTATTACAGCAAACCGCTAGGCTACTCTCTATAGTTCCAAATCTAGACGCAAAAAACGCATTTATATATCTTTCCGGGCACGTATGTAATATTTAGAAAGGTCGTGTTTAAAATTTATGGAAAATTTGAAATTATCTTCACAATAGCCAGGAAGATTTTCCTGTATTACGTATTGTCAAATTAGGTTGCTTGTTTCCTACTGCTCCTAAATCTAAAGTGACACAAAGAATTATCTACTGCAACTGGACTTTCTTATTTGGATAAAAATTATATAATTTGGACCTAATAGAATTTTTTTGTCATCTTATTATTATGCGCGACACATATTATAGTCCATCGACTATCGCTGGGCTATAGCCGCATTTTAAAACCTGAAGTTTAAGTGATGTAGATAGAAGATATATACAGAAAATTTAAGCACCTAAAATCATAGACTTCTTCATTTAAGACCACAAATATCCGATAAATGGAAAAGTTAATATAAAAAAATCAATTCATAAAATAGATTTTATATTTGGTAAGTGATTCTCAAGTAAGTTATTAGAAACCATAGAGCTTATATAGCTAAAGCTGTACTATGTTTATCTGTATGAGTTTGGGTGACCCAAAATACAAGAATGGTGAGAATATTTACCTCCTTGATGATAGAAAAGTATAGTATCTGCATGTCTGTGTGAATAGATGCATACATAGTTTTCTTCATTGTCTTTATGTGGTAGGAACGGTTCGATGATGAAGTTGCGCAGTTTCCCTGTAGCACCGCCGATTTTCTGATCTTTATTCATCCGTTCGCCTATCCATTTTTGTACTTCATCTAAGTTTTTGTTTACTGCTATTAGCCCTGTTAACAAGTAATAACAATTATTGGTGTATTCGTACAAGACACAAGAAATGAATTGTATGGGCATCAGAGGAGTAACACATAGTTTCTTTTATTGATTAAAACTTGTCGAAGATCATCCAGAATACTATATAGTACGTCAAGCACTGTCTTCCACCATATAGTTTTTGCACGTTTGGGAAGGATAGTTCATGAGGCTAGCCGTCAAGAACAAACTGAAAAATGATCCATTGTTACCTTCCATCATTTACGCTGGGAGCAATAATATTCCTTATAATAGTTGATACAAGCATAGAAAACAGGACTGCTAAATAACCTAAATCAGTAATCGTTTGTATAATCTATCATTTCAAATTTCCCTCCCAAAACCTGTGTATTGGTTTGGAGAGTATTTTGAGGAGAGAGGGGAATTTCATGACAACATTAGGTGTGTCCAATATATCATCACTGGCACCGATGCTACTGCTCCAGATGTAGGACGTAGCTACGTGTTCCACTTGGACTGTGTAACGAGTGGCTTCGATTCATTACAGATTATGATCGTTCACTCAGATTAAGCTTTAAATCAAGAAATCCATGTCACTCATTTATGTTGGTCTGCCTGTCATCCGGCAATCCTTGGCTTCCTCATTTACTGGTTTTGTACCATTTAGATTTCGATGAAATTTTGACTAAGTTATTATTTTTAATTCTCCTTATATTTTTTGATAAACTGCAGTCTCTGGATCGTTCTTTCGCGCGATAAGTGAAATCAAAGAATCATCAGCCTAAGAATAATACTTATAATACATACACACTGTCCGTTTAACCAGAAACAGTTTAATATCAGATAAATTAAAAAAACTGCAAAGTAATCGCTCACATTATATACATAAATATACGAACCTGTCACAGCAGTGTAATAAAAAAACAATAATAATATGTATAAATACTAATGAATACCAAAAACCTTCGAAATTAAAACAGATGAAGGTCAACTTGTACGAAAACCTAGTTTTTTTAATAAACTTTGAACAGTTGAGACATTCACACACATATTTCGAATTGATGTTTATGATATGTGATAATATATTGAGGAGAATTTTGTAAGTACCTATATTGCTACATATGGGTATAATTACGCTGATATGAAAAGGTGGCAATTAGAGGGTAATTAAATGGCAACATTATTCCATTGGATGTCAACATGTATGTTTATTCATAGTATTTATGTATAATTTAGTCCTAATAAACGCCCAAAACAAATAGCTTGCCCTTAGATGAAATTTAAGTAATGTGACAGGTTCTTATGATTGCTAGGTTGTCTAAGTTGAAAAGTTCTAAACTAACAGAGAGCATTACTTGATGACATTACAGCATTTTAACACTCACAAACAATTTCAGATGCAAAAAATGATATTAACGATAACAAAACATCATGTTCTGGGTCGCTCAGACTATAAATATGAGGGAAAAATGGCGTCAAATAGGTCGACTACTTCCCCGGCATCAATTTAGAAATAAGGATTTGTATACATTCTACTGCTGTTGATGATTGGAATTGAACTAAAAAAAAAATGGAAAACTAAATGTTCCATAATGTCAAAAATACAAAAAAACAGGTTTTCAATTGTTTCCATATTTCCAAAATTTAGTTCAAGCAGCTCTATAATCAGATCACATTTTTTCAAGAGACTTAATAGCACGTTTCTCATTATTCGAGATTCCTATTCAATGGTCTGTAGTAAAAACAGCGAAAAAAAAGTAATTACCATCCCTAAGAAAACAACTATTCATGCACGAGTTTCAGCTCAGCCCACCACTATATTACTAGCTGACAAATCAAAAGCTGAACCGAAGCAAAATACAAGCAAATCTTTGTAATTCAAGCAACACAAAAGGATGAGATTCCATCATCAAGGTATGAGATTTCATTCGAAAGCATGATTTCCAGCAAAACCATGAGACCTGGTCTCTATCACCTGCTACCCTTCAACGCTGCTGAAAAAGCATCCAATGCAGAGTGTCGCATACATGTACATCTATTTAGAAGGCAAATGTGTGAAAAATCATCTGTGTATGACAAGTACTGCCGTTTACCAGGGTTTACACACGATAGATTGTCTTTCACCAAAGTCAAAAAATTAAAATATCCACTTCCTCCACCCCCAATTTATGACTTAAAGAATTGAAAAATTAGAGGGGCCTCAAAAACGTCCAAAAATTAAGTTGGAGCGTTTTCCATTTTTTTTTCTCGTGCGATTGGATTGTTCAAGACTAATGAGCTGGAGCTTTTTCGGCCTTGTCACAGTAGTAATTTAGTGTCAAAGTTCAGTAAAATCCGAAGAGTACTTTCCGAGTTAAGAGGGGCGAAAGATTACCGAATAGAGTACAGAGAGACAGAAAGACGGACTTAAGAGCATGAAACATCAAGAAATCGTAATAATCGGATTCCGAAATTTTTCACGATTACAATACTTCACCGTTTATTGGCGTGAAAAGAAATTCAACAAGTTAAGTTGAATGATTCGGTACAAACACTTTTAGGTTATACATGAAAACCACTTTCGAGTTGCAAAAGTTTTTCCTTGTGTAGTCGGACAGATATTAGTCTTATGATTCTTTCTGGAGTATACCTTATGAAACATCCAAAATCCAAAATCTAGTTGCGGTTTCGGAGACAGCTCATGACGGCGGATGGTCACTAACTGCCGATCTTAGGGGCCCCATATCGCTAGACGTTCTTATTCATCAAATCCCAAACATGATCAAAATACGTTCAATAAGATGCAGTTTGGAGGGCCTGTATGTTTTCAAAATACAAGCATAGGGAGGTACTCGAATTACCCATTTGATGTGTTCGACATAGAATTTATATAATGTTGCAGAAAAAGAAAACTGTAGCATTTTGTCACAAAATGGGTCAATATGAAACGTTTTTTGATACATACGTCTGCACACCTGTTTAGTATACCTATATACTGTGTAGTTAATGAAGTGTTTGCCAATGTTTTATTAATTCAACTAAATTGATTCATTCATTTAATTGATTTTACGTGGATGATAATATCTATATTCAAGCACCTTTTTCTACTCCAACTAAATAAATTTTTTAACTTAACTAAGTAGCATAACGTAATGACCTGCGGGATGTGTTAAGAGAATACAAAAAATGCCATTTCTGTGTGCGCGTGGCGACCACTTCGGAACGGTCAATCCATTCGGCTGGACAAATGTTTCACTTTTACACAAATATGAGGAGCCAAGTAAAGTGCGACCATCGGAGAAATGAAAAAATACATTGGGAAAAATTAAAATTTTCAAGGTCAATGAAAAAAGTCAGGCATCTGAGATGTTTTCCCTTTCTGTACTTCTGTACCATGTGACCTATACTGTGTGACAGTGACTATGGCCGAATTGGAAAATGTTCTGGGACTCAACGGCGACCAATAGTAGCAAATTTGTTTTCGAATTTTTGAATGTAAAGTGACACATTGAAAAAATCATCAGAGTTCAGGAAGGTATGTATTCTTTTTACCACTAGTTATAAAAAGTTAACTATCAAACCAAAGTTTTGCTGGAATCACTCCGATACTACATACACGCGCGTAGGAAGGTCGCAAAATTAATTTGATAATACGAATTCAATTTGATTACAATATCCCTATCAAGCACGATAATGTTACAATAGACGTACGAATCATTTATGTTTATATGAATTTATGAGTTTCGTAATCGCAGCGTAGAAATTAGACGCGGTGTGCGTCAATCAGATTTTACCGTCCTACATATTCGGTATAGGTGGTGTTTAACTGCCAATAAAATTAACGAAATTACACCTATAGGGGTAGAGTAGCACTTTACATTCAAGAGAAACTGAGTACCATATTACTTTTCCTGCAACGTTATGTAAATTCTCTGTCGAACGCAACAAATGCTTGATAATAAAGTTATTCTTACCTTCAATATTATTCAAAATAATTACAAAAGATCAACATGCAGATAAAAAGTTTTGTAATTAACACACAAATAAAACTCCTTTTCTTTCAGTGACGCGTTTCGATTTATATTTAAATCATCGTCGGACTGTCAGATTTGACTGCTTACAAGGCTACCGAGATTACTTGCCAACTAACTAATTAGTCCTATCATGGATACAAAAATAGAGCTCTCAAATTTAGCATACTATCGATTCTGTCTAACTATTGTTTTATTAAATTATTGTTCCTTTCTTGTGTCTGTCTTAGGGGGATATTTTTAGCCATTACATTTCCACTAGTGTTAATGCCCTTAAATGAAATAAAATAATCGTCATTTTTTAAATGATGGATTTTTACCCAACCTTGATATATACCTAATGGAATGGAAATATTGACAATTATGGGAATTTTTCAAATGATTTAAGATTGTTTTTTTAATAGTTTCTAAAATTCGATCCAAATCTATTTTGTAAACCGATACCATTACTTTTGACGTACAGCATCCACCTAGTTGACGATATTTTACTTAATCCAGTATGCTGCTCGGTAGTATATGTAATTATTTTTTAACCATACACTATAGAAGTTGTAAATTATTCTAGTTATCATTTTAAAGTCTGTTATATATACTTCATACTAATAAAAAGCAATTGTGATCTGTTTCACATAAAAATATAGCGACCGGGATTTTCAATTTTATGGGGAATGCAAGTAAATTAAATTTCTTCACCAGATCATATCAGAGTCAGGTGACTTGAAGCAACTTTCACAATACTCCACATGCAGCAGTATCCAAACTACTATCACATCAACATAAACGACAATGAAGAACAGTGAATTTATAATAGGTGCATAATAAAAATGGCATTGCTCCTATGAGAATGATTGTCAACACTAATAGGATAATCAGTTATAATTCGCTCACTTTTGATGATTCTATAATGAAGGATTTTTTGATAATTCACGCGCAAATGACTTGTCAAAGTTCAACCAACAATCCATAAACGTTTCATGAATCATTCAAGGAAATATTCATGGATCTAACGCACCTATTTAGTTGCTAGCATCCCAATCACTCTATATGATTTGGCAAAGGGGGAAATTAGCCCGTTTCTATTAGCATACCACAGCAAACCATCAAACTTATCGTGCCTGATTAAACTTACAATGTGACACATGTGAATGGTGTTTTGAAAACTATTCTATAACAACTATCTCAATATTACGTTCATAACCTTTTTCGGAAAATGACCCTTCATCAAAAGATAAATATTAACACGATTTGGAAGGGCACCCTTTTTAGAGCAAGTTAATCAGAATATTTTCTAAATTTCACACATGAACACATATTTTTCAAACCCTATTCACTAATCAAAAATAGCTGCAATACTTTTTTGTCGACAATTAAGTAGTTCTAAAGTACCTGGCCCAAAATAATACCACAGGTTCCACAAGCATGGATCCAAAAGATAACGTCTGGTCTGGGTCTGGGTGTTTCTCAAGGTTCTGTCTTTTTTCCAACGCTCTTCTTGCTGTACAGCTCTACAGCTTAGCTTATCACAACACCCTCATTCCCTGCATGGGACGGTGCAAACCACTACCATCAAGAGATACCGTATTTCGGCGAGGGCAGCATGCTGTTCAGATCAATGAGGACATTAAGAGAATTGTGGTATGGGGGCAAACGGAGTTCAGTTTAACGCGCAGAAGACTCAGACAACAACCCTGGAACAAAGGACCTTCACAGTGTAGTCGAAAAACGGTGACTGACCTGTCTCTATTCTACGAGTATAGAAATTTTCCTGGCAGATATTTGACCGACCTGTCTCGCATGATAATACCAAGAGTCGCCAGTACATCAAACAATAGAGGCCCCTAACATATCCTCAATAAGTCGAGCTCACAACGCCTTGGAAGAGGCTCTTCCAAAAATCATTCTTTTGGATCTACGTATTGTGGACTGAGCTACAATCTACAGAATTCAAGGTCAATGTGGATAGACATTTATCCTCTCGCAGCGCTTATGAAGCGTGGTAGACTTTCTGCCTTTGCGTTAGATTATCTATAGAAAAAAAGGAAACCAGTTGCTAAACTGAGAATTCAATATATACATTATCAGAAATTACATTCACGTGGTATAATGGAAACGTAAAATATGCAAATACTCGTGGTCAAACCTTATTCATGCTGATTTTGTTCCGTTCCGATATAAATAAAAATATTACTAACTATACAGTTGACGTGCGAAGACTAACGAACTAGTTCATCTTATATTTTTGGTTGTTGATCAAAACCACATCAGATTGCCTGTATAACTTTAATAACGTTTTGGAATCAGATTACAAAATATTAAAAAATAATCATAGTGATATGAAATTTCTGAATTTTTTCAGCGAAACGGTTGTGTTTTGAAACAAGAGCTTAGTATGAAATATCATGAAAAGGTAGAACACAAATGATGGATATGCATTGTTGATAAATCACAAACACGGATATTTAAGCATTGATCCCTCCATTTGGGATTCAAGAACAAACCATAAGGATACCTGGAGGAAAACCGATAAGTCTATATGTACTAGTTCAGACAAATATAGTATTTTCCTAGTTTGGCCGTTGATATGATGTGAAATCCAAAACTTCTCTAACTTATTCCATAAATTCTGTAGCTACTGAAACTCACCCTGTGGTAGTCTAGCGGATTTATTTTATGATTATTTGTTCGTTAGTTAAAACCACATAAATAACTTATCTAATTTTGCAGCTGTATATGGAACACAACGCTACCTTACCTAAAGTCTGTTTTGTCAATATATTTTCAATGACATGAGGGGATCATCACTAAATCATTTTGAAATAATATTTAGGCAAACTGTGTATTAGCAGTATGTGGAAGATGATTATGATGGAAAATTATTTTTAAGATCAAATGAATATTAAAGATCCAACAATCATTATTGACATAGGGAATGATAATTTCTACTATAACATCACTATATATGGAGAACACCAAGACATACCAATCAAACATGTAATGAATATAAAGAAAATATGAATGCGTGCATTGTGTACCAAATTAAATTAATCATATAGTATTCCATCATATCTTAGTTTGGATATGGAAAATACGTCTCTGACACTATATTGAGCAATATTTACCAAACCAATATTTATTAATTAACGTAGTTATGATGTATTATTTATTATTGGCACTTATAACAGCATCTCGATTGTAGATGCTCTCAATTGGTGTAACTCTTCCAACATCAGGAAACAAAAGCGATTGTAAATGATTTGACAGTCTCATAATACTTTTAGAATTAAAGCAAAACTGAAATTTAAGTAAATAATAATATAATAAATATAATAAAACTTGTTTGTGAAGCGTAACGAGAAAATTGCACAATTTTATCGTAACAATTATAATAATACTGCACACATAGATCAATAACTCACCCAATTTCCCTCTCCTTTTGATTAGTTGATCGGGTTTGACGACTAGTTTCTCAGTCTTGAGCCACGGGTTGCTGGCAATGAGGTCAGCGAATTTAGTATCCTGGTTGACAGATGCAAATCGGCAGGTTGCAGCGGCCGTGCTTCCGTCAAGATGCCTGTTGATCAGGTCTTTGCCCGTTGCTTCTCGAATAGCCTTCGCAGACATTTCAAAGCTATAACAAAAGAAAATGTTTTACGTTTAGGAATATTTGAATTTCAGTACACATATTTTTCCCTTTAAATTGAAATTTGGAAATAACTCCTCATCCCATGTCACTCTTTGTGTGAAGCCAGAAAGCTAGTTTTTAGGCTTTTTATAATTTTTTTCTGTTCCGGTTAAGTTTCAGTACATACATACAAATCGAGTTTATAGATCAGTATGCTGATTTTACTATTTATTACAGTTTAACCAGGATTAGTTAGACAATTTTAGTTTCATAATTTCTTCATAAAATCCAAATCTGGGCGTTTTAAAACAATTATAAAGTTAGTGAATTGTTGGTTTTTTGTTCACAATTAGCACCTCGCTAGTTTTGGCATAATTCTATATTTCCCGATGTTATTTTTGAAAGCACTTATATGTTCGCTGTAATTTTAAGAGATGCCCAAGTAATAAACCTGTACTTTTTTAATTTTTTATATCTATTATACGAGTATATGCCTTTTCATTCGTGAAACTATACGATCACAACAATAAGATTAAGTATAGATGCAAGAAATTCACCAAATAATGTCACGTATACAATCTAAAGGGCCAAACAGCGGACGTTTTGGATATTTTCTAACTACTGTGAGTTATGTCCATTATGATAAGCAGCAACCACATTTAGTTTTCTTCATTACTGTTTCTCAATAGGTTGACATTAATTGTTGTTAAGTGACGTATTTATTAATAATTCAATTGTTGGAAAGATAGACTGTAAACATAATAGACTATAAAGACCAGGAGCACCAGACCTAAGCCATGTTTCGATAAAGCTAATATTCTGACCATGACAATTTCTTATGTTTAGTATCACATCGTTATAAACCTATTTTCATCATTGCTAGACACATTAAGTGGGCCATAACGTCTTCAGCACTTGAAAAAACATCAAGTCGAGTTAATATGCATACAAATTACTATGACATCAAAATATTTTCTATAAAAAAAAGGAGGTGAAGCGACGTAAAAATTATTTTTTTAAATTTTTTGAGACGTCACATGTATACTTCTTACAATGTCATAAAAATAAGATTATTCCACTACTAGCATACCAATTTACTTGTGCGGCTTAGAAATGCAATATTCTACCATAAATTTCAAGGTTGTTTGTAAAAAATGATAGTGCATATACCATTCATTTCTCTCAACGCCATAAATAATAAATTGCACACATGAACAATGTACGTAGTTTTTCACTGGTAGTGTATTAAGATTACATATTATGTCCGCGAACAATCATTGTAAACCAATAAGCAGTAGCATAAAATAGCATACTTTTCAGGAAGTGATTCTCTCCCTTATCTCGTTCAATAATATTGCTTGTTGTTCTTTATGTAGATAATCAAAAGCTTATATTCCATACTGCTTCCCATGCAATGCGAAAAAATATATGGACATTTTTTAAATTTAAAATTGATGTTAATAGTGTTATTAATGCTCGTCGCAGATTGGCCCGAAACAGAACATTTCTGACCAAAAATCGAATAATACTTTACTCAAATTGTGGGGTTTGTAAATCCATCGGTTATGGAAAACTGTTCCCCTTTTATATGATGTGGTTTCTTAATCTTATTTCGCAGACATAAGCGAGAAAATCAATGCGATCACACAAAATGTTCGATTTTGAGACTATACGTTATTTAGATGGGTTATAAATGACGAAAATTCGAGTCAGTATTTCCGTCGCTCTGTCTACCAATCTATTGGTGTTTTCTTACCGGATAATCTCAATCACTAGTGGACCAATTCCGATTAACTTAGTAGCTATAGTATGTGGGATCAATAATGCTGCTATATCTTTCAAAACTGGTTCATTGAGTAAAATGGATTGTGCGATCAGGTTTGACGTAAACAAACACGTTTTTTTTAAACGATATAAAATTATAAGATAAAAGTTATTTTATGTTGTCATGTCACGTGTACTGTACTGGTTCCATGAAGGTAAGAAAACAAGATTTTACAGATTTACCACAGTGTATTTGTACAACAATAAAGTCGTGTATGAGCAAAATTCATAGAGAGGTTATCACATTGAAATTTTTCAAGATTACGTTATGAGTATCACTTATTGTAGCATCAAAATATTTTCAATTATCGAAAGATACAATAACGCATATGTTGATAATACTAACTGCCTGATAAACTTTGGAGTATCCTTCAAGTGCAAAATTACATGATATTCAGAATGTCCTCTATGTCATGAACTAGTGCAACGTTATATTTTAACAAGTATAACATTATTCCAATTCAGCCACGCCTTCAAGTCACCAATGTAAGAAAATGTTAGTGGTCTCATTTGCTTGTGATTGGCATGAGTGATGAGAACCTAGCAAACCGACTTACAAATAAACAATTGCAACCATGTATTCGGAGGAACAACACGCCATGTTATCCTTGATGGAAACGAAAATCTATGACTTAAGTCTCGAAAAATCATCTGAGATTTCCAAATTACGGATATCACCCATCTTTGAGAAAACACTCAGGGTTGTTCCATTTTGTTAAAAGCCAGCCAGATGCCAAATCATTCCTAAATTTATTCGTGCTGCTTCTAACATTCATCTTCCGACAACAACTAGATTGATCTCGTGGGTTAGTGTTTTAAAAAGATCGACCTCTTGAAATGTGACTACCCCTATTCAGTGATAACTCTTTGGATATTCTAATCCCCACAACAAAGCTTGTCTGTGCTCCAACAAAACGGACGCAGTAGGAAAAGCTGTTGAAGCGTTCACCATAAGCCAAGGACTCACAACTGTACTGCTTTCCTCGTGTCTCACATTCAGTAGAACTAATTTTTTTTTTAGACAGCACATCTAATTTGAAGAGGCTCACGTCGCTACTATTGATATCATCAAAATGCTTGTGGAAACCATATTGGCGATCGATATTATTTTAGTACAGGTACCTCAAAAGCTGCAGGTTAATCACAGTTTCCTTAACATTGGACGTGATTCAGAGCAGAGTCGCAGGTCATTAGTTGCTAGGTATATGTTTCTACCCTTCTCAGGTATAGGAGAGTGTAAATACTTAGCAAAGGACTGGTGACAACAATTTGGAACAATATACTGAGAACACGTACCTATTTGCAGCTTTGTATTTGTATTTTAACGGTCCTGGTACATTAGTATTTAGGCTTTAGGTCTACTTGGGACGTAAAAGAGGCTTATTCCCTGGAAGACCCCCAGAGAAGGCTGTATAATTGGTGTGAAAGGTACAGCTTGAGTACAGAACACAAAGGGCCCAAAGGACAGAAGATTTCGGGTATGGTTCTGTATCCATCAAACCATGGGCTAGCAAAAGTCCCAGTAATAGACCAACCAATCCCGACGAATCAGTGTATACAGAAAAAATACTTTAATTTGCCATAAATCCAAGTGAATATTCAGGCATGAATATGCATACCATTAAATAATTAGATTTAAACTGAGACAGTTATTTACTTGCCAGTCCGCAAGATGGAGAAAATACAAAAATTCCCATTTAGATATCGGAAAAAAATCTTTTCCACGTCGGTAGAGTGTTCATCTAGCAAGCGGAAAGAGTGTGGTTCGAATACCATTGTAGGCCAGTTATTTCCTATATAAATAACAATTTGGAAGATTTTATCTATTTTGAGAAATATATTGAATATAGTGAATCTACTTATTTGAATTTCGAATGAACTGATACCAACTCACATCGTTAAACTCGGGATTTGAAGTGTATTTCTCAACCAGCACCCGTATTATATCCTCGCACCACCACTACTATAATCGTCGTGTGGAACCACGCGCGGTACCGAATCAGACGACAAGCGCGGCGAAACTGCAGACCGCTGATATTGGCGCGATATCGCCAATTGAAGAGGCTACCATGTGACGGATTTTTGCGCGCATATTCCAACGTTACATTAGAAAGCGACTCGACTTTTCAACTTTCTCCCATTGGTTAACGGACGCTCTGACCTTTCCTAAGGTCGTACAGTTTTTCAATACGGTGGTGTTTTGTGTCCATTTCTGGATGTGGGGACCTGAAGACTACGGAAATTCTCCAAGAACTATAACTCTGTGTGCTTTAGTATGTGGATGGTCCAGTAACGGCATCCTCTACCGAGGGTTGAAATGATAAAATGATGGGATTTGTTGTGAAATACAGGTCTAGAAGCTCGCAAAGTCCTCGTGATGATTGGGGATCCTTGTTGGTTTATTGGCTATTTGTTCTAAGCCACAACTGATAGCAAAGGCCTAAGCCTCGCGTCTGTTTGTAAGGAATCCACAGTGACTGAATTATTCTCAAGTTCTCAGTAATTTATATTACTAGGTGGTCTGTAAATACAGCAAATGAATTCAGACGCATTCTTGGAAGATACTTGGAGCCAGATACTGTCGAATTTTTGAAGCTCAAGGTCTTCCACTCGATGACAGGAGAGTCCTGATTTAACATATACTCATACGCCAAAACTTCGTCATAATCGGGTATCTAAGTTCATCGCTGACTGGGGTCTCTATTAATGCGAGAATATGCGGCCTTTCTGCCTGCTGATGCTGATGGACAGAGTTTATGTTTGAAACGAGACCCCGCACATTCGTAAAATCGACCCTGAACATATTTCTTGGCCTTGCGGCCTATTTACAGAGCGAAGTTGCTGCAGAGGGTGGCTGATGTTTCAAGCCCGTTGTGGAGTAGCAGCACATTTAAATGAACAAGCTCGCTCAAAGGGCCTCCAGGACCACCTGCCTCTCTGAGATCCGAATGGCCAGGTATTTTACCTTTTTGATCTTGGAAGCGCCATTGCGCATTTAATTTTAAGGTTTCACTGTAGGGAAAAACCGATATATCGGTCTAACGACGGAACGGTTAGTTGGCGCCGCCAAAAGTCCCATGTCGATGTAATTGCACCAGATGATGCGTAAGTGGCTAAGCATTTTTTGTCGTGAATTTCACTTGAGTGATCCCAGGGGCGAAACCTGAAATTCGGGACCATCTTGACAACTTGAAGATTAAAAAAAGCAAAAACCCTATCAAAAGCCTGAAACAGCTCGTGTGTAAGTGTGAAAACGTCATCATTTACCGGATTCCGGGTATCGATAAACCACTATAGATTTCCAAATATTATACTTCTTTACGTTAACTTAATCTTGAAATATCTTAGGTCATGAAATATATAAAAAGATGAAATAACTTGAGGGATTGAATATGTATGAGCAAGAAATATCCGAAGGAGATTTTTGACGCCGATGGCAATAAATGAAGTCGCCTAATAATGTGCACAGACAATAGAGACAAAAAAAGAATGTAATAGAACAATAGCGTGACAGGATCAATCTTATAATAATAATAAAGTTTTAGATCTTTAATTTTATCTTCATGTTAGGTAGCCATTGTAAAAAGTCAAATCTGATAGCCCGTCGCTGATTTGAATTTTAAATAGAAACGCGTCACACAAGAGTTTTATTTGTGAAATATTTATTGAAATTATACAATTTTCATTCGAATGATACCCCCTGCAATTTATATGAAAACTTCATCTTTATGCTCAAGGCGTGGTATCATAGGGACCAGTTCATAACCGATACCGTCTTACCGCCGGCGCCGGCGCCGCAGTTCAGCCTATATTTGGTGTAGTGGTCTGCACCATTATTCATATTTCAGTTACGTGCCAAAAAATTTGAAGTAAATTTCATCAATTGATGGCAAATGTGAGAACAATCCTTTATTTACAACAAATACCGAGAATTACTGGGGTCTACGATTTATAGATGATAGAACGTGATTTCCCACCGCAAAAAAATTGATTTGTCTCCCTCTATCCAGCCACCGACAATAAACGGTCTCTGTTTATGTTCGGTAATCCAACCCAACTCTAAATGTATGACCCCTCCAAAAAACAAATTCAAAAATTATTAGGGGTCTCAGAAACGTTTTAAAACGAAGAGTTTAGTACGGATTTCATCATTGTTGATAAAAACAAACAAAATTATGTATGCCAGTGGCGTGGATCTTCCAGATTAATGAAAATATCGATATTTTTGTTGACGAATATACCGGAGGGGTTTTTTGATGAAAACGTTCAGATGAAAGTCTTCGGGTGCAATAGGGGAGAGTTACTGATGACTTTTATTTTCGACATTGACAGCGTTTGTAAGATTTTATGAAGGTTAATCATGTTTTTTAATAGGAACATATATTTTTCATTGCAGAATAATCTTACTCTACGAGAACAAACAAATATCTTTTATTCCACCCGGTATATATATATATATATATATATATATATATATATATATATATATACGTCACCCTCACCTCCTTTCCATGTTTGACTCTAGAAATTACCCTAAACTTAATCAAAATTCGTGCAGCGATTGCAGAGATCACGCGGTGACAACAAAAAAAGCTACGGACATATAAACAGACCGACGGCAATATTCTCGTGATGTAGACACCATGAAACGTGCAAAAAACATATTATCTAAATTCGAAATTTGTGGCGATCACAATGCTTCCTCACTTATGCGTTGGAAGTTAAAGAACATTTTCAAATGTAATAGTTAGGTTATGTTAAATTTCAAGTCTCAAGCTTCTTACTTTTTTCACAATCAAAGTACTATATGAAAGCACAATTCAAACCCCTCACTGTTAAATTAGAATCACTGAGTATGTATTAGAGCATACAACAAAATTGAGTGACTCAATTTACGCCATGAACGTTTTATTCGTATTCAAACATCGTCTTTTAATAAAACTTGACATCGACCATTTGCAATAAAATGTTAAAATATGATTTCAATTTTACAATATGCCAGGTGGATAATTTTTATCGCATTTGAGCGGTTATTAAACTTTTTGATGTGCACATATGCTAAATCTCCGAAACCACTATACAGCTAACTAGTCATCGACCTTTCAATTTTCAATTGACCTGGTAACCGTAAAACGGAGAAGTGAAGGTCAATGATACATCTCTCACGGAGATACTGCGATCCGAATCGGAATGATGAATGTCAAAAGAGTGCCCTTGTATCTTTTGCACATTCTTATCATATCGTGCACATTATTTTCGGTGTGTTTATAATGTCATGTATGTTCACGTTAAGTAAACATCTTCAAGTAGTTTACAGTCATCTAATCTGATATGTATACCCACGATTTTGATGCTATTTTTATATATATATTATTATATATACGCTATTGCGGGTTGTAGGGTTTATACTGGGGAACTATGTTTAATAGAGCTCGTAAAAATTAAAGTACTTTCAATCTCACGTATTGTAAAACATCCGCTCACGAGATAAAGCATGTTGGATATCATATGTTGGATATTTTCTTTGAATATCTCAGTCTAACTCAGCCGATGGTGACGAAAATCTAAAATCGTAGACGTGCAGCAATATGTACTTACATTTTTAACTATACTTATATCTTTTAGCTTGCTTGCTCTAATACATTTTGCGTCTTTCATTTTTATCTATTTTTTATGCACGCTTTTGAAACGGATTAGTATAAATTACGCGTACCACAAAGCTTCACTTGCATTGATCAGATTTGATCAATTTGATAGCTTTTTCAACGTCGTTACTGTTGAATTATTGAAAGATATAACCACCATATAACAGATATTTTCTAATTTCAATACTGGTTTTTTCTTCCATATTATTTTTTTTGATAAAATAATTTAAAAAATGGTAGATTGACTGATTATGTAGCATACCATGTCAAACGTACTTCTTAAGCTTTCTTGGGGCAATGTTGGAATGTTCTCCAACTACTCAGGCAGTGTTATAGGTATTCAGTAAGGGCAAATGATGTGTATACACTAATACCCACTTAATATCGAAATGTATTACTGCTAAACAGGAACGTTCCATCAAAGTAGTAAAAAACTAAAAAAAAAATAATAAAATTTGCAATATATATTTCTCCTTATAGAATGCCAGTGCCACTCCCTAAATAGTCGGAGAACAAGTTGCCTAAAAAAAGCTTCAACGTTTTGGAACAAGTTTTACTACCTAGCCGTATTCTTCAAAAAAAATTATTTGAATAATCCTTGTTGTTGTTGTTGTAGTTGAAAAAATGTCAAAACTTTCATAAATGTGAGATGATTCTTGAGTGATAAGGCAAGTATTTAAATTATTACAAAATTGAACATGCCAAACATGATGGATATACTTCTTTGTTATGGTGCTTACTATTCAACGAATAAAATGAATAATTTCTAAAGCGAACATCCTGAGACACAAAATAAATTTTCCTTAGAATGGAATGTTATGAACAAAATAAAAAACATTTATTTGGCATTAACAATGAAAACTGAATTCCAAAGGACAACTACAATATATTCCAAAGTAATTCTAATTGTAAATTATGTTAATGAGATAGCGTTTCTTCAAATATCCTATTAATGAAAATTTTATTTAAAATGACTGACGTCACGAATGAAAAGGCAAATGACAGAATTGGAATTTGATAATACTCACGATAACAATTATCCCACCCAGGTATGTCAATCTAACAGCACCTCGTTTAATTCACAAAATATGATATATTCCTCTTATAAACTTGCTTAAGGATTTTAAACCCACAAATACATCAGAAATCAGCTACTGAGATCACGTCACCTCTCTCCGTCTTCTTCTCTACGCACATAAAACATAAAACAGCATAAAGAGATTCTTTCATTGAGTAATTGTGGTTTTGTGTCAGCTGTCGTCACTTGTCCTGTAATTCAGAATTTCACTCACAGGATTGCCGTTGTTAATACAAACGTACTAGATTTAATATATTCGATTCTCAGTACGGTAGTTGTACATCTTTCATGTTTTTAGTACAATTTAAGCTTCTAAATAAAAATGAACTGTATTTTCAGAATATTTGAATCTCAATGAACACGTAGAAATGTGCTAAATTCAAAGTAGGCCGATGAAACATCAGCCCATCCCTACTATATACAATGAAAGGGCACATATATAATAAATATCGGTTGTAAAATAACTACAATTATTGCAAAAAAGCCATGGGGAACAAGATGTTGCTGGCTGTTTATTACGCACAAAAATAGAAACAAGTAATTTCGATTAAAAAAGGAATTGCGCTAAAGAAATCTTTTTTTAGCTTATTTTGAATGTTTTGTCCAACATACTAACTTGATTATTATTATTATTATTTCGAACAGTTGTGTTGTCCCAGTTCATATCAGAAAACGTAAAAAACAATGCGGTAAAGGGAATGTGTTATTTGCCATATTATTGTGGAAAATACCTTACTTGGCTATTTGTGTTTGCATATTCGTGTATTTGCTATACAATCGACATGAGTGAATGAAATAATTGGAAAAATATTTGCTGTAGCTATATTTATTTATTTGATAAAAGGGAATATGCATTACTATGTCGCTGTTGGTTCAGCGGTACACATAAGAGGAGCATATTTAGCCATTTAGCCATCTACTCGTACTACGAATCATAAATTAAAGAATATGTTAGGTTCGGGTAAGGCCGTCTTCTGTTTGATGTTGTAGCGTTTGTGCTAACTTTTTTATATAGACTGGGCCAACATAATTGTTCTAGTATCAGTAGTTTGTATAAAAATATCTCCCTTTAAGTGCACAGTCGTTCAAGATATTTTCGAACGCACCTTTCTAAACTAATTAATAATTAGCCGTGAATTTTTCATTTTCTACCAAAACTTCTATTAATAACCACAGCAAATCTAGATTGAAGGTTGTTTAATATACTTTCAAATTTTTTTCAATATGTGTCTAATCAGGTGTTGCTGGCAGTTCAAATGGAAGTATCCTCGTCCACGGTAATAGTAAAGTAGTGGAAAGCTTGGGTATACTGTTGAAAACACTAACGACCTTTTTTGGCAGATTTGCTAGCGAGACAGCATTGATAAAGAATTATTAAGAGTAATTCATTAAATATTTTGAGAAGTATTATGATAAAATGCGTTTATCAGAAAAAAACTATACCAGCTGATGGTCAAGAAACGTGAACAAACATATTCGCGTATCTGTATTTGCTTTAATCGGCAGAAAATTTCACACATACTAATATATAAATAATATTTTCAATACGACCAATAAATACGTTTGGAAACATCCTGAACGACTGTTCACTTACAGCAGGATTTATTTAACTGCCTGTCACCTGAAAAGTTCTAAAAAAACAGATATGATAAAACCATGATGAGCGAAGCACTAGGGCCACTAGGCGTAAATAGCATCAATCAAATTTGCCGTTTGATTCTTGGCAACTTGGCAACGTGGGGGTTAGACGGTCCCTTCCTCCTTTGCTGTTAAGATTGTCAAGGTACTGTCAAGTCAAGTTGAAGGATGAAGGAACATGTATTTATTTCACAGGTTATGTGAACCGCTCTTTATTTTTATTTTCATTCCATATCTACAAAAATAAATGTTTATCAATTATGAATTGTATCATTCCAGGACTAAACATAAAAAGTAAGATTCTAACAAAATATGGAATATTTTGCTTGAATAATGATCTTTTCAGTACTCTCGAAAGCACTACATGCCTTGGCCAAAGTGGGGGATGAACTTTTCATTGAAGCTAGAAACGAAAAAGTGGTCTTCATATCACTAAACTTAAGAAAAACTGTATGCGTGAAGTATTATTTCTTTGACAGCTTTTTCTCCAGCTACGTTGTGGATTCAAATGCATTAAATGACCAAAATGAAGCCATTACTTGCAAAATACACATGAAAACAATACTGCCTTTGTTTAAAGGAGTACACCTAGAAAAAAAAGTAAGCGTAGATAGTAATATCAAGTGTATAGATTTAAATTTGTCTCATAGTCCTTAGTACAACTTATAAATGTATTATATAAATTAGGGAAGTCAGGAGGAACAGAACAAGCTCCACGAGTGTATTGTTTACGTGAAAATAATTATAATTCAATTTCTTATTTGTTTACAAGTTATAGCATGATAAAATATAAACACAATTCCAAACATCTAGTTTCTGTAACCATATTATTCTTAGGATGAATGTTCATTTCTTTGAGCTGTGTTTTAGACCTGCCAACTTGGTGTCAGATACTTACTGTCCAGCTCATGCTGCAAAATAATATAGTTTTTGTTGAACACAACTTTACCTTTATCAGTCGTAGCGACAATCCTGTTATCGTTAACCATTATCTCAATCTTATGTAGTCACAATCCTGACATGACATAAATACATTTCTGCTGATCAAAACAGTGCTTTTTAAAAGTGTTAACTACCCTGAGTGGTGCTTTCCTGCTAGCTTGTTTTTCATCAACTAGTTAGTCAAAAGCACCAACAAGTGTGTGGGATTAATGAATTTGACCAAATAGGCATTTCTTATTGTTATGTATGTTTTTTTTGATCTATCCTTTTTTTGGTTTAGGTTATACAATTATTTCCAAGCTGTAGTCAACAGCATTCTCAAATATATTATTTGATTGTACCATACTTCTATTTTGTGATCATAAAATTGAATTTGTCTGTGTGCCATTTGACTTTTCAACTATCTATGCACACAGAAATAGAAAACATTTCAATGTACATTTTGTGATGTGGAGTTTTTTTGTGTTAGATTTTCATGTAAAACCCTATTATAGATGATCTTTTTTTTGCAGCTGGATTATATTAAGTTTGTGCATGAGGCCAACAGTGATAAAATAACATTGAAAATGAAATATAAATGTGATGATATTGTTATGCTTCACAATTTAAAGCTCATGGATCCTGCTATATTGACTATTGATGTGAAACCTGATTCTGGCTGTAATAATATTGTAACGACTAGTGCATCATATACCCAATTACTAGGAATGTTTAGTTCTACAGATGATGAAATCACATTGGAGATTTCAAAGAACAAGATGGTTGCAAAAAATTATTGCACAGGTTTGTACTTCAAATTCATGTTCATGTATTTATATATCTGTTACTTAATATAAGTCTTATTATGTCTGTCGGTATGTTTGGCAAGCTTTTTAAATGCCCAGGCCTGCTCTCTTGTATGTATTGGGCATGTTCACAGACAGCATAATAATGTTTTTCGAATTCAAGTCCATCTGAAAATTTTATTGAAAAAAATAAGGCAACACAAGTTCCACTGCTGATATTATCATCATATCTTCTGCTGTGATTGCTATTTCACCATTGTGTATTTCAATAATCACCACAATTAAACAGTACATAGTACATAGTGCTCTTTGTGATGAGAAATGTTGCAGTAGGGTGGCCTGGAAGTTTTGGATGGAAATTAACAGAAAACAAAAGTAACATTCACTAGAGTCTATTTTTGTAGGTGCACCTGTGAAACCAAAACATGTTAGAAGCCAAGTAAACTTGAATGGGTCTGAATTCAATATTTTTCAAATCGAGGCCGAAACTACTGTCAACTTTTCTTTAAAGCCATTCCGGACAGCTATACAGTTTGCTGAAGGATTGAGTATGAATATAGGCCTTAACTTTGATAAAGGAGGACGGTAGGTATATATACACATGTGTTATCACAAAAATTAATAAATTAGGTCTACCTAGTTAATATTCAATTAATAACAGAATTCACCTGGAAGAACTTCTACTCAAAGTTTTTATTTCATCACGCCAACAAGAGAGTGTCTAGGCAATTAGAAACATCTGAGATATTTTCTAGTCAATATTTTCTCTTCACCTATTCACTACAGATGGCCAATCAAGGAGGAGTTTTTCAATAAGCCTTTTATCACAGTTGATAAAACTGATCATGATACATGCTTCTACTTCTGCTGTTTGCTAACTGTAAGTCACATGTAATTGAAGAATTAAATTTAATTTTTCAATACTATGTAGTTTTTGAATGTTGTCAGAATTCATCATTATAACAATGGTTAAATATTTTCACAAATTCCAAACTTGGTTTTGTGTGTTGCTCAAGTCCTTGATCAGTTTAGGGCGTAATAAAATATCGTTTATGGATATCAAATGTTTTGAAATTCAATTATCTAGCCTTGCCAGCTAAAGGTGAGCAAAATATTCAATTACTCGATCATCAATTGAAATTACTTTTTTAGAATAATCGAGAATCAATTAATCGATTATTTTCGATTCATCGTTTTGGTATGGGTGTGTAAAATCAGTTATTAATCGATTTTTTTGATAATCGATTTGGAACGTAATTATGCTCCGGACGGATTTTGGAGAAATTTTGTTTAATATAAAAAGATCTTACCGTAATCGTAGAAAAATATTTAACCCATTCGGCCCTGAGGGTGGCATTTGCCACCACACACATTACAGAGTTCTAGAAATAGTGCGCGGGTGCAGTTGCTATACTGACTACTCGATGTCACTACTGTCGGTTGCTTAGATGGCAAATTCATGCAGTTTTCTCCAGCAAAATTTCTGTTGTTGTGTTTTGCTATTATTGTGAACTGTGTAAGCATGGATCTAGGCAACTAAATGATTTGTATGGTATGTACCCGTAATTTTACATTCTAAAGAAGTTCAGATCTTGTTTTGGATATTATTGTATATGAAACATAAGCTTCATAGATGATAGAATTGATTTCTCATATTTTGTGTTTGTGATAGGACCTTGAAGTTCATGTACGCAATTGCCACCGTCAGGTTGTCCTGAAACATTTTGCTGAGACATTAGTACTTTTTTTAAGGTCATAATGGAAATCCTCCTATGAACTTTTATGGAAACTAAACAAGTCGGTCAGAAAGGTGACGTTGAGGGATGTAGAAACAGCCATATTACCTCTGCCAGACAATGATGTGGAGGACATGGTGAACCGTAGGGCAGTTATACGACTATATAATCATTCCACGGGAGAAGTGGACAAGAATGTTTTTCTAATGGCCCAATATCGCACATTCATTTGATCAAGGAAATCGCATTGAGTGTCATTTTCCATTATTTCAATTGAGATGTTTGCAACTCTTGGTTAGAATATCAAGTAGATATGGCACGAAATGGGATACCAAGAAAATCCAGGATGAAATTATTACAATTTACCATGTCAATCGTTGACGGTTTGGCATTCCCATATTGCTTAGTGAATACACCATGACGTGGTAGACCGTTTTCTGGAAGCCCCAGAAATTTACCTGCACCGACGAAATGCTCAAAACCCTTGACTGCTGCGGTATATGATGTAAGATTTCATAATCCCGTTCATATCAATGGCCATGAGCAACGATCTAAGTTCAAAAGTTGTGGGGCCGCTCACGTATCCAGTGCCAAATTCATCTCTGATTATCTAAACTGAGGCATTTTTTAGAAAATTCCATTGTAATTTAGTTGATATGTTACCTTGGTTTTGAATAAATAAAAGTTTCATCATATGTGTGTAATCTTGATACCTGCGAATCTGCTGGAGGTATTTGCCACGACTTCCTGGTTCCTATACCAGCTCGCAGATCTACCTAAACTTTGTTTGAGGGAGTTACTAAGTTAATGATGTTTAATAATTAATTTTTTTTTATTTTGATTATCAAAAGTTCAGGGCTGAAAGGGTTTTTATCAAAATGTGCAGAAGCTGCAAAATTATTTTTTTGAATAAAAAATATACAAGGTAATAGGAGTCTATCGGTAAAAACGCTCTAAGCTTCATTTCTTTCCACACCGCAATCGATCAACCGAAAATATTCGACAATTAAGTTCGATCGATCAAAAATATTCCATAATTTCAAATAATCTATTATATATTTTGATTATTGTCCACCCCTATTGCCAACTAGCATACCAATACGTATATCACTGTTTTGTTGACTACACACAACTCTGTGATAGATATTTCAGGGACTGACTGGTTGCTTCGAAACACATATTAAATATATCATTTTATGGTCCAGACTGCAAAATTGAATGTTTTTGAATGCTCACAGCAAATAATGGCAATTCGAGGTTCATAAATTAACTTTAGAAATACTAATCCTGATAAAGTTTCATCAGCGCGATTCTACCAGATAGTGATATTTTAGCAAGCAGAAAATGGTATCACCACCAGTTATGAAAAAAAATAAATGCGTAGTCAGTCTATCTGAATATTTTTTTAAATTTTCAGTCCTCTTGCTATCATCATGAAGAATCCAACTTTTGAGGTGATTTTTATAGTCGCAACTTTGAATCCATACAGTGATCTACATAGCAGCTTATCGACTGGTTCCATTCCTGCTAAAATTACTCAGCTAAATGGAGAACAGCTGAATTTATCTCAAGATGACAGAGACGCTTTGATGAATGAGAATTGGGATGACTTTGATGTAGAAGAAAGGAATTCACGCAAGGGACAGAGTAGAAAAAGAAATAATAAATTCATGAAAATTATGGAAATGGCAAAGAGTAGATCCAGTGAGAGTATCCCAAAAATAACTCGAAAAGATGGTGGAGTAAACGACTCATACTTACTTGAACGTCAAATAGAAGCTGGAGATATTATGGAAGCATCACAGCGGTCTTTGTCACCAGTGGCGAAGAAAGCAAAATTAGTTTTCAGGAGATGTCTAGAGGCAACCTTCAGACCAAACTGTTTGGGTGATGTGATTGCTCCAAATTCTGATTCAGAGTGATATGTGTGACAAATCACTCCACAAAACTTTTCACTTTGTGGGTGTTTTGAAGTCAGTCTGCAAAATAGTAATTTTTATAGTTGATTAGATAAATATTTGTTGTTCTGTCTATTTCTCATTAAATTTATATTTTTATATGAACATATTTATTTGTTAATAAACAACATAGTAAAAATTCTATTAAAGTTACAATTATACTGGGTATTGTCTAGAACTTAGATCATTGGTCAAACTCTAATAGTGCATAAGTGGAAGCAAGTCCTAGTTATTAGATTACAATTGCTATTAATGATTTTTTTGGGAAATATACCAGTTAATTTTTTGAATATAGAAATGAAGTGATTCATTTTCGAATTACTTTCCATAAAAAATCATTATAGCTTACAAAATCTAATTGTCCAATAATTTATGCTTTTAAATTTTCAGGCGCTTTATTACGCATTGTGTGAATAACACACAAAAAATACTTTTTGTGAGAATTGCAAACATTCATAGATTACTAAGGAATTTGAAACGAAACTTCAAGTACCAGGAACATTTTTTCTTTCGAAGTAACTGTAAGGACGCAGTTTTTCCTTACAAAGTAACTTCACAACATCCCGTCAGAGATCAAGTGACAGTAGTTTCCCCCATTTTGGTTTCGTAGGTTAGCTCCTGGTTATGTAGGTTGGTGTCATTTAGTTGCACTCTGTGTAATATCAGTAAAATTCTTAGGCTTAGGTCTACAAATGACGCTTTGCGTTAATATTAAGGCCATTAGTAGTCATCTGGCATTAACTTGCACTGCGTAATTATTTATTTTAGGGGTGCTTGATTGTAAATATTGTTTACATATTTTTGATCGGTCAACAGGTTCTGTTTCCAAATTGAGTGAATTTTCCTTACCTACTTAAATACATTTTGTTTTTGTAATACTTTATCTTATTCATAGTTCGTACAATTATATGTGAAGTTTCCAGTACTTGGGTATTCTTAACTTTTAGGGCATAAATACAGGAACATATTAAAGACATACAGAACTGTAAGGCAGGCTTCACACATGGAAGCCAATATCGGCAGCAACCTTGGCGTCCTTGGCGGAAACATTGGGTTTCATGAAAAAAAACATAATATTTCGAATTCGAAATTTTTCGCGATTGCAATACTTCCTTACCAATTAGCGTGGAAAGTAAATTCAAAAAATACCGTTAAATTACTTAAAAAATGGTATATAGCACTTCCCTAATTACCCTGGATCACTGTTCACTTAAAATCTGTAAGTGACGAACAAATTGGGCCTCTTTAGAAAAAGGCTTTTTTCATTGAAACACCGTGAACCACAAAAAAATTAAATTTGTTGAAACATTTGAAATCCATCGAGAATGTACTATGCCCAAGTGGAATGTATTGTCAAATTCCATAGCTATTGAGAAAATTGCGTCTTCCCACGCAGTGTTCAGTTTGAAAATAAGGATTTAGATTCAAGGATTCCGTAGATGAGGAAGTAAAACTGATCGGGTCAGAACTGAAGCAATTATGCTTCAAGAATAGTATTTCACAAATCTCACCCGATTTCTCTGTTACTTCCCAGGCTAATTAGCGAAAAAATATTTATAGTAATTTTTTATGGTATCGTGAAATCAACATATTTTCGGGGTACTTTACAAAACTTAAAAGATTTTGCAAGTGGTAATTGTACATTTTTTATATTTGGTGGCCAAACAAATGTTTTCAGAGATATTAGTCATGGTACTCAAAAACAAAAAATTTAGTATTTTGTCTTTGTTTATTGGTTATAACTCCGCCGCCACTCAACCGAATTTTAACCATTTACAATTCTTTTTCGTCTTTGTACAGTAAGTAGTAAGCTAGGCCAAGGTGCCATCAAAATTTGAGAAAAGTATTTTCCCAGTTAAAGGGGTGGTCAAGTATTACCGGACAAAGTACACAAAGATACAGATGTAAGGGCAGACGGGCGGTCGTAACATGGTTTTTCGTCATGTATATATGTGATGAAACATCAAGAAAACACAATATCTCGAATTCGGAATTTAACGCGATAATGCTTTCTCACCTAATTGGCTTGAGCAGTGAGAAGTGCACTTGGCCCCAAACCTGTCCCTATAATATCATTGTTCTGCTAAATTTGTATAAAGCCATCGGTACATGCGATAAAACAAACAACAAAGTAGGACTCAATTTTTCGATTGCACATCAAAATTTGCATTTTATTACCACGTAATTATAAAATATTCAAAGTTATGTTCTGTTATTTTGCTCTTTCAACTTTATGGGCATGTGTTCAGACACATTCGTATAAACAATTATGAAGGCCTATGGTAGACATAGTTGCTCCGAATAGTAGAACTACTTTCAAAACGCATATTTTTCCTTTTCAAATCATCTTCAGGCAAAAAATACCCATCCACCTTTCTCTCCTAGATCCTGTTCCTCCTACAACACGACCCATAATTAGCGAACCCGTAAAAAATGTTTTATGTAAAATTTTAAATTAAAATTAAATATATATTATATATATATATATATATATATATATATATATATATATATATATATATATATATATATATATATATAATATATATTATAAAGTGTTATAGACCCTGTTGATTTCTACACCTATCTCGCCCAGTACCTACTAGTATTTCCCCAAATATTTCACCATATTCCCTAGTAATTTTTCATATTTCCTGATATTTTCCAATACGTATTTCTTTATAAGATATATTTCCAACGATTATCGTCAGTATTTCCCGACTCGTCACTCTTCCAGCAGTGGAAAAATGCATGGCCTTGCATTATTCATTTCATTCATCCGTCTACATATCCACCCCTTGTGAGTTACGCTTATGCATCCCCTGTTTTTGTCCATCCCTTCATCGAACCCCAAGTCCTCAGCCGCGTGCTAGCATCGGCGCGACTACTTAGAAGAATATCGTGTTTTATGCGCCCAGGCCCAGTTGATTGAATGGCCGACGAGTGCTGATAAGAACCGCGTTTGCGGGAAAACGGTAGCGTCTTTTTGTGTTATTCGGACAGTTTTTCGTTGTAGAGTGAATAGGTTCGTTTTGACTAATCATTATGGGCAATATACACACCGTTGGACCCAATGAGGCGCTTATCGTTTCAGGTTAGTCACAACATAACCCTACTTTGTAGATATAGTTTGATTTTTACAGGGAGTGGAATAGTGCATTTAATTGCAATTCGCGATGTGCAATAATTTCTTTGCATATTTCAGCAAGTTGGAACGGATATCTATACTGTTTCATCGGATTCAAGATATTATACATAATGAGTTGTAATATATTTGACGTTTGCATTATTGACCGCCCTTTTAATATGGTTTTGATACATGGTCAATAGTTTTTATTTATGTTTACATTTCGTTCATGCCGGAATGCCTGCCTTATGACATCATTAATCGTGTGACCGTGACTGTGAGAGAATGACATCCGATAAGAGGAATCATAGTGAGTACGTTTAACAGCTCCGACCTTCATACGATCGGTAGGATGCAATGAATTGGTCCTCTCATTAGATACTTAGATAGTCCGGTATCCAAGAGTTTTGAGATCAGAAAAACCGAAAACCGAGTAAAATTTGACATGGTGTTATTTTTAAATAGGAAGCAAATATGCTTCAAGAATAGTATCTTACAAATTTCACCCGTTTATGTGTTACTTCTCACGCCAATTGGAGAGGAAGTATTATAATCGCGAAAAATTTAGAATTCGCCATGTTTCATGACATACATTTCAAAAAACCATGTCACTATTTTCGTCGTTCTGTCTACATTTTAGATTTTAATGAAACTGTATCACTAGGTTAGTAGTGTGACAAGGACCAAACAACTTTTTAGTTTTCAATTGTTATCCATAAAATTTTGAGCGCGGAAGCACTTCGTATTTCTTGTGATGACGATGCAGTGCACTTACTGAAGCAGCAAGCAGCGACGTATATTCTTATATCCACTCGCAACTGCTCTCACTAACGTTTAATATATACTGTCGATCATCGAACGTTTACATTTTAAATCTCATCATTTGTCTGATTTGACAGCTAGTAATGGTAGTGGTGTAAGCTAAAGGGGGGCGCTCTTGACATATTGTCTGCAGACATCATTTTCCTTTTGTTAACACGCTTTCTATTATCTTCACATGTACGTATATTTGTAACGATATCTTCTAACGCTATTTTGACCCACTTTAAAACGCAAATGATTAATTTTGAATTTTGTACACTTATCTAGTTCCGATGACAATCCAATATTTTATTAGGGTTGTCCCATTATTTATTTTGATAAATCGATACGTTTAGAAGTGGTGATACTAATTGACATTATAATTAAATTTTTTACGGGTTACGTTAATTGAAAGTCTATTTCCAGCAGCCCAGTTCTAAACCAAATTGAAACAATTATCTTTTTACAATGGTACATAATATGCAAGAAGTTGAAAACTGGTAGAGCCTATAATTTTACGGCTTCTTTGAGACGCACACCTCCATAATCCCGGGATCGAGTGGGGGGTCCGTCCTCTTGTAGGGCCTCTATGATACATGTTATGAAAAAGCATTTTTGCTCAACGAATGCGGTTTTTCAGAACTTTTTGTCGAACACAATATGCTTGCTTTAGTAAAAAAGACAAAAGGCAAATGTATCGACTGGAATTTGCGAAATGGCACTCAACGCTCTAAGGTCGATGTCAAACTATATTATATTACTGTATTTGCTTCCATATAGCTATTTTATAAATCTGGCGGACTAATCTTCATATAAACGTATTCACCGTTTCAGTATCATTTCAAATAACCCAGTGTAGAAAACCGGATTCCCTTTAGTCATATTTATTATGCATGCTATCTATAGCATGCAGTTAGTAAATACTATAGCCTACACAATGGGTATAACTTTCATAAATTAGAAAATGTAGTGATAGGATAAAACATTTTTTTTATTTTCATTTATGTTGATATAGGTAATTATAGAGATAGAATGGGATGATTTGCTTTGACACCATGTTACAGGATCGTAGCTAGGAACTATAGCGCCCAGGGCAAATTCAGTAATTTGCGCTCTTTTGGGCATTCGCCCAGCTGAAAAACCTGAAAGGTAGAAAAAACCTCCTTACTTGAGGTATTTCTCCCCCATTCAGTCCTCGATTTTGCGTCCTATGCAGACTGCGTCCCTGGCGCGGGTCCTACTTGCTCTGCCCTAGCTATGCCACTGCCTTCTCATACAAATTCTGTCATAATCAGTGTTTAGATATGGTATATTATGTACTGGTTTTTGCTGTTTTCGATTGGTCTAATAGAACGTCATTGGAAGTTTCGCATCATGAGGTTAAGTGGTGTAATGGAGCTATTTATTAATTCATTAGTTCTCGGAATTTATTGCACTATTAAATGGTTCAATGGAGTCTGTAACGGCAGTACTCCAGGGATGGTGTGATCTGGGCCTTGTATATTAACAGTTGCTGTACCGGCGAATATCATGTCCAGGAGCGGAAGAGTACCCTCAGCTTCTGGGACTCCGACCTAGCGAGGCCAGCAACATCATCGTGCAATCACATGGAAGATGATTCAAGTAATGGTTGCCTCTCCATCATCACGGCTGGCAAACCAGCACGCGATTTGTTTATCAGGCTGGTGGTCTGAGTTTTCTACGCGTTAAATTGAACTCCGTTCATATACAATAGTTTTTGAGATAATCTTGGTCATATACACTTATATTAAACGGTAGAAAACAGAGTCCCTCAAAAGTGACTCATAAAAATTAAAAATTAGAGGTTATTATAGGAAAATTGTGGTGGAAATGCTCATATTGACGGATGTATTGTTTATTCACTAATTTATAATCCATAAATAGTTATTAAATAATCGACTTATATACTACCTCTGTACACTTAAATAGTAATATCACAGGTGTATGATATTCCTGTTTCTGTTACGTATGGGTATGGTATCCCCAATCATGCTTGATCATGTCTGATCCTTTCTCAGCGATCATGTATACTGGTGAATTGGTGTGTGCGGCTGGAATCTCTGGAATAATCGATGCGTCGATGACTCTGAGTCTTTGGATACCGTAGACTCTGAGACGAGGATCTACCACAGCTTTTTTGTCGGATTTGGGACCCATTTTGCAGGTGCCGCTTTGGTGGTAGATGGTGAAAGTGAAGTATCTAGCCATACATTCAAAGTACGCGTCAGTCCCAAAGGTGTGGTTAGAGCATTGGGGAATTGGTTTGCTGTGCAGTTTGGCACCTGATAAAAATAGTGAAATGGATTACTTGAATGAATATTCATCCAAAAATACATACAAAACGATTAAAATAGATATTCGTGATAGAGCCATGAAACAAGAGTATACCCTAGGATGGTGGCGATAAGATGTAAGATAGGTGCTGAGGGTATATCTAAGGTAATAGCGCGTAGTAGGAAAGGTATTTACCATATGTAAATGTTTAATCGATGTCCTTATTTAAAACTTTTTCTTCAATAAGTTGTATATATGCTATTTTGCTATACCTTTCTAAACTAGGATTCATCCTGATGGCAGATTCTAGACTGACAAATCCTGTCTACTATCAAAGTTGTATGTGAAGCTATGGGTTTGCAGAATAAGTGTTACCATGCTATTTCATTGATAATACTCGTAATTCATTCAATGCGTACATCCTACTGACTAGTCACAAATTCAAAACGGCGTCGTTAATGATTAATGTTGGATGAGCGAATTAAACAGGAAACCTGGTAATATTTATATGCGACTATATAACCATAATAAAAATGACAAAATCGTATGATTTGTTTTCGAGTGCTGAGCGCCAAATTTTCAACGATTGAGTAAATATTATTTGTGTTTCTGTTTTCCCCATATTTTTTCTAATTACATCCCTTTTTCTAACTGATTATCTAATACATTCCTCCTAAACGTAATTATTTTTTACTTATTTTTATCATAAAATAATGTTTCCCTACTCTAAATACATATATGATATCCAGATTTTCTTTAACTGTCTAGCTTGAAATGATGCAACCAGTTATACAGGTAACGAGTGATATTGTTGCATAAAGCTCTAAGAGTAATTTCTTAATTCAACTAAGCTAAAACAAGTACTATCTATCAATAGTCAAACAATCCAAATAACTGTAATGCTAAAAAACTAATAATTATTAATATAATTCTGCAATTCTTCAAGCAAGCCTGCTTCTATTAATCGAGCTAAACTTCTGAGATTCGGCGCACCGAATTTCTGTTGTAAGTTTCTAATACTTCAACCAGGGTGATTAAATGTGAACTTCACACTTGTCTGAGAAAAAACACGCTTGAAAAAATTGTGAAACCTACCTAATGCTTGCAAAGCTGGTTGAGCAGATATATTCAGTGCCAAGTTGATCCCTTTCAACATTGTTTCCATGTCTTCCTTATACGCAAAGTAGTTAGGAAATATCTTTGGCTTGGATTTGTAGTTGGCGTCTCTCAGTAGCAGTTTGCCTTTACTCTTTGGTCTCATTAACATAGGAAGCACCATGAAACTCTCTGCATCTTCAACCGCCTTGAAAACCTGTAAAAATAGTTATTCAGTCGATCCTACATAATTCACTCCTCATGGTATAGTAGTTTGTATTCATTTTTGTCACCGCTCAATCTCTGTGACTACCGTATCGATTTTGACGAACAATTACACCTTAGTAGGAACATGATGAGGACCAATTACTCCGCAGTAGGTTATGCTACAAAATCTCTTAAATCGCTACTTTTGCGGCAGAATCGTTGATAAAACATAAAAAGGCATCAGGCAGGATGACTATGTACTTTTCGCGCAAACCGATAAATAAAGATTCAACCTTAACTTGACTATACATATTGATCACCACAAACTGATGCAGTGAAACTGGTCATCAGTGATAAAAAAACTGATTTAGATAATCATATTAAATTATAACCGCACCAAAACATTGAACGGTAGATATAACGGAAGCGAAACGCTACAAACCTTATCGTAGATACCATCTAATATACCAAAATCCTTCTTCAGTGTCGGTTCAGATACCAGAGACCCTCCCTGGTAGAGCAATTCCATATCTGGATAGCCATCGGGGTCTTGTGGGTTCTTAAAGTCATGGAAAACAAGTACCTCACATCCTCCTGATACGAAAAGAATCTTACATCAAAATTGTAAAGGCATCAAAAGCTAAATATACAGTGCTTGTTCTTCAGGCCACGAAAGTCATTTTGGGATGATTTATAATACATGAATCAAATTGATTGATGTATAAGAAGATAATATCCAGTATTCAACTATAGGAAGGAAAAATTTGGGACAAAATCTTGAATAGAGTGTGAGGTAGATTTTAGAGGTCATGCTCGGGATATGATTATTTGTCCGGAAGAGGTATCGTTTCCCTGTATAGGATGTCTAGATTGTTGACGCATATAAAGAGAAATAAGCTATTTTTTAATATTATTACAGAAATATATCATTACGTCCACGCTAAATAGTTCCTCCAAGTTAACATACTGTTTTTTCCATATTCAAATGATCAAAACTCTCTGAAACATTTCGGCGACCGTGCATTGCCTCATGAAGCCTTTTCGAACAAGCCCCAACTCGACCTCGACACTCTGTATAAGGTTCTCCAAACTCAACGCTCTCCTATGATGTGTTACAGTATTTACAGCATAGATCATAATTTCAAAAGTTACTATTTAAGCGGCCCGAAGCTTTCAGCAGGAGCTGCTCCATACTTGATCAGACTGAGTCTTTTGAAAAAATGGATTGTACATAATTAATTGGCTTGACTTCTTTCATTCAGTAAATTATCTATTAGATATCTAGTACCCCTTCTATATCAAAATTGAATTCACTTATCCCTATTCGAACGGTATACGTAGCGGATGAACGAGGAGGAAGTCCCCATGTATGCATTTCAGAAATACTTGTTGATGTTTCCAGGACCAGGCATCAAAAAAGTCAAAACTGATATAAATACGCTTTTTAGTATATTTTTACAATGCAAAACTATTTTTGTAGATAAACACTACACAGTTGTACCACTCGCCAAACCTCTTTTATTAAACACGCCACGTGTTTCGCTAACTATGTTAGCATCTTCAGGGGGAGATTGAAACTCATCTCAATCTTCCCCTGAAGATGCTAACATTGCAAACACGTGTTGGGCCTAATAAAAGTGGTTTGGCGAGTGGGAAAACTGTGAGCGTCTGTAGCTGCGGCGCCAAAGGATCCAGTATCATTTGTACATTTGGGACAAGCATTGAATATGGCAACTTTTTGTTGCTTCAACTACGGCATCTGAGATACCGATACAAATAATTCAATATGATAGCCCATACCATATCCATCGGCTCCGGCGTGAGAAAAATATGTACTACAATTTCAGATTGCGGTTTCGATAGTGAAAAAGCTGTAGATACTTATGATTAGCATATTAACAAGCATTCATTAAATAATTAGGCATGCATAATATGATTGGTATTTTTGATGTTCAATTGTCCTGCTAAAACTATTTCTGTGTCTTATTGCTTACCTGGAATAGACAGTGGTCCTCTATGATGATTGAAATACATGTCCAGGTTTTCCTTGTTTATAATTTTTTCTGTTCTCAGAGAGAAAGGTTTGTTTATTATGAATGTTAGTCCTCCAACTGCTATGTGATCCATAAGATTGTAACCAACTTTGAGGTTGCTGAGAGCAGGTATTCCTAAAAATAAATAAAGATGGTGATCTCATAGGTAGTGGAGTGAGAGTGCTGATTGTTAGTGGAATGTAGTGATACCAGTTATGCTGAGGAACTACAATCTAGTTAACTGAGCTATAGCACTGATCACGGGGGTCGGGGGTACAAACCCCTGATAGACTGCATATTATAGAATTTTGTCTCCAAAGCAACGAAGCATTATGTTCCCCATTTTGGATTAGGTAATCTCCAATACAAACGTATCATTCGATAGGAAAGACCGGGATTGGTTGGATATAAGGCTAGATAGACTGTCAAAACTTGATCAATGCTGCAATCTTTTCGTGATACAGATACAGTAAAAAAACACCCCAGCTCTCACTCAATCACCAATCTCGTAGCATTACTCGAACTTTGGGATTGATGACAAATTTTTGATGAACTTATATTAAACAATATTTTAGTAATATAGATTGTAGATGCTCTGACTTGGTGAAACTCTTCTATCATGCAGATAAAATATAATCATATATTTAACAAACTGTGTGTTAAATACGAAACTATTTTATCTGAATATTTTAGTATTTTGAATTTTTTGTCCTAACCGCCCACAATTACTGTTACCCTACTGTTGCTCTTAATAGCTTTTAGCTGTTTCATTATGGATTATGTAGCATAATAGTTCAATTTCTGTAATTTCCCTTGACGCGTGTTAAATGAAAAAATTGGCGTCTGGGGTTAGTTGACAGTGTACACCGGGGCTTATTGACGCATTTAGCTCAAATTAAAAGGTATTTTAATGTATTATTTGTGGAGCCAAGATATATTTGAGTTGTCTTGAAAAATGTTATTACTTGACTACTGTTGCAGAATGGAAGAGTGTATGAACTAAAAATCAATCATGCGAAAAGACCCATAGCATGATTGATATGTTTTTTAATACAAGATTCCGTAAGTACAAATACGTATTTTTATTATACTTCGATCAATATTTGATTTGAATTAACTGTTTATTACTTTTAACACTCACCTACTGACTTGAGATGTTTCTGTGGTCCAACTCCACTCAACATCAAAAGTTGTGGAGAATTGATGGCACCGGCGGATAAGATAACTTCTTTCTTTGCTTTCACTCTGTAGACTTTATTGTTTCTAACGAATTCCACCCCGTATGCAACCTTAGTAGAGGGGTCAATCAGGATTTTCTTCACCATAGAGTATTTCTTCATATGCAGATTGGGTCTGTCCCTGATGGGATGGAGGTATGCTCTACTAGCGCTGTCTCGAACTCCATCTCTCAGTGTGACTTGTAGTCTTGATACACCAGTCTGGATAAAAAACCATAATATTAGTTCTTCTGAATAGAATCGACTATATTTATGAACGCGTCAAAATTTCAGTATACAAAAATATCGGTTTACGGATCTAGAGTGATCTTAGAGATGATAAATATACAAAATATTTACTTATAACACAATCTTGGAAAATACGAGTAGCAGGTAATATTCTTTAACTGGTTACATATTGTTTAGTGATGCATTCTTCAAACAGATACGGCCTCTTCGTTCTGTATCTCCCAAGAAAAGTATGGTCAAATGATAAAACTGCACGCCACTACCACAGATTCAGTAAAGTCCAATTGAGAACTCCACTCCACTCTGCACACTGCTGTCAGTTACATAGACATAAACACTGTTGCAGTCGCACTTCCTTGTAACAGTGACATAGTTTATGATAATCAGTCAATAACAATCATATTATAATACAGAATCTCGAAAGATGCCCGTGTTTGTAATCATGAAAATTCAAGAAGCGATAAAACTAATCAAAATAAAATTCAACTCAAGAATCTCTGGCATCGTAGCAATGTTCATACGTATAGGATTCCTAACTTTTCCAGCTAAATATAATCTTCTGCTTCGTAGGTCATGATTGAAGATATTTTGAAAAGATGTTTGTTATGAAATCACATACGCCTCCCCTCGTTGTGTTAGACGTACGAGGCTACCTTCTATTCTACCTATTTATATAATATTCATATGCTGAAAATTTGAATACAATACTTTCTAGTCTCTACTATGACAGGCATTTATTATGCACTGAGAAATGGGCGAAATTAGTCAAAACAAGGTCTCAGCTGTAGAACAAAATCATTTAAGATCAAATCAGATGTCAGTTGCAGTTGGAGTTCCGTTACACTTATTTCAGACTTATACATTGACAATTATAACTTCTAAATATGTGAAACATCCACAGAAAAACTCACCCATGACTGACATAAAATGAACGTTCTTTAAGCGTCTATTTTGCCATTTGAGGAATAAGCCTAAGTTCCTGTCCAACTGGAAATGTTTTGAAATGAGGCGTAGATGTTAGATGATCAATTGCTTCTAGCTTGATTTCTTCAAATTACATAACATTTTTAATTATTACAGGTCTTATTTTATGATGATCTCATGTATGATTGGATTTGATCTTATAAACGATTCCACGACAAACAAAATTCTTGATGGTCAATATTTTTGCGATAAACAGTGTAGTTTGTTCTGACGCCTTGACATTCAAGCAGTCAATGCTAATTATTACAATCTAGTTATTCAAAAATAACATAATTATTGTTTTTAACACAATTGCCAAAAGTTGAATCACTGTATACATACTTAATTATTTCAATGCCATTGTAAACATTTCTCTCTAGTCATCCTCTAATATAATGAATGACCGGAGTCCAATTTATTGCAAAGGTATCTCATAGTTTTCATGGCCGCCTCCATTTACGTTATTGGGCATATATTGCAGTACATTAATTTTTCGATAGTTCGGAAATCCTTGATACGACGTCGACAGTTATGCAGCCTATTTTGAGGTTAGACAACGTTAAAAATAAATAATGCCGAGACAAGGATGTCTGGTTGGATGCTGCTGATTTTATGTGAAATTAATTGCCGTAAGGATGTGGTATACTAGGTGTTAGAGATAGATATGCAATTGGCGATATGAAAACAGTATTTTGCTACGTATATATATATATATATATATATATATATTTTTTTTTTTTGAAAAATTAAAGAATTCAGACTTTCAACTGTACAGTTTTTTCTGCACATTACCTTGGTGCATAAATTGGTGACTACTTCCACCCTTCAGTATCTGTTTGAAAAGATTTTCTTTAGGAGAAATGCACATTCTCTAAACATAAGGCAAAGAGACTATCTCACCATCCCTCGCCATTTTACCGCATAATTCTGAAAATACTTCCCTTATAATGCAGCTAAATTATACAATCGGGTCAATACTGAGCTGAAGCAATGTTCGCTTTCAAATTTCAAGAAGAATATAAGACACACATTACTAGCTGAGTGAATAGACGCTCATTCTTGTGTATTTTTTAAACAAACCTTTTTCAAATGTTATAATTTTAGTTATAAATAGGGTTGAATGGAAGATTAAGCTTTGGCTAAATATCGCCCTAATAAAGACGTTATTATAATTATTATTATTATCTTCAGTCTTCTCGCAGGATTGCGGTGTAATCAGGTACTGACGAACTGTGTCAAGTCTGCTATTGCTCTGCGTTGGAGAAGTTTCGTACAATGCTACAGGTCTTGAGGATCACAGACTTTTGGAAGGTACTGTGTAACTTTTCGTGCAGCCCCAGTCGTTGTATGTGTGGTGTGAATGTGGTTGGTGTGAGCCCCGAGACTGACATAATGAGGGGAATGATAAAGACTTTTTCTTGTTTCCAGAGTCGTTTAATTCCTAATGCGAGATCTGTGTATTTTTAGATATTTTCCCAGAATGAGTGCCTTGCATATTGTAATCATTGGGTATAGCAATATCAATTAAATAGGTAAGTTTGCTGCCTTCGATTGAAAAACGATATCAGGCTGGAATTCTCTTGTCGGTATGTATTTGGATGTCCCGATATAGTTTATATTGATTGTTTTCGAGTACTGATGTTGGTGTATATCTGTAATATGGATCTGCGTTTTGTATCAATATGTATGTTGTGGCTAGTGCTTGGAGTATGACTTTTGCTGCAAAGTTGTGCCTCGCGGTGTATTCAGTTCCAACTAGAGTTTTGCATGCGCTGGTAATATGTTCTATCGTTTCCTTCGTTTGGTGGCATTTTCTGCAGTTCTCATCTGTTATGGATGGGTCTTTTATTATGTTCTTTTTGTAGTTTCGGGTCGCAATTACTTGATCTTGGATAGCAAGCATGAAGCCCTCTGTTTCTGGGAATAGTTTGCCATCCTGCAGCCAGGTGTATGAGTGTGTTTTATTAATGTGGTCTTGGGTCACTTGATATCTATGTTTTCCATGAAGAGCTTTCTGTGTCCAGGTCTCCAACTTTTCTTGGTGTGTTTGTGTGTCTGCTGAGTGGTTTGGATGTGAGAGGACAAGAGGTGTGTATAGTTCTTGTTTGCTTTCACTATTGCTCTATGCAAGTTGGTCTGCTTGCTTTGAAAGAAATGTCTGAGTGTTTGTATTTGTTTTGCGTGAAGAATTTGTATGTTTATAATTCCTCTGCCTCCTTGATTTCTGTCTACGGTAAGTCTTTCTTTGCATGAGTTTGGATGTAACATTCTTTGTTTTGTGAGTTCTGTTGGGATGAGAGTATGGATGCTGTCTATGTCAGTGTGGGACCACTTGATGATGCCAAAGGAGTACGTGAGGACCGGTATTGCAAATGTGTTGATAGCTTTGGTAAGATTTCTAGAGTTTAGTTTTGTTTTCAGAAGTTTTATAAGACGGTTGTTGAATTCGTTATTCAGTTGTTTTTTTTGATTTGTGTATGGTTGATATTTGTGTTTTGATAAAAGCCCAGATACTTGTACGTTTCGTCCTGGTTCATGTTAGCAAACGTTGCTCCATTTACGATTTCCTCTTCGGGATGGTTTTTCCATTGGCATCTATTGATGTGGAGCACTTTACATTTGCTCACTCCGAACTCCATTCTGATGTTCGGCGTACAAGCCTCTGTTACTCTGAGTAGTCCTTTTAGTTGCATCTCAGTGGCTGCGTATAGTTTTATATCATCCATGTAGAGGAGATGATTGATTGTGTGCTGGATCGTTTTCTGATACTTGATGTTGAAACCATAACTTGTATTGTTGAGTGCATTGGAGAGTGGGTTCAGGCAAAGGCAAAACCAAAGGAAGCTAAGATAATCTCCTTGGAATATACCGCTCTGTCTTTTATTTATTTTATTATTATCAAAACCAGTCAACTTTACTTTACTCATTATAAAAAAGCAATACATACCTGCGTTGGTCCGTTGTAATCCACGTAAGGTAGTCCAGCTTGCATACTAGAATTAACGATTGCTTCCGCGATTGGCGTCTGATGAGGAGCGTATCCGACTTGTAAGTATCCATTGGTGCTGTGATATCTGGAATCATGATATTCCGGAATGCTGAAGTTTTCGATCTTCCTGAAGTACGGAAGTACCTCTTCGAAAGACCTAGAAAAATGCTTCACGTGAGTATACAACAAAACAATGAGGTTACGAGGCGGAGGTCATAAGTGTAATCTACGTTTGATTCCATCCTTTCCTGTACAGAAATGTATTGGACGAACTTTATTTTCATTGCGTTCATCATTTAAAAATCACCGTCATTGTACCAATTTTCAAAAGCTACAAAGCTTTTTCGTTCTCATAGTGCTCTTTAGTCTAATGCCAAAATTTGGTGAAAATCTGGATTATGTTTTCCGAGTTATAAAGGTCTCAAGGATTATAAGACAGACAACAGTGTATAAATTATATATAAACAAGCAGGCAAATAGATGGAAATGATTGAAATTTTTTTTTCATGATATGTGTAGCGTAAAACATTTAGATTTAGACGTGTTCCGCGATTACAATAATTGTCCTGCCTATTGCTGTGAAAGTAAAAAAATAGCATTAATTAGGTTATCGTTACACTTCCCATGAAATAGTAACATTTTGGAAGGTTTTGATCGGATTTTGGAACGGCTTTTTAAATTAAATTAAAAAATACCGCAAATGCTAATTTTCCATGACTTCAAAATCCCATTATTCGGATGAAATTGTGAATTCATCTTCCACTCATTTCTCACGGCTGCCACTGTATCGTTTTAAAGTATCGATTTTTTGGATAGTTTAAATATCAAATCGAAACAGGTCATTAAATAAAGTTTCTTTGTGTCAATTTTTGTTTAAATTATTTTATCTGAGCTTTTTCATTATCATTCTATTATTTCTCGATTGAAATGCAGTGATCTGGTAATTTGGTGGTACTTGCTGAAACAGAAATTAGAGTAATTGTGGCATTTATGTATTTGATGTCACAGTCTTCTCACCGTTCATCAGGTACAATAGAGTTCCATAGTGAAGATGTACTCGAGTTGTACTAAAACATATATCGCGCGGTATTAAATCTTACTTATCTACAGAATTATTCTGCCGCCTTCAAATATTTTTCGTCATGATAACTTATTGTCGATATTTCATAAAAATCCGAATGATACTTTGGGATCTGTGGAAATAGATATTTTTGAGAGTTCCTTGATTGTCTAATGCAGTTTGAAGAACTAAATTACAGACCTTAATTGTTTTCACACCTACAGGCAAACTAGATGATGGTGTAAACCTCTGGGGACCTTTTTTTCGCCCATTCTGTTAATTGGGTTATTATAGTTCTGAGGTTAGTCATCTGGTTTGTCAGATTCCGTCTCTGTCGGTTTCGGTAACTGATAAAAATTACAGAAAAACCACTGTTATTACAGAGTTGTAAAGGATCCATTGATTACTGCAAAGACACATATCTTTTCTTTTTTAATTTTTTTCACGATTACATACTTCCCTCGCCTATTATCGTGAGAAGTAAAAGGCTTCTAATTCTCTTCAAAAAAAACGAAGCAATCCGACTGAAAATAACATACTTACCATCCTGTATTTCCCATTTTAGCCCAGTTATCGTAATCTCTACGATTGCCTCTGGTGTAGATCATGTAGTTGAGTACGCTGGAGCCCCCCACTACTTTTCCTCTAGGCCAGTTGCATTGTTGGCCGTCCATGCCTACACAGAATCTGTCGCTGGGCTCCGTTTTGTATGCCCAGTTCGACTCCGTGAACTGTAGGAAATTCGCCATGATCGGGACATCCATGATGTAGTTCTCTGTGCGACCTGAATACAAATTCAGAAATGAATTAATGCTATTGTTAAGTTTGTTAACTGCTCAGCAGCTTTCATTCTTTACACCTATTGGCTTGCGATGCTTTCTTAGGCGCTACAGTAACAATGCAAAATTATTTACAGTCTGGATAACACAGACGGAGATTTGGTGTTGGTGGGATACGAACCAACGGTGCTCTGAGGATGAAGTATCATTACTCTAATATTGCATGACTTCTCAAGAGGAAACTACATTTAGAAATTGCGAATATGTTTTTAGGATGCAGCATCAAATCGTAGGATTCCGTTTTGAAAAAATGGTATGCAAAGTCGTTCAACAGTTATTCCGGAAAATTCACTTTCCAGCAGCAATTCCGCTAGCGTCCTCTAGAGACATATTCCAGGACATTTTGAATATTCATTAGTCAATATGCATTTGTTGAACAACGAATTACATCATTGACAAAAAAGAATTGTCGTAGGATGTCAAGAATTTTCCTCAAAAGATTCAGATCCATCGTTGTTTAAAAGGAAATATACTTTCATTAGGTTTCTTTCAACAAGTGAAAAGTGTATTTGTGTATGCCCGAATCAACGTGGTCGATTATAATGGAATATCCAGTTAAAAAAATATTAATTGTTTCTATGCAAGTGAACGTTCATGGACACTAATTCTCTCCTATGAAATGTTCACATATTAGCAAAACATGTATGCATGTCGAATAATTGTTTACTCATTTAGCATTAAGAGATATTATAGAGGTGCTTGAAATCGATAATAAACGTTGAGGTGTATTTACAAACAACAGTTTGCCTACATGACTGCGTCTTTTAAAATATCAACTGACTAAAAATATAATGCGTCTTGTAGTGCCTTCTTTGACTACAACAGTCTGAACTTGATAATAGGGTATTCAAATTGGTTATTACAAAGTGCTCACGAATAATAAATCATTTTACTTCCCAGCAAAGTACGAGTATTGTGATCTTCAAAACCGCCGCTGACCATAATCTGTTTTTGGATGTATTTCCACGAATTTACATGGATTCTTGGAAAGTATAGGTTCATTCTACCTCATTTTCTCAGTACATTGTGTGTCATATCTTACTCACCAGCTTCTATGAGTAGCACGTTCCATTCTGGATTTTCGCTAAGCCTGTTGGCCACAACACATCCCGCAGTGCCAGAGCCTATCACGATGAAGTCATACTGTTTCAGCATCCTATCTTCAGGAATGTCTTCTGGCTCTGTGATGAACTGTTTTTCCCCTTCCTGGATCAGTCGGATCACTCCTTCCAGCAGAGATTCCTGGCGGGTTACCGAGGTAACCGCTAGTAATATAGCGGCTAGTAAGAAGCGCATATTCCTAGAACGGATGATGTATAATTTAGATTTGGTGTAACACAAATATATGTGTATTGAATAAATCCCCATTTCGATATACCTACAGATCAGAGGTTGATAGCAGAATACTGTAATTTTTAATAACCTGTTGTTTGTTTTGTTTCCATCGTATCAAATTTTATGTAAAGCCTGATTAAAATACATATCGATGATATGATAAATGTATGCAACGTGTTTTAAAAGGATTATTTAGAAAATTTCAAATACGAATTATTGTATGTTGCATTTGCGTTGTTCAATTTGTTTGGAGTAACGCTTGTGAATGCATGCTCGTATAGTTTTTCATGTGCATGTTGGCTATATTCAATATAGATATGTTGTCTTCAATACGAATTCTTAGCTTAAGATTTCAAAAGGATACACTAGCTACCCAATATCAAGAATATTATGGTTTTATTTCCCATTCCAACTGTCGAGGAAGTATTATAATCGCTATAAATTCCGAAATCGAGATATTTTGTTTTCTTGATATTTGATATACGTGGCGAAAAACCATCCATGACATTTATTTTCGTCACTTTGACTGTCTGTACTCTGTCCAGTAATCCTTGACGTCTGTAACTGGGGAAGAACTTTGACACTATATTACTGATGTACACACATAAAAATAAATTCTCTGACCAAGAATATGTGCTTTCATTCAAGTGTACCATATCTCCCTATATGTGCAAAGCTATAATAATCTTAAAGTAAGAAGACTGTATTTTTGATCATATAGAGTAAATTTGAGTAGATATTCAATTCAAACCTGGGAAAGTCTTGAAAGTTAGAATACCAAAATGTCAAATTGAGCATTTCATGATCTGTTTCTCTCGCGTCCTTCTGTCTATCGGTCTATGCGACTTTCAGTCTTTCTGTCTGTTGCTGATTGGCGATCTAGCAAAAATAATAGAACTTCTCTAAACATCGTTACTTAAACGGATAAAGGTAGGTAATTCAAAAAATGTTCACATTTTCTACAACTCTCAAAATCACTTGAACATCCATCAAGTAAATAGGTGAAATACTATCTCAGAGCGATACATGATTATAAAGTCTCAATGCTTTTTTATTCCAAAGACAAAATTACAGGTGACAAATGTATTATCTGTTAAGTGACTGTAACTCAATTTATTGAAACGGTCGCGGCTTTCTTTAATTATGTAATGTAATTATACATTTACACGGCATATTAGCACAATATCAAAGTATGTTTATATACGGAAAATCGACAAACGAAGGTCAAGAACGAATTAATGGCTACATGATGGATTGGTAGTATCGACAGATATACAAGGTACCTTCAGATAGTATATAAATAAAAATTTATTATTTAATAATTATCTGAGAGTGAAATAGTATATCGAGAATGTTTATTTTGTGCATAAATCAAATATAACTTCTAATGCATATTTTGATATATTGAATACGATGCAAATTGTTCAATGTGTACGTTCGACAATGACTGCATGAAATTATTTTTTGGCTTGTGGTTATTATTTGAGCTTCAATATGTGAATAGATGAAATAGCATACCCAAAGAAATAAATGGATTATAATTAATAAATAATCACGCAAGGGCACATGTGGTCATTGACCAAGTAGGTTGACTCTGTATTTCATGTACAGTGCTATCAGTTTATTGAAGATATTCATCAAATTTTAGAACGGTTGATACACTTAATATTAATTTCGGAAAACGAAATTTTTCTGTCAACCTAATTGATGCCATTTTTATGAGACTTAGTTAAGAAAATGGTGGCTGTGCAAAGTACAAATTGATATAATTTAACGCTTCAGACTGATTTTCTTCAAGTGTTGAAAATATCATCTGCCATCAATAGCATACCTATATGATTACGGAATACTTGAAATTTTAAAGGTCCAATGTCAATTTATTTGTCATTTTTGTCCACCGTGTTTGTTTGTCGGTCGATCTGTCTCTGTATGTTTTTAACTACCACAAAAATGGACCTATCGCCAGAACTGCAAGATCTGAAAGATCACTTGTGATTGGAGAGAGAGGCACTCTGGATAAAGATAACCATATTTCTCCTATATGACCTATCATAAGCTTGAGCAGGCTAATAATAAACTAATCTATTATTGGACTGCATTTTATCGACTAAATTGCATCAGGCATATTGGTGGATAAAATATTTTTCCCGGTCACTACTGATCTTGCACGATTTCAGGGATTAATATTTGAGATTATCTCTAATCTATTTAAATGCTGTTTTCACTTCCCATGCCGACTGGCGAGGAAGTATTGTAATCGCATTAATTTTCGAATTCGAGATATTGTGTATTTACATCACATGTAAATCATTTCTGGTCGGTCGGTCTGTCTGTCTGCCTGTACTTTGTTAGGAACCACATACGTCTCCATAAAGCTTTTCGGATTTTTATTAAATGAAATGGATATTTGGCAATAAATTACTACTATGGCAAGGACAAAAAAGCCTTATAGTTTTTTAAAATCGGTTCAGTGGCGGCGGAGTTATCATTTAAAAAAAAACAAAAAAAATAAAACGTTTAAACGTCGCTTTGCGACGTCTCTGTGGTCTCTGATCGTTTTCAACATTTTTTCTGCGGAGTAAAAAATTGTAAGGGAGGGGGGTCATTTCACGATAAATTTGACTGACGTATATAGTAGGTACATACACATTTGGTGAATGTTCCGTTTTGATGTAATCTATTTAATTTGTCCAATGCTGGATGATTATTTTTTTTGTAAATAAAATATAAATAATGACAGAGACCACTACGCGACATGCAGGCGGGGCAAAGGCAGTAAGGCGGTACCTAATAATGGAGGACTATTGCCTGTGATGCCAGGTTGTACATAAAAGCGAAAAAATAGCAAACTAATAAAATACTACTTTATTTTACTTATTTTACTACTGCAGATTACTGCATTTCAAGTGCAGGGTATGAATGTATGTTGGATATTCATCGGCCCCTTTTGCGAACCTGTTTACGATTGGCTTCAAGAGCTGTCCTATTTACAAAACTAAGTAAGGCCTTGGGACTTGTCTATCCTAATATACTATGGTTTCAGAATGATACTCCTCGTGATAGTATCAGATCATCTTCTTGCTTTTATGTGACTGGGAATAGGTGGATATTGGTTATCTGCGAATAATCTGCACGCAAATGTATTTCGTAACAACAATTATTTATTCATGTAGTGTCATAATTTTATTTAATTTTTTCACAGTAAATGATCACCTCTTAAGGACGAATACGTCATCAGTGTACGGCATAAACGACGCTTAAGGATCATCACGTATTGAATAATGGTTTTTCTATATACACGATAACTGGCAACCGTTTGCGCGTTAAATATTTATACAAGACCAAGACCATGCCAAGACAGAGGGTGTTGCAATTTGAGATTTAAATTCAGTCGTGACCCGTTTTTACAGAGATGGATTTACGCCGCGTGATTAAGCATCTTTGCAATTTTTCTGGACACACCTTTCGTAAGTTATGGTCTTCAGCCCATCGCACACAACTTGCAGGTGTTGCGGGGCCACTTTAACTCCCATGCCAATAGGGTGGGAAAGTATTATAATCGTTAAAAGCTTCGAAATCAAGATACTATGTCTTCTTGATGTTTAACGACATAATTCACGGAAAATGCTGTTACTTTTTTGCGTCGCACTATCTGTCCGTACTTATGTCTGTCTGTCCGTCTGACTGTCTGTCTGTACTCTCTCCGGTAATCCTGAAGCAGTCTATAACTCGAAAAGAACCATTCAGATTTCGAAAGGGTGTGGCGGGTGGTGGAGGGGGGAAGTCTAATGTTTCGTATTGGTAAAGAACGTTTTATCATCTTGAATATATTGACCCCGGTAACTCCCCATAGCTGTTGTGACCTAGGTGATGGTTCATGTTTGCCTTTAAAATACCAGAATGAGAGTTTATGTTTAAAAGATATGGACGAGCATATGATGTATTTCGTCCTCGCAAAAAGACTATTCAGATTTTTATACAAGTGTAAAACACCTTTATTTTGAGTCGTAAATCATCCACGTCTAGGGCGAAATGCGCTGCCCGCCGTCCGTATCGAAGGCATCGGCATGCTCCAGAGTCAACCTACTTGACGCCATTTTTTAATTTTATAATAAATGCATAGCAACTGCTATTGGGTTTCACATGGAATGTTTTGATTCCAAGACCCCGGCGTAACCAAAACAGCAACCACGAGAACCTGGTACTGTGAAAGCTAAGTAAATTGTATTCTTGAAGATCTAATTCATTTTGGCAGGTTTTTTAATTGCTTAATCACTACCATTATTGATTATATCTAAACCAGCGATTTTTAAACTTTTTGTGGCTACAGAAAACCCGACAAATCGATCAAATGTTCAATGATATTAGAAAGGAGACTAGAATGAAGAGTGAACAATCTTAGAAGCATTAGAAATATTTGAAATCAAATTGATATGTTTCAATATTGAATGTTTTGTTGTTTGGCCTTCCATGCGACATATAATTGCGTATACCTGTAGTAGCTTTCAATCTCAATCTGAAGAGTCACCACAAAGTCTTTTTGTTTTGGATAGTGGATTTCGAGCTCATAATAATTCGTGAATATAGCGTCTCAGAAATAAAGAAGTTGAGAGATTTTATAATTTTTTTAGAATGTTCAGTAATACTTTCTGTTATCAATGTTACTCTAAATTCTATTTTTGGTCTGTTTTGATGAAAAGATGACCACCGAAAGAGAGAAATACCTTCAAACGCGAATACGATGACAAATATTACCAGTTTTTAAAATCAACTGAATTGATAGTTTTCTCACAACTGACCTCCCGTTACCTTAAATCTTGTATTTTTATTCATTCATATAGGAAATATTTTTAACTTCTGCACCTTTATTTTCAATGACAAATAATAATGATATATGTGCTAAACTTGTATAAGATTTTTTGTTGGATCGAAATCCACTGCCCAAAAATAAGCGAAAGACGAGTGTTTACCCTTTGTTTAAGCTTAAAAGCCTGATTGACTACAGTTATAGATCATTTCTATCAGATTCTTTGCATTATGCCAACATATTATTTGTAACCCTGTCGATACTTCCACGGAACAAAAAACTTGGATCATCAGTGAGTTGAATTTAAAAATATAAATTGTTCATAAACCTATACGCGTCACAAAAAGAATTATTTCAATATGAATATACATGATATAATTTGTTTTTCAGAAATTTTGTATACGTTGTATGAATATGTTACAAATAGCTGGTTTTAGATGGACAGTTTTTCGTACAAACAACTATTTTATACTAATAGTTTTTTTGATAAAATTGGAAAAAATGAATATTTGAAAAGTGCCAAGTTGCAACAATGTACACTTTTATTTTTTCCTCAAATTATACGGTGGGCATGAAATATTTATATAAACATGAAATTATTTTGTACAGATAAACAAAGCTGCTACATGATTTTCTTTTAAGAAAATTATGTCTTCCAGTATTACGATGGTCATTATGTTTTTCAGTAGATCCAGTCAAATTGAGTCAAACTAATGATTATAATTTATGGTAATTTTGTTACGTTTGGGAATATCACATTTTACACGAAAGTTGTTTTACTTTGTAGGGTCACCAATTAGTTTCGTTTGGAGTCCGTTTTGTAGTCTCCACTCACTGTCGCGGTCCGCATCAAAAATCTCTACCGTAACCATGCCACGTTATCGGACATTTACAAAATGGAAGAGTAAAAAACCTCTTTGCTAAGACTTTGTCACACTAAACCACCAAACACCAAAAGTTCCTACAAAAGCTCTCCTTTGAGACTGACACACGAAATAGCTAACGAGAAAAAACCTCATCCTGAGGCGAAAACAGCTAACATAATTATTGATATCTATAAGAGCTTATTCTTGGCTTATTTATATATAACGGTTATGTTGTTCAACGACTGCATTTCCTCCAAGGTCGTGTTGTTGCAGAATAGTTTGTTGGATTTTATGGTGTTGTAGTGTCGTTTTTAGCTGAGAGGATGGCAGTGACAATCGAGTATATTGACCTCAAAATCAGCATGGATGTGCCAATAATACTAGTATTGCTATTTACGGTGTCTCGGTTGTGTATCGTTTTAATGCATTACTACATTATCACTTAACCTGCTAGTCGAATGAGCACTGAAGATATTATATACAATATATATGTGAATATATATTTACAGTGCGCATTCGGCTAGACATAATCGTATGCTGTCTGTGGATACATTTTGTATCATGTTTTACCATCATTTACTATCTTAATTTTATGCGAGTTGAATCAAATACGTGAAGCTGCAATGAAATTTTATCGCCATCGAAAACAAGTTTTGAAAACAAGATGAAACATTTTTTTTTGCATGTATTATGAGAGTTTCGACCTTTTTGAGATAAAGGACAATGTCAAAGACCTGATCATGAACGTGAATGTTGGATTTTCCAGTTTATAAGCTCAGCGGTTGCGGATATAAGAATCTATATTTTATTAGTTTAATTGACTGCTTGCTGCATATTGTTCTTGAATCTAAAAAATTCTAAAAATCTCTAGAATAGTGTGTACATTCTTAGAAAAGCGGTTATGTCAACTTGATTTTTTACTATAAACTCAACCTGATAAATTAAAAAAAGGAGTATCGGTTTTTATGGTTTCAAAATAAGAATTCTAGTCTATAAAAGATCACTCCCTGATATGAAATGAATATGCTTGTTATTTTACTTTTCTGCGAGTCTATTTGACTGGTCAACCGGCCAACAGGCGGGACAAGCATTGAAGTCGCAAAAAATGTATAGTTAAACTGTTGTCTTCTTGATGCTTCATGATATACACCTACATTATGAAAAACCATATGTCTGTCGTTAAGCCTCAATCGTCTGTCTGTCTGGCATTCCTTTTCAACTTGAATCCATCAACAGAAAAAAAGCATTAAAGTATAAAATTCCGAAAACGTCACTGAAAAATAGAGTTTTCTTTGTGGAACGTTGTATCCAAATACACAGTTTTTATCTGAAGGAGTTTCACCACGGAAGAGCATGTATCTACAATCTACATAATTATTTGCATGTGTATCCACATTCACTCTGTATACCAAGATATTTTGTATGTATAGGTTTTATGCCTTTTGATACTTGGATAAACGAATACTGATATCGGCGGATTTTCATAAAAATCGAAACGCGTCACTAAAAGAAAGAGTTTTAATTGTGAAACTGTGTGATAACTACACAACTTTTTATCTACATGATGGAAAGAGTTTCACCAAGTACGAGCATCTACAATCTACATGAAAAAATACTGATATAATTAATAGTGATATGTAATATCAAAAGATTCTTCCGTTTGGTAATTTCGAATGACAATATTTTGTTGAAAATAGGCATAATAAAGCTACATTCTTATTTTAAGATCTGTGAGATAAGCGGTACAACAACAAGATCAATATGTACTCGTAGCTGTTCGAATCTAAGAACTGGGATGAATAGTTATTTGAAGATATTTTTTAGTTTTGCTCCATGAACAATAAATTGAATGAATAATTCATGAATCAGGTTTTCCCGAAATCAAAAAAAACTGGCATTGACTTCTAATATCCACGTGTTGTCATATTTTATTTAAAAATCAGAAATTTAAATTTTCAATACCTATTATATAAGCCAATTTAGAACCACGTACCAAACATCCATTTAGTGTCACAATATCAATCTGTAACTGATGATTAGTTGTTGAAAATATTTATCTATTACTATGATTTATCACTCAAACGGAGCAATATAAAGAAAAACTCTTACCATCTGAAAATGGCTGGTTGTATGAATTTTGCAGAGTACACATGGCGCAGTAAAAAAAATGATGACCAATTTTTCGAAATTCTCATTTCAGTTTTTGTAATTTTTATATCCAAAATTTGCATATGAATTGGGACCTACGAACAAACTTGTAAGAAATTCGAATCTTACTAGTGTGCTGACATTCGATTTCTTTCTGTTCTTTGAGTTCCATTCAACTGATAGAGATGATAATTTTTGTTTTTTTAATCATCTCATACCAGTCATGATAAAAATGACAAGGACTCGCAATCTCGGAGACATTAATAGTAACTAATTTCTATAAAAACGTTACGCTACTACAGACTCGCAAAAAAGAGGGAAAAATTCGGACATGTTCGTGTGATCTGATAACCGAGGGGACCTCGTAAAACGAAATCATCTTCACTTGTCCTCATCACGCATATGATAAATGAAAGAGCTTTTAGGACTGAAGTTTGTCAATGTCATTATAGCTAATAACATGTGGTTTCAATAAATGGCAAAGCAAACGGATGATTCAACAAGACAACCACAGAATAAGTAATCTAACATCTGAAACTTGCCCTGCGGTTGTCTTTCTCGTTCATTATGTTTTCTAATGGCCGGTAATTGAAAATATAATGAACACAAGATAAGTTTCACACGTTACATTGAATCTAGAATTTTCATCCAGTTACGGTGAACTCCTTCTAATTGTATGTACGTATATGCAGTCCAAATCACATACTTTTTAGATATTTTACATGTTGAAAAATTTGGCAATGTTTTTTGACACTTCCAATTTGTTTATTATAAATTGAAGTCTGTTGGATTGGATCCTGCCTTCCCATGATTCAATCAATATTCTAAAAAAGGAAGCAGTCGGTTTGAATCTCCTCGAGATTATATTTGACTATGCTGCAAAAAGGGTTACGAAGCTTGATAAACTTCAACCCTCTTTAAACTCCTAAATGCATCTACTCGAAGTTCATGGCTAGACAATACACATAAATCGATCATAATCCTTCATGTATGCTAGGTCAAATTTTGACAGGTAAAACTTTCAGATACGAGAAAATATATATGAAAAAAAATTCGCAGCATTGGGGATCATATAGAAAACATGACATTGTTTTGCTTATTCCATAGCTTAGGAGCAGTGCTTTTAGATATTGCAGAATAAAAAATTATATTCGTGCCGATAAAATGATTGTGTAATTAACACACAGTTTCACAAATAAAACTCTTTTTTTTTTCAGTGACGCGTTTCGATTTATATTTAAATCTGCGGTCTTAACTTTCCAGTAAATTCTGTTTCTATCTTTAGGGTTGTAATCGTACCTAGTTACAGGTAAGAGCATCTACAATCTACATGAAAAAATTATATTGATATTCTTGATCCGTTATGTTATTAACCATATTATCTCGTATGTCTCAAAATTATAATGGCTCATTTTCTAATTACCTTTTATAAGGCGTTATCCACAGGTACTGGAAATCCAAAGAAGCAGAGCTCTACTATCACAGTCACGATATTAGAAATCACCAACCATCAACAGTTGTATCTCCCGATTTCGCGCTCAAACGTTGGCGGGTTTTCGCGCCAATATGTCGACCATGTCTGTCCATACGGAATCTGTCCTCTTTCCGTTTTATAGTACACACGTATATCTCTATGAGTAGCCGCGAGTGTCGTGTGCGCGCTAAATGATGTTAAATCAGCCCTGTTTGTCTATGCTGCTGTTCCCCACTGCATTGACGGTTTGACGGTCATTACGAAGTCATGATCAATAGTTTCGGAACGATCACAAGCATAATAACAGTCTTGGGAAGATCATTTATTTATTTTCGCAAATACAGATATTATTTTTCTTGATATTACATGACATGAATAACAAAATACCATGCAATTTCCATCGGTCTGTCTGCGTAGGTTGCATTCTGCCATCTGTACGGCAATATCTGGCCCCTTTATAACTTGAAAGCACCAACTTTCTGACTTTGATGTAACTTCAATATTAGTTCACTTCTACGGCAAAGATGAAATAGCTTTGTAGCTTTCGATATAGAAACAAAATGTTTCTAAACTTCGTTTTTTGACAACTCTGTCTGTTTTAGTTTTCTCCGGAAGGATAAAATAGGTATTAGGTAGCTAAGCTGAGTGGAGAGATATCTCAAATATTTTTTGACTTGGACATTGGTAATTCACAGGCTTGCTTTCAAAACATAATCAATGAACATTTTTTAAATAGCTGACCACTTAATTTTACAATACATAATAGATTTATCTCTCAAGGGCTGATATTTAGGTACCTAGTTCAGGTTGGCACTAAAACTTATAAAACAAAGTGCCAACCACCTGGAAACACAATTGATACTAAGTTACTACTACCCGGAAAGAAAAATATAGTTTCTGCAACAAAAAAGCCTTAAAACTTTTTTTAGAGTGACGGCAGAGTAATTAAAAAGCTAATTATTTATCGTTTTAACAACGCTCAGTAGGTATATACCTCAGTACATTTCTAGTACGGACCGTGACTTGACATATTAAATTGGGCCGGTTCTGTTCTAGCAACTGCAAATTACTACAGATTACTGCTTTTTGGCAGAATAAAGATGGTTTAGTTGACATTCAAAAAATTTTACAATACAACAGTTATGAAATGTAATAGCTTAACTGCTGATAAACGAAAGATATTTTTCAATGTAACTTCTGAAACTTATGGTCTGTTTGTCTCTTTGCTTTATAATGCTTGCTACTGGCCGCTTATTGAAACTACATGACAATTGAATGAAATACGTTTACTAACAGTTCGGATGCCTCTGCAGCCTTTTTGAAATTACAAAAAGTTAGATTTTGAAGTTTAAATGACATTGATATTTTTAACTGTTTCCATAACAACAGTTTAGCTTCCAAACAAGAAAGGTTAAAAAACAAAATTTCCACAACCTCCTCGACTCTAGGCAGACGTTCTAACAGCTTAGCTACGGGAAGCAGTGCGGCAAATACGACATATAAAAGGATCTGTCCAGGATGCAGCGATCTATTTAGGGAATGGTAGTTATATTTCGATATAAAAGTATTTTATCAAGTGACGACTTACATCTATTGAGTGGAAAACTGGAATCTGTTCATTTAATACATATATTTAGAATAATTGCAAATTTGACTTTCCAGTAAATTATGTTTCTATCTTTATGCTATCGTACCTAGTTATCCTTGAATATTTTTGTTTCCACTAAACAGTGAATGCTTTCCTATGTTTCATGTCCAACGATACGGCATTAATTATTTTACTGATGTCTATAATCAGAACTATTGGGTGATATATGCATTAGATATATAATATGCACCAATTGCCGAGTAAAGCCACTCAGTTTTATTCATTATAATTATATGGATATTATTTTTCATGCATGAAAGAGAAAAATATATTGATTTAACTGATAATAAAATGCTGAACTGTGAGGATAATCTTTATATTATAATTTGAAATTTTGGATTAACATCTATTCTTAATTCTTAAGAAGCAAAATCCTTCAAAAATCTAATCACTTCTTTAGTCAATAGGTGGGAGAGGTATTGAATTGCAAAAAGTTGAAAGATAAATCTCATTTTTTCAAAAGGAATTTCTTATCTATAGATTTTTGACTCATGTAACACCGTACTTGTTGTACATTGATGATTACCTGCAATAGGTTTTTACCAACAATTTTACGTACGATAAATACGGCATCTATGAACGTAGTAAATTTTCGTGTATTCTAAATTCCCGATTCAAATTTACACAATCTGAACTTTTTACAAGTGCTAAACATCTAGTTTGAAGTATAGATTTTATCTTTTCCATTTTTACTTCTTACGCATGAGCCATTTATTAAAATATGATTCGAGTGACTAGTTTCTTTCCCTTCTGTTTTAGCATTTACTACTACAGAGAAGCAGTAGAGAATTGGAAATAGCTAATAAAACACTCAAATACAACTATGAATTATTTAGAATCACCCGAGTGACTCCTATTCACAGTTGAAATATTTCACTTTTCTTAGGAAATATCCTGTATGTACATGCTGTGCGAATAGGTGTCTAAGTTAAGACGAAAACTGAACTAAACTCTAGAAATCTCACCAAATATATCAACACATCTGCAATACCGGTCCTCACATATTTTGGCATCATCAAATGGTCACATATCGACAATTATAGACATACAGTCAGTTCGCACGAAACAAATACAAACACATTTGTTCCAAAGCAAGCAAATCAGCTTAAACAGTGCGATAGTATAAGCAGACAAGAACTATACAGCTCTTTTCCGAAACTACATAAACTCCTTTAGAAGATGTCACCAACAATAGAACATATTACAAGTTTATGCAAAACTCTTATCAGGTACTGAATATACAGCCAGACATAACTCTGTAGCAAAAGTTATACACCAAGCACTAGCCACAACTTACAAACTAATTGAAAAGACAGATGCTTATTACAAATATACACTAACGGTAGGTCTTCATTTAGGGCTATAGCTTTTTACCTCTTAAAGTCACCAACAATATTTATGACTCAGGAACTTTATTAGTAAGCGAACATTTTAACAGATCATTCTAATTTGGTTGAGGATAACCGCTTGAATCTGAATAGATATCATGCATCGACTATGTATAAAGGACATCATTCGATCCACCTTATAAATCTGCAAAGCAAAGGCTGAATGCCATTATCACGATGACTTTGATCATTGAGCGATAAATGACAGCAAACGTTGCACTTTCCAAATCAACAAATCTAAAGTTATATAGCAGTCTGATAGACTGCATTCATAAGGTCTATAAATTCATTATAGATTTATGTAAATTGGTGCTGGTTTGGAATTAGTTCTCATTATATTATTCCAGGAATTAACTAGAGTCATATAATATTTGTCGCCGAGATTCCTCTATCCCAAGGTTTGGAAATTAATAAAACGGGTATGTACTTGCTATGAATATTCACTTCATGGCAATGAAAAATTTTTCCTTCCCCATAATTTTTTATATTTACATTTTGGATAACAGGAATGTTGACAAAATTATTTTTTTTCATCAAGAATACAATTGAATAGTCTAGTTAACCAAAAATCTAGAGTTTATTATTTTTTCTAATGTCTTACCAGAGAAATGTGGAAATGATTGTATAACTTACAATTCCAATAAATATAGTTTTAAAAAACAAATAAAACACGCTTTATAAGCAAAACGCACTAAAAATTAAACATATTTTCAATTATTCAGATTTTGTTGTTGATTTTATTGTAAAAAACGTGATTATTATCATTTTCAGCTAACTATACTTTAACAAATAGATACTAATGTTGTTGTCAAACACTCCTGTTGTTTTACAACAATTCAATAATAGAATCTGAACGCTTGATTTTTTCACTTTTTAGTGCGATTTGCTCTTAGTAACGAATCCTTCATCGAGTGTGTCTATCATATCGATTTTAGAACAAAATTATTTAGAACTTATACCATTTTATAATTGTCAAGTCGTTTCATATGATATTTTTTGTCTTGCCGCAGAAGGAGCACATTTTAGAAGTTTTTGTGGGCTCTATGAACTATCTAACTCGATTCTAGACCAGGTAATATATATTCTTGAATCTTTAAGTGAACTTCTATCAACTGGCCCATGTTAACGGTTGGGCAGTTTCTCAGACACCGATCCTTATTTTAGGTTTATTCTCCGGACCAGCTGATGCTACTCTACATGGCCCGGATTACAGCATCGCTGAAGTACAGCTCGCATGTATGAGAATGCGCTCCACAGCACTCCCTAAAGCTTCTAGTCAGTCCAGTAATGAGTAATACATATAGTGGATGTGCCTGAACTTACAAATGATACTCTTAGTCTAGAACATCGGAGGGTGGTTGATATGTCTCTATTCTATAGACATCAACAATAACATGTCCTGGTATGATCATGTTTTTTCCTCTTCCGCTCCAAAGAACCAGGCTCAGATGAGACTATCTTTGTAGAATAATTCTAATATGTGTGGTAATGCTCAGCAAATTATTCCTTGAAGCTTTAGGACTTAATCGTGACCAGAGCAATGCGTCTAGTAGCCACGCCCCTCATTACAAAGGACCTCTACATTCTGGAACATCGAAGAAGAGTGGATGATCTGATTATCGAGATTTTACCGTGGTAGATGTTTATTCGGGCTGTTTCGCAGAATAACACCAACAGTCATCAGTACAACAAACACTAGTGAAGCCCAACCGAAGCATCCTCACCAGGCCGAGGTTCTAACACTTAAAACAAGCCCTTTACAAGACTTATCATTTTCTGCGTTGTACCCGTAAGCTTTTTTCAGCGCGATAGGTTTTCTGTCTTTGCTTGAAGTGTATAAGAAACATCATAATACCGCACCTTCACATGCTCAGAATCTGCTGATACTTACCATGTCTTTGTTCGTTTTACTATTTGTTTCATTCGTGTTTTACGTTGCAATGCTAAAAACCTATCAAGGTTCAGTCACTTGACCTCATAACTGTTTACGTTAATTCTTTATTTGTTTATAAATAAATGTATCGTTATCTACTTGAATGTCTCGTGATCTTCCATATAAGGTTTATTACATACAATTGTAAATAATAGCTTACAGTCCTTTCTCTCTCGTTTTTCAGTAAATATTGTAGTTTTTATTTAATATCTTGTCGGAACTACACTTTTAGTTATTTACTATTAAATTTTATTCATTTGGCAGACTATGTTTTCTAATATGTCACATTTCTTATGAAAACATACCAATAGGTGAGATTTGTCTTTGTTTGTAGGCAAGAAAAGTCATTCACATTGAGTATTTTTCTCCATTAAAGCATGAGGTCAGGAATTGAACTGTGACTATATCTCTTAAGGTAATAGTCAATCCTGAATTAATTTCAGGGTTACTATTAGGGCTCATTTGTAACGTACCAAACCTTATTCATAACTGACAATTATAAATACCTATCAAGGTTTAATTACCTAATCTCATAACTATTTACGTTAATTATTTATTTGTTTATAAACAAATGCAACGTTAGCTTTTGTCTGTAGCAAAAATAAAATATTTACATTAAGTAGTATTCAAGAAAATACCACGATGAAAGAAATTAAGCTGTGGTAGCATTAGCTTGAATGAATAATCAATCCTGGATTAATTTTGGATTTAATATAAGGGCCCGTTTGTAACGTACCAAAACTTATATATTCTATAGTGTAAGATTTTTATCGGAAATTACTGTCATTTATAATTACAAATATTTCAAAAGCTAAAGACAAATCATTTGTGGTCGATTTTTTTCCACCTAAGCAGCTATTTTCATGGGCATTGCTATAATCAGGTGATTGCAATAATATCTGTAGTTAATAACGATTTTCAATCAGTAGTTATGAATAAGTTTGGATATTAAATTATATCTACAATCTTCAACTCGTTGCTACCCCTTATCATTTTTCGAAACTTTATTGAAGGGTTTGATACTTGATAGTGGAGGTAGGTACTTCCTGGGTTATAAAGGCGTCAAGGGTTTTCGGATATACAAACAGGCAGAGACAGACTGACGGAAATGAGTGACATGGATCTCCGTGATCAAAACAGAAACACGCATTTCTCGAGTCACTATCTTCCGCTTCCATCAAGTTTTTGTCGTTAATAGATACTTTTCCGAGGCTGACAATAATATTCACAAGAACAGACGCTGTAGGTAAGATCAGACCATCATTAAAATATTGCTCCGGAAATATATATTTATATAAGTACATCTCGAATCACAATATCTCTTATTTCCGTCGGTCTGTCTGTCGTCTGTCTGCCCCATCTATAATTCGGAAATTTTGACTATAGGTTACTACTATGGAAAGGTCGAAGAAGTTTCATAGATTTTATGATTGATAAGTGATGGAGGAGTTATAGTTAAAAGAGTGACCCTTGACTCCTTTATAGCTCGGAAGGTACTGATCCGATATTATTCGGGTTTTGGTTTTTTAACTATGGTAAAAGACGATCTATTATCGTTCTACCATCGACCCTAGTAATCATTTGTGCTTGCAACACACATATGATTGATTCCACATTTGCCAAAAAAACTGAAATAATATATCTTATATTATTAGCCTTATTTTTTCAAGATGCATACTCTGAATGCATTCCGATTTTAGGTAGTTAAAGTATGTTTTTTGAATTATTATTATTCATAGAAATTTTGTAAAACTTTGGTATTTTTGTAATTATGTTTTCAAATTTTGATTCAAAATAATCAAAAGTGGCAAAATCTGATGCAAACCTTTTTCTTAAATTCTTATGTAGCAAATTCAACATACTTCACTTGTTTTTTTATATAATACTCATGAATCCATCCAGTTCCATTCTACTGTAGACATTACGAATAAAAGTAATATTTCATTGTATATTTGAGATCGTGTGTCTATGTACACGTATACCTGCATTTTGGGTTCCGATAATGATTTTTTTGAGGTTACTTAGAATATTATGACCGAAAAAACATTTTATCCCCTAATGTAACTTCTAAAACTTATCCTGTGGTTATCTCAGTTCATCTTCAATCAACCAAAAATTGAAACCACTTATGCTTATTTTTTATAGAACAAAATTTACCGGCATTTCAGGTGTCTCATAATTAAGACACCTGAAAATTGTGGTCGCCTATTCAAACGCTTCCAATCGAACAAAATGTTCATTGAGTTGATTGTTTGGGTTGGTGTGCCTACATACATTTTACATAAAAAGGTGCACAGATCTCAACTTCTCTTGTAATCGACTACATTGCCGTTGACTATTAAACTATCCATAAATATATTAGGGTTGTTTATAACTTCCTCGGAAATAGCTGCAAATTCCTTATTTCTATTTTATGCTATAAAAAATCACATCCATGTGTGGTCATTCAAAATTCTTCAATGGTTCAATCATTCAAACAAATACCACGCGGTTCCATTCATTCAATATAATCCCATTCATGAATAGGCTCCATTGTTTTATTGGAGCAATTTTTCAGGCTAGTCGATTGATAGTGTGCATGGAGACCTTCCGCGAAAAAAATTACGAGAATTATTTTTTCTCGATCCGTGGCACGAGAGATTTTTTTGGTTATCTAATAATATGCTTATAAACACGAAACTAATAAAAAGCTTAACATAGCTTTATATCTTACAAGTACAAGATTGAAGGTCATATTGATGATATAGCAGATTCAATGATACACTGAGGTTCAGGGATGCTCTGATATCTAAATATTCACTGTTCACTACCTTCATTGTTATTTCGTGTAAATCAGTGGAAATAATCTTACCTTATATAAAAAACGCCTTTTTTCTCACAATCCTTTCACCACTAGTGCACTGACAAGTACTACGCTCAATAATATTTGAAATCAAATGTAGAGGGTATTTGTGACCATCAAAAAAATAAACATCTTCATAATGAACGCGCCAGGTAGTGTAAACATTGAAGATGGTTGGCCTCACGCGAACGATACTATGCAGTCTGATGTAGGAATTTCTTCAATGTTTGCATTGCCGCATTGGTAGTTCAATTAAAAAAACTGATTAAAAAATTCTGTTGAACATATTTGACATACCAAGATCGACGAATATGTACAAAAATTGATTGAAGTAGAGTATGGCCGGAGATAATATGAATAATAATAATAATAATAATGTTTATTTGCAATCCATGAACAATTCAATATTAACAATATCTGAGTTCAAATACGAACAAACACAGGAGGTGAATACATTTAAACTTTTTACAGTTTGATGACCGATTTAACAATTAGTCCATTGAAACCAATAAGGCTGTGCATGGACTACATAGCTCTCCTTATTCCTAACATTTTTCGGCGCCTGTACAATTAGCTAAGCAGTGTGAATTTTTACAAATCTTGAAATAGAAATAAGGATAAGAAAAATGAAAATGATAATGATGAAGGATGGAGAAATATGTGAATGAAAAATTTACCAAATTGAGAGAGGAAGGAGGTTTAATTATTTTCTAGTATTTTTTTGTTTCGTCTCTACCTAACAGGATATACTTTTTAAATATACTTTTTATCATACTTACGGAGTTTAATGTGTTCAAATAAACCTTATAAGCTTGTGGTACATAATTATAGATCTTCAGAGCCAGATATTCGGAGGATCGTAGACTAACATTTTTTTGCAGTAATCCTACTTTGAGTCACTAGCCTTGTATCTTGTAAAATGCTCATGATTAACCTTTTTGAGTGAAAATTTATTTTTATAAATATGTAAAAAAAATTGATGCAAAAATAATTGTCGAATATCAAGGATCCCAGATTGAAAATACAATAATGCAGATGGATACAATAATGGTCTGTTTAAGATTATTTTGAGATTTTTTTTCTGTAATATATCTATTGATCGTATATGACAGTAAGCAGCCCCTCCCCAGCTTAAATTCGCATAGCGTGATCTGGACTCAACTAAGGAGTAATATATGATTTTTAAATGGGATAAATCAAATATATTTTTTAAGTACTTAAACCGATATAGCAGTTGTCTTAATGTTTTAGTTAAATTAGTAATATGATCGTTCCACCTTAAATGTGAATCAATGGTTAAGCCTAAGTACTTATAACTACTTGCTGAGCTTAAAAGAATATTTTTTGTGTGATTTTTTATTAATAAAGTTTTGTAGTTCGGCAAAAACCTAGCTGTGTTTGAGAAGGGCATAAAAACAGTTTTTTCATAATTTACAGTTAATAGTTTATGACTAAATAGATCAAAAATCCTTGCCAAATCATATTCAACTTTAAGTTTTAATGTATCCCATTTATTGTCACTGTAAAGTATTGCTGTATCATCCGCAAAGCTGAATATCTTACCAGTTGTTTGAGATTCTAAGACACTGTTAATATATACCGTGAATAAAACTGGCCCTAGTACGATACCTTGTGGCAGGCCATAATTCATTTTTTGCTTCTTACTATACACATTATTTATTTTGACTACTTGCAGACGATTTGTTAAATAATTATTTAACAGCTCTCTGGTCATGCCCCGTACTCCTGCATCCTCCAAGGCCTCCATCATCTGAACATGACTCACAGTGTCAAAAGCCTTGGCAAGATCCAGGAAGACGCATATCACGGGTTTGCTGAATTCAAGATCGTTTGTGATTTCTGTAATTAATTTTTCAATTGCATCATTTGTGGATAAACCCTGTCTAAAACCAAACTGTTTATCGGAGATAACGTTATTCATATTCAAGAATTTTTCCAGTCTGTTTTTCAATGCTTTTTCAAATATTTTTGCAAGTGTTGTTATGACTGATATCCGTATATAATTGTTTATATCTTTTATATCTCCTTTTTTGTGTATAGGAGAAACTACTGCTGTTTTAAATTGTTGAGGAACTTTACTAGAAATGAATATTTGATTTATTAAATAACACAAAGGCATTGCTAATATTTCTGATGTGTATCTGAATATCTCAGCTTTTATATCGTTAAGTCCAGGGGATTTATTACTTTTTAATGAATGAATAATTGTTATAATTTCTGCTTTACTAACTGGCTGTAAGAAAAACGAGTTCTGACATACTTTATTATGAGGCAGTGGGGTACTTGGATTTAATATTTTTTCCGCATAAGATTTACCTATCCCTGAAAAAAAATCATTGAATGCATTTGCAATGGTATCCGGTATATTGCAAATGGTATTGTTTGTTGTTATCACTTCACTTGGCACTAACTTATTTCCTGTCTCACAAATGTTGTTGATTATCTTCCATAAACTTTTTGGGGTATGTTATTATGCGTGGAAGAATTCATAATTAAGTTATTACGTCAATGGAATATGGTTTTGATTAGCAAATTAAGTTCGTATATTGTCACATGAGGTTTTAATTTTGTTGCTAGTACAAATAAGAATCGCGAAAATATCAAAATTTATGAAAATTGTAGTTAATTGAAAAATTATTCATCAATTCTCCAAAATCATTGATAAATATTGATAAATTGAGATTAACTTACGTACTTTATAGATTAGGTACCGTTTTCCATTTGATAATGTCATCGTCGGGTCTAACAAACCTAGTTAGGGTGTTATTTTCGAGCGTAAAAACTGCAAATACTATACTTTTGTGTATGCTCTCCACTATACATCATACCTGATATAGACATACATGTTTCTTCTTTAGCCTAGACTGATCAACATAGCCTGTCGATCTAGCTGTACAGAGCAATCGGATGGTATATACGTAACCCATTCAAGGGTGTGATAGCAACATCAACCTATCTCCAAGTGTCGCCCTCTATGGGTATGCCCATTCTCAATTTACGAAGTAAACGGTCCTAACACCTGGACTGCCTTGAAGCAAACAAATGTCCCTCGCGACATCTGTCAACAAGAGTGAACTGATTTTCAGTTTTTGATATGAATGATCCGAGATAACGGTAGATCGTAAATAGTATTTACGAAGAACAAGGGGTGTCGCTAAGACGTAAAATCGTATAGATTGGGAACTCTTGAAGGTTCTTTCACAGTTTGAAGGTTTGACGTATTGACATGTATATATTATAAAGATATATTATAAACTATCAAGATAATTAGAAATGAATGAATAAATTGGCTTGCAATTTCTGGAAATTATTCTATAGTTGCTTTTATAATCCATCTCACTTAAGCTGGCAAAGCAGGTATTGAAACTACATTATTTTCAACACCATTTAGGAAGCGACGCCTCAGAATATAGAATTTCGTTTCAACTTTTTTATTAATTTTAACATTTTCTATCATCTACTGAAGTTTCATGATTGCAAAACTAAACACAGAAAGTTATATTGATAAAAAAATAAAATAATATTAAAAAAATTAAAAGGCTGGGAAATGAAAATGTGTAGTAAATTGCAAACACATTCAACCACGATCTTCAAATTTATTCACGGTGCTTTTGAAGAATGAATCCAACGGTATTCCACTAACGCAAATAAAACCCATTACTTATAACTTGATGAACATGATTTTAGCTTGACGTAAGTGAGACAACGAAACGCAATACATGGACTTCATCTGCAAACTTCAAAATAGCATGTGTAGTTCATTGTTGAAAGCCATAGCCTTGTGCGTTATTTTGCACCTAGATTTTCTCTGCAATCGCTCGAGACCTTTTCTCCATATCGTCAATAATGCGGTAATGTTGCCCCAACTAACTAGTTATTGCTACATCTCCCGATCAACGTATGTATCTATAATGCGTGTGGTTGTGCAAATGCGTTTTTTTCCCATTTGACTGCAAAATATTTGCAGTTCCGTTTCACAACAGGCCTATATGCACTTGGTCTACTTTCATTCCGCTCATATCGGATATACGTTTGATCCAGTGGCATTTGTTTGAGAAGGTAGCCGAATTGAGTAGATATTATTTGAAATCTGCAGAAAACATTATGAAAAAACTTTTCGATTTGTAGAATAACAGTAGGTGTTCTAACGCCCATCTAGTAGCCTACTGCCCCTATTCAAACAAGAGATCAATAAGGTCTTTCGAACAAGGCATGATGTTAGTAGCTGCTGAGAAATGGTTTCACAGCTAGGAAGCAGCCGCTTCAGCGACCTTGTCCATCCATCACAAATCAGTTAAAACCTTCATTCCATCGATAAGAGGTGATTGGTGACAATTAATGATTACCAAGACCGATGTTGAATCACTCTGAACTAGTGAAGAAGGTAGTGATACAATACATAAACTTGCCTTACTCTGATCTTAAGAGCCAGCGTTTTTTGTATTAATAGGACAGCTGTGCAGTCAGTGATTTAGTTTTTCATCATCCTGTTCAATTCTACAGCACAAGGGCGGATCTATTAAATTCATGATGCTAATTAGGCTGCTTTCTTAGCCAACAGTACCCAGTTGCAATGCGGTTAGCAAAGTGCAATGCTCCTTGGAGCAGGTACAGACATCATTAGGATATTTCATCGTTAGGATAACCAAGAAAAGCTCTGAAGAACAAGCAGCTAAATGTTTTATTTCATTGAATCACATGTTTAAATACACCACTGGAAACAAGCTAAGAGAAATTTTTATTAATTATTTGGTATCAGCCATAAGCTATATTTATATAGATACATTTGAAGTGTAATTATGAATGAAAGCTCAGTCAGTTCGGCCTGATGAGTATCAATTTTGTTAGATGTAACCTTTTGAGTAAGATCCAGGATCCCCCAGACTTACCTCATTTTACCTCATATTTTGACCACAAATGTTTAATATCATGTTAAGAGTATATGTGTATCTCCAGAAAAGAGGTAGAAAAGGTAAATCATCATAAAGTACGTGATATCATGGGTTACGTGAGTATTTTCACGTAAGAATTAGCGTAAAACGGTTGGCTAATTTTTTAGACACTGACGATTTTTTACGTTATTTGATATGCATTAAACAAATTATGAAATTGTTGTGTTTTAATTCACTGAAAAAAGAGTTTATATTTATGGGACGCCTAATTTCCGTATTTTAGGACTCAAAACTTTGAAATGCTTCAGATCTACAGCTATTCTTTCATTACATATATCTGACAGAAATTTATTATTGCTGTTCACGAACACTATTAGAAATACAACTTAAATTCCATATCAAAGATAAATTAAATAGTATACCCGCAAGTCGTAATTCTCTTTTAAAATAGCGTTTTTACATCAATTTCGGAATCATTGGATACTTGTGTCACCATTACATTTGTAACAAGACCTTCATCCGAGACTCCCGGACCTGACTCCTTCTCTCAACCCGGAAGCATCTGGACTATTGTACTTATCACAATTATTTTACCTAATGCTGAATATTTACTTAGAAGGGAGATAGACTCGCGTAGAACCTGACTTAAAGATATGTAATGTATACCAAACTCACTTGCGCAGATAGTTGGCGGGCAGCTCCTTTCCGATGCTTCAGATAAACCCAAATGGGAAGAAGGGATCACTGAGGCGTCATCTCAGTTAGTTCAGCGTTAGTGAAGATTAAAGAAAACAATAACTGAGGAGACTATTAACATTTAATGAATGAATTGTTGACAACTCGAATAGTGAAAATAAATCATGACACTAACAAAAAGAAAATTAATATAACTTGGCAATGGGGAAAAGATCACTGGAGGAGTGTCTTATGCTAATTTAATTTACATTATAACTAAAGGGAACTATTGTCCTAGATTGTTAGAAAATACCCCAGCTCAAATAGGAGAATTCACTTAAAATACATTAATTATCACATCAAGCTTGAAATCAATTTTTAACAACAGCCGGAAGGGCTGTGTGTAAGTTATATTCATAGGTTATCTAAACTGACGGAATCTAAAATAACAATATTTTTACTTAATTCAACAAATATCAAATTACAAACGCACTTTCACTAACCGAGGGAGAATATGAGCAACTAAGCCAACCGATCAAATGAAAGATTAGAGAAGAACTAAAATTTAAAGTTGTGAAATTTCTGTTGCCAGTTGCGGATATCCCTTCCCTCGGTCAGAGTCATCTTGCCGTTGACCAATAGTTATTGAGGGTGTTTTACCCCGCCAAAATGGTGATTGTTCTAATAGTTCCCTTGACCCATTCCAAGGCGTGCCTCAATGTACAGTTCTACCAAAATTACATGCAACGTGCCTTCGCCCCATGGGCGTCTCATGAATTACTCAGCTACATTGATAATTTTCCCGTAACATTGTTGGCACCCCTTGTCGTGTCCTCTTAAATATTTACAAATAAAAATACTACATTCAAGTATTACATAGTCCTCCTAATGATAGTTTCACATCTACGCCGGGCAGCGCAAGCGCTGAACGGTGGTAGAATCAGTTCCACTGCCATTAACTACACTAGGAAAATTCTACTAAAAACCTAGTTGATGAGTCTCCTCTTATTTTCAGTATTTTTTTCTCAAAACAAGGTATACAAAATATTTCGCACTGTCAGCCGAATCCTTTATTCCTTCCATGACACGCCACTGGTTTACTGAACTGGCCGGTATTTGATTTACTATTCTTGAATGACAGGCCTTTCGAAAAGATGTTTATGATTTGAATCTGGTGTAACCTTCTTAGAACTATTTACAGTTTTTTCGTCCTTTGTTACTTATGACCTATGGTAAACGGAAAAATGAGCAAAGTAATGAGATAATCTGGTTGCCAAATGTTTTGCCTGCTATTGTCATTTCTAAAAAGATTCCCTCGAACCCTTGGATGCGCTGACAGGGGTGGACTAAGAACAAATTCGTAATCAAATTCGGAACAAAATTAAGAACTAGTTACTCGTTCTGTTACATCACTCCCCCCTCTAGAGGAATAATGTTTTTTGAATGGCCATGGAAGAAATAACATTATTCGGAATTAATAGATTACATTAGTTTAAGGCAGAAAGAAGAAAACAAAACAAAACGTCCCGCAGCGAAGCGATAGAGCCCACTGACATCCCTACCATGGTGGGAGGATCCATCAGGCACGTGCTATCCCTGCACGTCCTCAGAAGTGGGTAGTTGGGAGCCGTGGATACCGGCTCTTCCTGTATGGTGACGTCCGCCTCCATGGTGGTCTCGACATCACTCTGGTGATTCACCTGCTCCTTCCTTGGCGGGCGCAGGTGGTACCGGCAACGGTGAGCTAGCAGTTACAAAAGCCTAACTCGAATGCTGCCTCTCTGCGTTTCTGAGCTCATTCCTAATGGAGAGCCCTGGCGTGCGGTAGCAGCTAGCCGGAAGGTGTCCCTCTCCCCCTTGTAGACGATGAAAGGAGATGAGCGAAATGACAACGTGGCTTCTCCTCCTTGATCCTCAGGCGTTCGACAATATCCTCTCGAATCCTCTTCCTCTCCTGGACATGCTTCCTTAGGCCGCCTGCAGCTGCACTACTAGCACTCGGCCGGAAGCGATTTCATATCCGTGGATCCCCAGATATGGCTGCCTCTGGACGAGCTGAAAATCCCCTGGACTGGTCTGCTCTGCCTTCCTAGGGTTCAAGCACGGCTCCCTTCTAATCGTGAAGCCTCGTCCTTCCGTGAAGTCGTCGTTGTTCTCGTAGGCGATGATGTTCGCCTCGAACTTGAGGATGCTTGCTGTTGAGGAGAAAACTAGCCCAAATCTGAAAACTAAATTCAGTGAATGCCCTAAAATAACTTTAAGTGACTCTAACGGCCCTGTTTCGCCTTACTTGGTTGTCCGCCGTATACATTATAATTGGTGGTGGAATTAATAATTTCCCTTGCGGTCAAACTTCCAATTCGTTGGTAGCCTAACAGAATTTTAAACGGTTCGCGCCTACAATTTTTTTTTTAACCCTTATGCATGATTTCTTATCACTACGGTAGTTGCTTTTAGAGGTTATTTTTCCGGCAATTGTTTATTTATTTATTTATTTTTTTTTTACTAGAAGCTCCTGGATTTGGCAACCATTTCCTCCTCCTTTAGGTATCTATAGAGCTCTGCGACATATCTCGTCTTTATTCCTTGCTCTCTTATGGTAATTCCGCAATTTAAACCTTGTGACGTCTCCGCCCTTTACTCTATTCTATATGAATTACCACCTATTGCTCAAAATTCACTTCTGCAGTTACTTGTATTGACTTGCGATGGAAGAAGATTTTTGTTGATTTCCTCCGTACTAGTGCTCACTTGAATCGATATTGCACGACTGTCCAACGGTATGCTGTATGATCTTCAGATCCTTGGTGCGATATGTAGTGGTTAGAAACCATAGTATCCGGTGGATGTCGACGGTCCACGAGAATACTAAGATTACTTCCCTGGAAGTTGGTTCTAAGTTTCTATTGTAGGTTGTGGTTGTTGGTGAGAGCTAGTATCGGCGGTGGCATCGGACTTCGAATAGGTCAGTACCGATGTCTGCTGGACCAAGACGTCAAAAGAAGTTATGCTTAACTTCTGGTGACCTAATGGAAGATGAGTACTCTACCCCTCAGTGCAACTGACTTACTCTTTTCGCGGCGGCGGCCGCACCCTGTGCCACGGGAATCCTCTCTATTCTCTGGGACGGCAGTTGTCGGCTCTGGCTGGGTAGTCCTGATGAGGCAACCCTGGGCCATGCAATGGATCCAACGTAATCCTTATATACTATGGGCACAATTTGGAAAGGTATTTCCATAGCTGACCGTGTCAGCCTCGGTCCAGAGACTCCTCTTCTCAATTCCTTTGCGTCCGCGGAAATCTAACCAGATTCTTCTTGTAACCCGTGACAGCTAGGAGCCTCAGAAGCTGTCCTTTCTTCCAAAGGAGGTGCTTATCCCTGAGCGTACATTCGTTCCACGACGCTTTATCAGTTACTATTAATTGAAAGTAGGTCGGTGATACTATACTTGTTCATAATCGTTAGTATAATTCAAACGCCCAAAGATTCTCTATTTGAGTCTAACAATAAATTGTGATTATAATTTACCCAGTGTTAAAATTGAGTCCAAATAATTTACTGCAATTAATTTTAAGTCCCATAAATATTTTCCAAGATTCCTAAAATAGTGTTTAAAATTTCCTCACATTTACATTCTAAGTATGTCTAACTCACACTAGCTGGTCAAACACCGCGTTAGTTTTTTTTTTCATGACTTTTTTTTCAAAAATTCTACTTCACCGACCCTTCTATTTATTCAATTATTATTCTTTTCCCTTTTTATTTATTTACTTAAACATTTCTTATTTATTTTTGCCTCCACCCTCTTTACTTAGCAACTCCTTGTGCACTTCTCGATCCCACAATGAGTCACTAATTTAGAACCAATATCGTTCAGTTTATAAAAAATGACGCTACGATAAACCACCAATTACGCTTTTTGTTTTAACCAAGTGGAGAAAAAAAAATACTGCAATGAAGGAAAATCTACCTAAACAAAAGTTATACGGATTGTGTCCTTTCTATTCCTTCATATTTTACAATAGTTATGTGATCTACTTTAATCTAACTCTAACTTTAACTGCCTTAACTAATTTAGAACATATTCATATTTATTTTACTTTGAAGCTTGCACTAAATTTTCTTATGTTTTTGTATACCCTGCTCGACTTATTTCGGCTAAGACAATAGATCCATTAATTAACTCTAACCTGTTGACGCTAGCTACCCCTGTCTGGTACCACAACTCTAGCTGTTATTGTCCAATTGCGTCTATACTTCAGTTGCGCGCCATACAATGTACATAACTAATGATTTTCATTTTCAATTTATTTATTGAATTAACTTCAGTTGTATCAAAAAGCTGTAAATAACTTAGGCCTGTTTGGTCTACTTTACTTAATGAATAGTTCACAAATTTCGGAAAATTCCCCATTAGTGAAGAAACAGGTCTGTGATTTTGATAATATTCCAGAAATATAGTTATTGATTCTGATAATTTTTAGGTATTCTTATGTAGTAATTTATTCTACCTTCATTGATCAACGAGTTTATGACACTACCGCTCTTTTTTTACGAGAAATGCCTAATTTGCCGCTCTAAGTATGGACATTCTCTATATATACATTCACACTTCCCGGGATGATTCACACTTGCACACTAGACAAATTAGATCAGCTCTCTTTGGCTTCTATTGTTATAGTTCGATTGGGTACCCGATCCTCTAATGTACTAAAGTCACGGTTTATATTTCCTTATTCTTATTTTATTAATTTAATTGCTTATAGAAATACTGCGTCATTAAGCAATTTACTGAAAAAAAAATCTGATTTTGCCTGAATATAGAAAAATGAAATAGGTGAAAATACATACTTAACTATATTTACATATGTACAGTTATATACAATAGTATTCACCCATAGAGTAATCTATATCTTGATCCTTGATTTGTCATAAGACATTTATTAATTCCCAAAAACCCGTTAATTTAAATGCTATCAGGTGATCTCTAATTCCCATTTTTATTTTCGTTCTTAATTTCCTTACAGTAACGTGCTTCTTGTTCTAGGTTGTACATAGCTTTACGAGCTTATTTCGAAATTAACTTGACTAGTCAATTTCCTTGATTATTAACTAAAATATTCGATAACATATTATGTATTTACGGCTTTTTTTTCTACTCTTATTACTTTTGTGATTGTTAGCCTTTTTCCAGGTCTATGAAATATCTATACAGCTTAATAATTTCGCCAAATAATAAAAAAGAATTCAAATTTACGAGGAAGGTTTAAATAGTTATAGTTTGTTCTCAAACGAAATAAATTGAATCAAAATATGCAATGGACATTCCCTATTCAGACAGGAGCTAAAACGCGAAGCATTTCCCTTTTCTGCTGAGTAATTTACCGTCCCTATGCCTCTAATTTCTGTTTCGTCGATTCCTTCTACTATATTTATGATAATATAAACTTTACTTTAATCTATCCGCTTATTACTTTTGGAATACTTTATTAGCTTGAATCTTACTTTTGGCAAAAATTACAAGGAACGCTTCATCTCATTCAATTTGTCCCTATCCTTTTCTCGTAAATCCTCAACAGAAAAATGAAACTGCTTATTTTACGACGACGACGTCGGAGTTTTCTGCTAATCTTTCCTTTGCTGCTAAAATCTTACGCTATTCGGAATACATATCTGGAGATTTTTATTTTTAATATTTTTCCTTTAATTAAAATCATTATTAATTCTAGTTTACTTCCATATCAATCTCAAATCATAAGGTGAACAGCTTTTGACTACAACAGTTACCACATATTTTCTCTAGCTTGGTTCTCTAATTTATTGTCGTCCAATCTAGTATTACTTTAAGTACTAGAACCCAATTTCATACAAAAGTGTAGTAATAACCAAAAAAAAATCTCTCAAGTTGTTTTATAAATCTTGTTTTTTTTTTCCAAACACCTAAATGATTAATATATTTGAAACTAATTTCCTTTTTGATAATGGAATTAAACAAAATGTGATGGGTGAATTCGTGAAGGTCAGTTCCTCTTTTATCAATTAACTTGAAACAATTTGACAAATAAAGTATCTACTTCAACCATCGATATTATACAATCAATTTAGACTGAATGAATGAACTATATGAACTGTTATATTGTTGGATTTCTCACTTGAATAAGTATGTCTAGTTTGCAAATATCGTTTTCATAAACTATTTCACCTTTACTAATTTACACAATAAAGGCCGATTGAACACTAAATTATAAATTATCTGACCTGATATTACTTTAATTAAAAAGGCTTATAGCGAATTAGCATTAAGACTAGTTAGTATGTGCATAAGTTCAAACTATGTACACAGTATTTAACAAGATTTGACAGCAACTTGAATTGATCATCATTATATGACTTTTCCACTTTTTTTTTATCTCCAAATATATATTTGTCAGATTCTACGAATGAGTTAACCTTGAATGCAAAACTCAACGATTTACAGTTACTGATTGTAGTCATTTTGTTATGCGATTAACTGAAATCCTACCGGCTGCGCCACTTTTTATGTAACAAGACCTTCATCCGAGACTCCCGGACCTGACTCCTTCTCTCAACCCGGAAGCATCTGGACTATTGTACTTATCACAATTATTTTACCTAATGCTGAATATTTACTTAGAAGGGAGATAGACTCGCGTAGAACCTGACTTAAAGATATGTAATGTATACCAAACTCACTTGCGCAGATAGTTGGCGGGCAGCTCCTTTCCGATGCTTCAGATAAACCCAAATGGGAAGAAGGGATCACTGAGGCGTCATCTCAGTTAGTTCAGCGTTAGTGAAGATTAAAGAAAACAATAACTGAGGAGACTATTAACATTTAATGAATGAATTGTTGACAACTCGAATAGTGAAAATAAATCATGACACTAACAAAAAGAAAATTAATATAACTTGGCAATGGGGAAAAGATCACTGGAGGAGTGTCTTATGCTAATTTAATTTACATTATAACTAAAGGGAACTATTGTCCTAGATTGTTAGAAAATACCCCAGCTCAAATAGGAGAATTCACTTAAAATACATTAATTATCACATCAAGCTTGAAATCAATTTTTAACAACAGCCGGAAGGGCTGTGTGTAAGTTATATTCATAGGTTATCTAAACTGACGGAATCTAAAATAACAATATTTTTACTTAATTCAACAAATATCAAATTACAAACGCACTTTCACTAACCGAGGGAGAATATGAGCAACTAAGCCAACCGATCAAATGAAAGATTAGAGAAGAACTAAAATTTAAAGTTGTGAAATTTCTGTTGCCAGTTGCGGATATCCCTTCCCTCGGTCAGAGTCATCTTGCCGTTGACCAATAGTTATTGAGGGTGTTTTACCCCGCCAAAATGGTGATTGTTCTAATAGTTCCCTTGACCCATTCCAAGGCGTGCCTCAATGTACAGTTCTACCAAAATTACATGCAACGTGCCTTCGCCCCATGGGCGTCTCATGAATTACTCAGCTACATTGATAATTTTCCCGTAACATTGTTGGCACCCCTTGTCGTGTCCTCTTAAATATTTACAAATAAAAATACTACATTCAAGTATTACATAGTCCTCCTAATGATAGTTTCACATCTACGCCGGGCAGCGCAAGCGCTGAACGGTGGTAGAATCAGTTCCACTGCCATTAACTACACTAGGAAAATTCTACTAAAAACCTAGTTGATGAGTCTCCTCTTATTTTCAGTATTTTTTTCTCAAAACAAGGTATACAAAATATTTCGCACTGTCAGCCGAATCCTTTATTCCTTCCATGACACGCCACTGGTTTACTGAACTGGCCGGTATTTGATTTACTATTCTTGAATGACAGGCCTTTCGAAAAGATGTTTATGATTTGAATCTGGTGTAACCTTCTTAGAACTATTTACAGTTTTTTCGTCCTTTGTTACTTATGACCTATGGTAAACGGAAAAATGAGCAAAGTAATGAGATAATCTGGTTGCCAAATGTTTTGCCTGCTATTGTCATTTCTAAAAAGATTCCCTCGAACCCTTGGATGCGCTGACAGGGGTGGACTAAGAACAAATTCGTAATCAAATTCGGAACAAAATTAAGAACTAGTTACTCGTTCTGTTACACATTATTTATACTTTGTAATTTCCATTAGCGATATTTTTATAGGCCCGCCACCATTATAATTTGAAAAAAATTGAAAACATCGCCAAAAATAATTATATTCCTGTTGAGAATGTTATCATAGAAATTATCTATTGCGTCTGATTCATTTGCGTAGAGCCTTTTGTTGCAAATTACATTTGTGTTGCAATGTGTGTCAATCAAACCTACTTCAACTGCATTCAAAAACACTTCTTGAACATCAAGGCTTTATTGATGCAAACTAGCAGCGGAGGTGTTTCCATGCGTAAACGTCTTGCTTTTATCCTTTAAATGGCGATGAATCAATCATCTTGGTGAAATAAGTGGGGAGAAAAAAGTTTGAAAAATCTTTGGAAATAGAGATTTTTGTCTATTTGGAGGTTTCGTGCGGTATTCATCACATCATTAAACTATTTATTTTTATTTATCGGAGATAGGTCATATTCCTTATTCCGTCACAAACAGCTTAATTAGATGTATTAAAAATACTTATATCATCATGAACGACAGCTTAATCCCCACTTAATGATGGCGTTAGATGGCTATTTTTTAGGAATGTACGCTATAATCGTATAGTGTATTCAGCTGTGGACTAAAAAGATACACGTGAAGTGCTTAAAAGGTAATAATCATATACATATCTTTTATGACAACATACTTGGACACACGTTTTACACCAGTACAAAACTCTCCTATAAATCTGAACAATGTTTATCTGATTATCCATAGTGTCAGTCGACACTGGTACAAATTCAAACAAGATTTTCTAAGAGCATTACACTCGAAAGTATCCTAAAAAAAATCAAACACCGAAACACCAAAAGCTGCATCTACCAAGTACCGTGCGAATGCTGCAAAATATACGTTAGAGAAAAGAATACACCACTAGGCGTAATAATTAAGGATCACTTCCCAAACACCTAGCCAGGAGAGACAGAAAAATCCGCTATAGCTGAACAAGCATGGACATAACTCCATAAAATGATGTGGGACACTATGATCATTGACAAGAAATCGCACTAGTATCGAGAAAAATTCTAGGAGGCAGCTTTATCGCCAATTACGACCACGTATATAGCAAACCCAGCATATAAATAAATCCAATATGTCATCCACTCATAAAAAAAATTGATAAACTACATCTAAACAGAACCTACTTAAATACGAACATGACACGAAATTAATATAGGACGTCAGCAGAAAGTTATCAACCACATCTGAACGAATCATTAATAGTTACTAAGGTTACGCTTTGACAAAAACCTCTATAGACAAACAAAACATACTAACGTAAATGAGCAGCAGAGATTTTCATGATCTAGGCATCATTTAACATCCCAATCAACGTTTTACCGAAAAAAATTCTGATCATAATACCCGCTCAAATGTGTGAGAAGTAAAATTATATAAAACGGTTATAAAGTGGACTCGCATATTAAAAAAATGGCAAAGGCGACTTTTTATCGTTCTATGTAGATCTGTCATTCAAATATTGATAGATAATGCGGCCAATATCTATTTTTCTGTTAGCATTGCTACTTAAGCCCATTTTAAACTGGAGTAATATGTAAGTCATTTACCAAATCTAATTATAATTATTTTAGATATCTATTCACGCACGAATTTATTATATTCTTAGATTTTACGTCAAACGCAAAAAAATGGTGGTATATCAATTTATATTGATATGTAACTAGAAGCAATAAAGATACTCGATTATTTGTCAAGTCACAGATATGTTACGGCAATTGAGAAATAAATAAGTGTTATTATTGGAATTGAAGTTTAATGAAATATACATTCATAGATAGATAATAATAATTATTATTATTGAATTACATATTATACTTGTACTTGACGCTAATTGGAAATACATCTGGTTGAATAAATAACTTCACTAACGTATCGCCTTCCTTGGCAGCAGCAGTACTAAAGATAAAAACATTACTAACATATGACTTTGCAGTTCACTGTTTCTAATGAAAGCAGCTTTGCAGTTACCAAAAACCTTAATATGAACGATAAAGCTAGAATACACATATAGATGACCCGTTTGCATCTGTGATAAAATAAGAAAATGAGGGACTTAATACGTCGTCACATACTGACATCATAGGAAGCATTCCACAACTGATATCGTCTTACAGCCGCCATCGCAATTCAGCCTAGACGTCGATTGTGGTGTAGTGGTCTGTGTCATTATTTATACTTTATTTAGAAAAATATATCCTTGAGGATTCTACAAATTGAATGGATTAAATCGTAGAAACAGCGCTATCAGAAGCAAATTGTGGTCCCAGTCCACAGATATTCAAAGAAGTGATTTTATCAGGAGCAAAAACAAATCACTTTCGCGGAAATCAGACTAGTTGGAAGGCTACAGATCAAAGAGATGCGAAACTGCTGAACCTCACACGGAAAACTATGACTGTATGACTGATTACACGAGAGATCTGAACTTGATACAGGTAATTACATGTGACAAAATACTGACGACGTTTGACAACAATCGAAAAATACGTAACGTGCAAAAACATACGAACACATATTTGTCGAGCATAGCCTTGAATGTCGCGTTATTGGTATGATCAGAATTCTTAGATTCTCCATTAAAAAATCATTATTGGCTGTGAATACAAATTATATAATAAAAGATGTTTATGTGGAATAATGAGCAAGTTGGTTTATTTCTATTCCACTCAGTAATTGTCATCACTATTCCTTGACCTGAAGCTGGCATATCTATTTAGCATGATTAAGAAACACCCTATAACATGCAGAAACTATGTAGATTGTAGATGCTCTCACTGGGTGAAACTCTTCCATCATGCATATAAAATAATAGTGTACTTAACACAGTTTCACAAATAAAACTCCTTTTCTTTCAGTGACGCGTTTCGATTTATATTCAAATCATCGTCAAATTAGATAATGATATACTAGCTGCAACTAGGGGTCAGTAGGCATTGCTAGAGAAAAAAGAGGCTGAGCTATAGCTTTGTTGTTCGTGAATGAAGAAGTACAATTGAGACAAAGGCTTTGTAATACAAATTTATTGTAATATATGCAAAAAGTGTAAAAGTTTCTATATATTTACATTAAGCATAAAATTGAAATTTACATTACGGAATAGAACTTATCTTGAAGACGGAGGTGGTGAATTTCTGGGTAGAAGGGAGCCTCTGGGTAGAGTCATCCTTACATTTTCAACTTCGAGCTGTGACAAAAATAACTAAAGTCTGGAATAGAAAAGTTTCTAGGAAAATGGACATCAAATTGAACACCGAAGCCTGAAAATAAATTGAATATTTTTGCATTTTATGTGCAATACATACAATTTTGAGATAGATGTGATTAGATGACGACTACCTAGCTGGCACCCTCCCACCCCACACAGTCATCTGGTTTGGTGCTAAAGAGAGCGGCGACATCAAAATTCATGAACATCCACTATTAAAATGTCCAACAAAACTATAGAATGAATGCGTGAATCATACACCGCACATAATAATTCGGGAATATGAAAGTAATGTTCCCAAACAGTAGTTTTGCTATTAATCCATACACACAATTATTATTGTAAGATCAAAGCGAGAATATTGTTCTATAATATGGGACCCATACTATGAATGTCATGTTGAAAGGTTAGAAATGGTCCAAAGAAAGTTCTTAAATATTCATTATTCATCATTTAAAATTCATAAAGTATATACGGAACAATGTATAGAATATCAAGTTTTTTTGAATCGATTTAACATGGATAATATGGAGACTAGACGAAAACTATCATCCTTGTCATTCTAACATAAGCTTCACGGTAAAGTTGGCTTGTATCAATCTGAATGTGCACCAATTTATTTCGCGTCAGACAATGACCATGTATTGTAATAATCCATGAACCAACTTATTGCTAAAATCGCTGATATCAGTAATGTATACACACACTATTCAATAATATCTCGAACCATGTTGAATTGTTCACCTGTAGCCGTGTGGAATTAAAATCAGCTCGTAGGAATATATTATAATGTATTTTTTTCTGCTGCTTGTGTATTTCTTCAATATTTTCTTGATCTTCTTTAGTTTTTTTTCTTCCATATTTGACACAGAAATTGCGTTGTATATTGTATATTGCTCTGTAAAGGGACATAGTCTGATGGGCAATAAAGTACTATTATTATTATTATTATTATTATTATTATTATTATTATTATTATTATTATTATTATTATTATTATTATTATTATTATTATTATTATTATTATTATTATTATTATTATTATTATTATTATTAACAGATGAACGGATAAAAAATTGTTATTTCGTGATTGATTGCAATAATATAAAAAATATGGGCGAAGGAACTTTCCACTGAAATTAGCCTTTATTTGATATGTTTGCTTACTAGCTTAGACAATAGGGGAGGTACATATATTAATAATAAATGAATCTGATTGGTGTTAGCTGCTGGTGATTCTTTGTGCTGAAGTGTATGTGGTTGAATCTGTTAAACCAGGTGTTTTAGACCTTAATGGGTTCATTCATTATCCCAATGCACAAGATGTATCACATGCGCTAGGTATAATAGTTCACAATTAAAGAGCCTACTTTTGATTTTATCTCATTCTTTTATCTACAAATATGATACGTGATGAATAGACATGTTTTTATGGGTGAATAATGTTCTAGAATATTCATTGGCATTATTATTATTTAGTCAATGATAATCAGTTTTGAAAATTCACGTCATGAATAAATTGTCATTAATTGTAAAAACCTGTTACGTATACAAAACATAATAAAATATTATTATACATATCTGAAACTGATGTACCGAGATCAAAGACTAATTCTAGCATTTTGCTATTAATTTCGTGGAAAAAAATCAATAATTTAAAATAGGAGAGATATGAATCCAATTGTATATAAGTGATAAGTATTACATGTTATTGATAACCACTGTTGTCTTTAGGGTATTTTCTTTGTTTCTGATTGTAATCCGTGACAAACTATGGTTTTTTCTTGAGGTCAAAATTTAAAAAATATTTTAAGAATAATCATTTAACTTAGGAGATATAGATTTTAGATGATTTACTTACAAGAACCCTACCATCGTTAAGATGAAATTCTGCAATATCTACACTACATTTCACAGAGAAAAGTTTTTCATTTCTGCTACCTCATTAGGCTCAAATGAATATGCCTATATGTATTCAATGAAAAGAAAACGTAACCACTGCTTACTTTCAAAATTGAAAATAATGGACAAAAGTGGTGCCGCCGGAAAATTGGTCAGGGGGAGAAAGAACGTTAAGGTCTGGAACGAGCCCCATTACTTGAAAAAATGTTCATATAACTGCTGCTTCAACCACCATTTTGAAAGTTGTCCGTCGTCTGCCATCTATCTCCAAGAAGCCGATGTCTGAGTGAAATAACAACTAAACTTAAAATCATATCAAAAAACAATGAGTGGTTAAAACACCTTTCACGGCGGTTGCGAGTAGCAAAATCTCGTATTAAATTGAATTCAGAGTTCGGTCTAAAAGAGGACTTCTTCTATAAGTGCGAGAAAACAGGACAGAACGATAAAAAACAGCACTGTCCTCTGGAATACAAGATGGGGTCATAACATCAGGTCACGAGGGTATCATGTGGCCTTCTTAAATCTATCCCTAATAGAACTCCTAGTTTGTCCTAAGTAACAGCTTTTACAGTTAATTTCGCATACCCCACACCGAAGTTTGTTAACTTTGTCCTTCAGGCTTCCTAATAAATTTTTAAGTTTGAGATCGGACCAGTATACAGTTCTGAATCCCACACTCTTAAATTCTCTCTTAAACTCTCTCAAGACCATTGGGATCAAAAGGTATTGATATATTCTTTGGTCTTGCTTTTCCGACTTGAATGGTAGTTAAGTTACGAAGTGTTCTCCTAAAGCTTTGTTTACAAATTAGTTATTCTACAATGTTCGTATCATACCCATTAACTAGCCACTCAGATCATGGTTTCCTTCTCTTTTTGAAACCTCTATTCACTTATGGAAAATTTACTAGTCCGTGTACAAAAAAAATAAAACTATTCATTTTAGGTTGGTGACAGTCTTCGGTTATGTGATGCATTGTATTTCTGCCTTTCCTATATGCTTCAAATTCCAAATTGTTTTCACTGTTTCTGATAACCAAAACATCCAGAAACGGAAACTGTCCATTGTTTTGAATATCGAAAGTAAATTCAAAAATTGGCTATTCAGTTTACTGAGAAATTCCTACCCCATACCATATTCTAGATAAATACTCACATCTTGGTTTTTCATGTTGAAGCTCAGCTAAGTAGGAAGACAAGGAGTTTCTCATAGCTGTGCCTTCGTTTTTCTCAAAATATTCTTTTTCATGTTGGAAAATATGTTGCTTCAGGCAAAGCTTTGTGAGACTAATTATTGTACGATAACTTGATTATAGTTATAACAATAACATAAAGCTAGGTGAATCGAAAACTAGATTTGGGAATCTTCATTATAGGCATTAGTTATTTTATAAGTAATTTGGGTAGCCATCCTAAACAGTTAATTAACAACAGACGATGCGTTTAGAATAAAAGAGATGGGTATCACTTAATAAACGTCTTTTATTTGTGAAACGGGGTGGGGTTTAGGATTTGCGAAATTGTATCTTTTTGATCGAGAAAAATGCTGAAGAATATTCTTTTTGATTATAAATTCGATAGGTACGACTCATACGTATATTTTTAATATATCAGCTCAATTTTGTTAATTTGTTCCTATTCAAATACCTGCAATCCTCAACGAGATCTCCGACTTATTATTGAAAACATCAAAATTTCACTTACTACACTAGTTACACTTTTTAGATTTCCTTGAAAACCGCGTTTCAGGTCGACAGTTTACTGCCAAAATCCATTATATGCATGCCATTAAATATAACATATAAAAAGAAATATCTATACTCCTTAAAACAGAATTTGTATAAAATACGCGCAACGAGAAACCAAAGAACAAAATCTGTTACATTAAACTGGTTACATTCTGCTAATATTAAAAAACTAATTATTCTCTTTGGCCAATTGAAGAAGTTACAAATCTAATTTATGCATGTCAGAATTTTTTAATGAAATTAATATTGTATATTGTTGATTTTTAAAAAAAAAAACAATATGACCTTGTTCTAACGGCCCTATCTAATAATCAGTGGATGGTAGATTTTGAACATACGCTTCTTCAGTTGAACTGCAACTCACTTTGTAGGTTAAATGTTGTGTCTGTTCAAAATATATAGGAACTCATAACCCTTCTAATGTGCGATATCAGAAATGGGCATTTCTTGAGTATAGTGAGGAGAAAGCTATCGCTATTCAAATGTTTCTTTTCATTGAAAGAAATTTCGAAATTTATTTGCGCCATTTTACATTAATGTGCAAATGATGATAAATTACAAATATATTGAAAACAGGTGTTTACACATTATATTGCGGTGTAAGCACGTTAACAGAATTGTTATAAGAATAGGTTATCACTCTAAAACAATGGTGAATAGTTTAGAAAGTAAGTTTCAAGGACCACTCGTCTGGTTGGCCAATGTTACAACATTTTAAAGTTGGTCATTTTGATTCTGGAAAGCAAGTGTCATTGATGACGAGCAGCTTCGTTTAAAGATTTTGCCTGTTTGGGAAGAAAAAAAAACAAATAAAAACAACTAGATATTTCTTTCAAAGCATACAATCCAACTTTTATATTGTGATAGTGAAATCATACAAGAAATACACACCTCTTTTTCTGTCTCGTCCAAACCACTCAGCAGACACACACAACCATGCGCAATCACAATACGAGAAGTGAAACACCTGGTCACAGAGAACACTCCATGGAAAATATCGATATCATGTACACAAGTGCATGCAAGCTTCTAGCAGGAACTGGACGCACAGCCAAACATAACTCAGCATCAATAGGTTTACACCCAGCACTAGCCACAACATATAAACTCATAGAAAACACGTACCCTTTTTACAACTGTACACCAACATAAGTCCCAGCTAATGGACTTGATATCGTTTTTCAGCCAAGGCAGACTCTATAGCTATCCCTAATCACAACAATGCTCAAAGCACTCATGGTGGAAAGATAGAGCCTTTATTATATATTTTATTTCTATTGGTCTAAGCAGAAGACCACCATCTTTTCAGCACTGTTTCATAGAGGAAATGTCGACAACGACTAACCTTATTTTTGTTTTCGTTTACTTCAGAATCAGAGACTACTTGATAATAACGAACAAACTTCTGTCGTCTCTCCTGCCAAAATCGGATGAAATTAGTTTTTAAATAGATCTAATATGTCTTATCAAATTTAATGATTCAATTCTTAAATTATTGGTGGAATATAAAGAAGCCAAATCTTATGAATTCTCTCCAACACCGAGTGTGTCACAAGGATCCTCGTTAAGACCATTACTGTTTGTTATTAAAAGTATATATTTTCAATAACTATTATTAAGATAATATAAGGTAAACGTAATTCACAAACCTTGATTTTCGCCTATAAGCAAATATATGTTTTGCTTTGTCAAGATTCTTTGTTGTAGATAGCTTTTTATATGAAACATAAAAGACTTGTTAAACTTCTGCAAAAAGGAACGATTAAAATTTTCAAGCATGCTCTGAATTGAATTTTTGAATTGAAATTGACTTCGGACGGAGTTTTGAGGTATTCCAATTGAGAGGAGTAATGTCAAGTATAGCTTTTTAGGAATAAATCCAGTGCTGGACATATCCTTATAAGAAACATAGAGCTTTTGATATAAAGTTGTATTGCTGGGGAAATAGAATTAGAAAATTCTGAAACATACATCGATCGTTTGACATATTGTATCTCAGGACGTAGTGGCTAAAATTTGTCAAGTGTGGAGCATGGAATTCCGATTAAAATAGTTTTTTTACTGACGTCTATAGATTACATACTACCGGTCTTTCAGACGTAAAAAGTCAACCTACTCGACGCTGTTTTTTGAATTATTTTCCAATTGCATAATGTGTTAAATGTGACAGTGTTCATTGTTACTATCTAGTAAGTATCGTATGAGATTTTTTACCTGTTGCACAGCCTTGACCTACTTTTGCTTTTTGTACTCCTGCTGAAAAATAGTTAATGACATATTTTACTCAAATCATTATGAGGAAGTAAGAGACTAGTCTTGCTCCAAAGTTCAAGTACGTTTATTACGAATATATGCAATCGTTGAACATGCCAAATTCGGAAGCTTTTTTCAAGGAAATCTTGTTGTTAAAACCGTTTCCAGAGGTTATTATAAATGACTTGCATGAAGTAGAATAATGGTTCATTATGCTTTGGAAACTTCCACAGGTATTGATAAAATATTCAATCCCGAATGGAGTCTTCGTATCATTGCGTTATGTGTCGATTTTTCATTTAACGCAGTGAAGTATTTCTTGATATCATTTACTACCTAACATATGCACTTGGACTTATTGAGATACACTCGAACTGAATATTTGCTAGGGATGCTGCCTATATAGTGGATGCTATAATTGTTTGATGCAGGGACCTGTCAAGGAAACGTGTGCATAAATCTTGACTGTTCCAAAACACTGACGCTGTATGCCTAGATGCGAACAACGCGCGCAATTTCAGATTGGCAAAAAAATCTAGGGAGTCTACCTTATAGCATTAGTACACGGACTGATAGAAAGAGGGGCATGCATAGCTCAGTTGAAGGAGAGTCTATGCAGTAATTAGGAAGTGTGTACTTCGAATTCTGTTTCAAAGTGTGTACATGTGATTCATGTAAGTTTTCAAACTGCATAGGAACTATTGTACCTGTAAATATGATGATATGATGTGAGCCAAGAGTTGAGATATTTGCAACTTCACCTGCTTAATAGTCTTTATAGGGATGTGATGCATTGTTTCTCAATGAAGAAATAATCTCTCCGATTTCTAGGTTTTCAGTAGGCTGTAGAAATAAGGATTTTTTTCCTTTATTTCACCTTTTGAGTTTTTGTTGTCATAGTATCCTATTTTCTTATTAATGTCAAAGGACCTCTTACCTTTTACAACATGAATTTAATAAATTAGCTTCTAAAATTTTTCCTGTTCGTATCTCTGATAGTTTATTTGTACTGGCCGCTATAAAACCACTTCCCGTTGAGGAAATAGCTTTACTAGCGTTCCTGCTGCCTTGATAACCTTTATCAAAGTGAAACGATAAAGGCTGCCGAGGTAGTACAATTATATGTAAGATGAGCACATTGAATGTGATATCCTGGTTGTCATTAATTTAGCTCAGATTATTCGATCATTATGATACGGAAGGCACCATAACCGTTCAAAGATTTACCAATCTTAGTTGCATAATTAAACGGTAGGTCAAGGTTCCAATTTGCGTCTCAAAGATACACACTAGCCAAACGTTATTGCTCAATGTCAATTGCCTATATCAAGTTAGCCTTCTTATAAGACTGCGCCGATTGTTCTTTGATCCTATACATCTAATTTTGTTTTTCAAATCTTTATTGAGAGAATTTATTAAGATTCTTAGACTTTGTTGCTTACATGACGAAAATTTATATCATCAATTTCCGTCGCCGTGGTTGTTTTCGTAGGAATCAGTTAATCTGTGTTTTTGATATTTTTGTGGCAAGCTACATTGATATTTAATTGTACTACAGTTTTAAAAACCAACATGAACTAACATGGTTGTAGATAAAAATGTCTCATTACTTCCGACGCATGGGCACAAACGTATTGTGACCACAAATTAAATATATTTTCAAATAATAACCTAATCCAAGTCTTTGAATTTTATCGTTTTATGTTTTGGTCTGTCTCTAGCCGTTTCTGGATGGTGGTTTTTAAAGGCACTTATATGTTCCCTGTACCTTGCTGTAAATGCTCTAGCATTCATTGTAGTAAATGAACAGACTGATCCTTTAAACTCGATTTTTATCGATGCACTACTATAAGTTTCCATCTATATATATTCTTACGGACATTTTGACTTCGATGGTTTAGGTTTTGTAGGGGTTTCCCTAGACAAAAACAAAAAATGAAAAAATAATTTAATAGAAAAATAGCTAGACAGGATAGATAGTATGCTAGATTTGAGAGCTCTAATTTCGTATCCTTGATATGACTAGTTAGTTAGTTAGCAAGTAATCTGGAGATACTTGCTGGCAGTCCGACGATGATTTTAATAAAAATCGAAACGCGTCACTGAAAGAAAGAGTTTTATTTGTGAAACTGTGTGATAATTACACAACTTTTTATCTAAGTTTCGCCTCATTTTTCAGCTTGATCATTCTTAGGTTTCTGTTTTGTTTCATAGAAAAAATACAGTATCTAAACTGCTTAAAGTATAAAACAACTTTAAGCTAGAGCAGTGCTGGTTTGTTGTGGTGCTTGGTAGATTTCTACAAAGGTAATATTGCATAGCGCTAGAAGATTTCTACAGATATATACAAGTCTACAGGAATAGCTCAAAATCAATCAATGATCTAAAATACTTGAGTGTGGAAACGGAGATCTCATCGGATTAAAGGAGTGTTCCATTCGCAAGGATGGTTATTCAGACAGTTTGATTTTTTATCTAGTGATTTTTTTTTCAAATGGGAATCAATTATTCTTTGCTCTACCAAAAGTGGTCCAGCATGATCCACCCTGCTTAAGGGATTCCCCTAACCAATACTATTTGGATTTCTTTCATGCGAATACTAAAAACTAAAAAAAATGTATGCAAATAGATGATACTTTATTTTAACAATATTAAGATACAAATGATAATCATATTAACCTATACATTATGTACACAATATTTACAATCACACATTAGCAAATAATTTTCATTATATCATTAATCAATGCTACTGTACTTGTATTGTGAAATTTATTGTAAACAGGATGACCGCCAGTCATTCTAATTTATTAATTTGTTTGACAATCTTTGCCCACTACAGACGTCATAAATATGGTTTTCATGGGAACATAAATTGTCAAGGTACGAATGATTGATATTGCAACCCATAACTGAGGAGACACAACAGGTTTTTAGCGCGAATCTATGAGACAACATCTTTTTGTGATAGTTATTTAGACATTATTAATGATGAATGTATATCGAGGACTACTGGTACAAACACTCGTCAAAAATTAACCAATATATTAATCTAAAAGATATAACTTTTAAGTCAAAATATGCGTCTACTAAATCATAATAGGTCAATCACTGTTCTTTACAAGCCTCTGTAGCCATCCAACCAATCTTCCTTGATGAGATCAGCTCCTTTCTCCCCTACCATAATGGCTGGTGCATTGGTGTTCCCGCTTGGTATAGTCGGCATAATTGAAGCATCAATTACCCTGAGTCCCGTTACACCGTAGACCCTTAGTCTAGGATCCACTACGGCATCCTTGTCTGAATCGGGTCCCATTTTGCAAGTACCCACAGGATGGTAAATGGTCATGGAGATGGTACGAATATGACACTCCCAGTAAGCATCGCTGGCGAATTGCAGGTGTTTACAATTCGGAAATGGGATCCGATGTAAGTGAGTGCCAAATCTCTTGAAGGCTCTGGATTCGCTGATGTTGATGGCGATCTTAGCACCTGAAATGGAAAAATTTGGATTGGCAGCATATAATTCAATTGCAACCCCTTGCCTTGTGGCTGAAAGGCAACTAACAACTAAATACTATCTGTGTACTATATGTAAGAGAGTCATCTAAAAGTCCACATCGAAGGAAAGTGTCTATTTTTCTATATTCTGTTGAAACTATTATGGGAAACATATTCTAAGATATTCTTGAAGAAAATGTAAATGTCATGTTCAGTTCAGCAAACGAAAGAGCTGCCAAACGAGAGCTTCCTCATCATGTCGAACTTCCTCGAACCAGCCTTATACAAAAGTCGTTATTTTGGAGACCCTCAGCGTTGTGGAATGCAGGGTGTTTCAAGGTCGATGTGAATGCTCATTTGTTTTCTCGCTGCGCTTCTAAAGCGGCTCATCTCTGGTGGAAATGCAATCGCCAAATTCATCTTATTCGTAAATATGTTGTTTTGACGAGTTTTTTTAGACCTATCAAGTGTGCATTAAAGTTATATAACAAAGATATAAAAATCAAAATTAACGCTTAGTTAATCTAAAAAGTCTAGCAATTGAGACACACAGTAAAATAAGAACAAAATTCTATACTGCACCAAAACTATAATAATTTCTTAATATAATAATATAATTTATATGATTATGTATTATATTACTTGGGGTAAATGATTGATATGAATCTCTCAATAAAACACTTTTTCAGCTACTACTAATTTTGGTTCGTAATTTATTTTATGTGACAGGATTGATTCAATTATTGTTAATTGTTTTATTAGAAATTAAATAGAGGAGCGAGATTTTTTCATGAAAAACTATTTTTTATTTAAATGACATGTTTTTAGATGACCTTTGGAGCCTATTTGAATTAAACGATATCATATATATACACACACCTACTTACTTGAAATAATACGTTAAAATTTGCATACATTTTCTATTTTTCGTAGATGACGGCAGTTAATCATTTCAGATGTCAAAAAATCCTGATTTAAATTTATAATATATAAAGCCAATCCTGTCTTTTGTTACATAGCCAACTGGTAGCTAGTTGATGACACACACATTTCCTGTGAATTTTAAAAGTCCAAATGTCCTAAAATCTTTTGAATGCAAGCAGTTTGCGAGCGCTTGGGCACTAATCCCAAAGTAATACAATGTGTTCTAAGGACTGTGCACCCTAAAAAGTGCCTGAACTGCTCAGGGGAGTACTAAGCATAATGCTCCAAAAAAATCTGATCACTGTTCTCCAAACCACACATGCATCATAGGTTTTATACAGATTTTCCCAAATTTGGGAATTTTGGGTCGTTACCTTGGAATTGTATTGTATAAGGGTAGTGCGCTGTTTTAAATGCAGTGCAATTGGTCATCTTTTGTCTGCTTTCTGTAGTGCTGATCATTGATACACACAATGCTTTTCTCAAGTCCTAATGTATATACTAACTGTCTTAAAACTAACGAGAAATATAGAAAATCATTACTCGAATGGCCCAAGTCTTTCTTCAGTACTATCATATCATATTGGAAGCGCTAAATCTGAATTAATTATTCATTAAAACCAGGCTAGTATAGCTCATATAAATAAATGTAAAATCTACTTTCAATTTTGATGATTTTTTAGGGCTAGTTCATGAGATCAACTTAAGATATAATTATTACTGTTACTGAAACCTGGCTATCAGAATGTATTAGCTCTGTAATTGTTAGAATACCTGGCAGTCTTTGTAGAAAATATTCAAAAGAAGATCATTGTAGATACTGGCTTTATGTATAGACATCCAAATATTAAATAGACTTAATATAAATTCCCGAGGTAGTATGGCCTGGGATATAGGGATATAATAAATAACATATAAAGAATGCCCCTCACTAGAACATGACTAACATTTAAAACAGCCCCAATTTGTTTGGTACTTGTATAAAAGTTTTGTTCCACTGAATTTAATACAAATTTCTAGGTTTCCGGTGTGCTTGCAATACGGTGTCTCTTTCAGGTAGTTTTGATTCGGAAGATCCCGTTTCACATAATTTTCTGTGAGTTCTTGAAATCCGGAAGTATTCTATTTGGATAAGGCTTTTGTGGCGCGTTACTGGCCTCCAATGCGTTGCCGTCAGCAAGCCTTTACAGTTCATGTGTAACAGCAACCTAAGCATTTGTGAAATTTACTGTGTCATATCTAAAACAGGTATTCCGAGAGATTTGCAAGTATTTGAAGTACATAGCAAATAAAATAAAATTGGCATACCTCCCTTAAAATGTCTAATCTACGTATATAAAATTTTGTAAACGTATCTGTAAGTTTTGTTCATACTAGGCAGTTATTAAAACTACAGTTGAGAACAAAAACTTACTAATTTTCTTTGCTGCATTTACAAAAATGATCGAAAGATACATTGAAAAAGTTTCACCTACTATCATGGAATGTCTGGACTACACTGTAGTACATATGACTGTTGCTCTGACGATAGGAGGAATGGAGAAATAGCTGCCTTACAGTTGAGCATGGTATTCAGTTTTATAATTATCTTATATTTATTTTATGATGCGCTTAATAAGTTAAATAAATATGTAGATGTACGGAGTAGATATACCTTCGACGAGTGTTTTGATATCGTGGGGATGATCGAAGTAATTGGCGTTAATCAGTGGTGATGCGAAGGGGTTCTTATTCCTGAGTCGTACCCATCCGCGGCTACGGGGCCTCAACAGTAAGGGCATTAACGTCCAGACGTCTTTGTTGGCTATTGGTCTGTACACCGTATCGTACAAGTCCTCACGCAGGCCCAGGACGTGACGAACCTTCGCTCCTGCGTCACTGTTTATGCTTGCGGGTGCCATATGGAATTGGATGTCTGGCCAAGAGCGGTCGCCTGATGACACAAAAGAATAATACAACAATTGTAAAACAAAACAGGTTTTTCTGCCAGTGGTCATGTACTATGGATGTTTCAAGTCACAATTCTAGTAACACAAATTCATGCCTCTTCAGTATACATTTTCAAAAACATTAAATATCGTTATAAATAGACCAAAAGAAATTCAACTCTAATGAATAAATATGCAACACCTCTATATAAATATTCAAGAACGCATTTTGTTCTTTATTACATAAAACATAAGAGCCCTTCTGAACCTCTCTCCGGGAAAAGCTGTCACAACCCATTGTTTCATGGAAGATATGATTTTCATCGAATAAAAAATGTATAATAAGAAGCTGAAATAAAATATATTGTTGTCATATGCGTTATATGTATACCACATGTTAATAAAATATTTACTTCTTTTCTTTTTTCCTGTGTGTATTGACCGATTGCCAATTTTACTTAAGTAAATTTTATATGTTTTGATCCTAACGTTTGATCAGGTCAACTACATAATGATCATACATTTTTCATATGTTGTAGAGGTATAAAGCAATAATCGGGAGACATGAAAAAAGTTGAAAAATTATGTAATTAAATCTCAAACCTCAAATTCGACATTAAGGTAAGCGTGTTGTAAACTAGACACAGAGTCAAATGTGAATGACTCTTTATCTATTGGAGTAGACCGACAAGTCCAGTAATTGTTCTTTTAGATTTGACAGAGACAGTGTGGCCAAAATTGCATTGATTTCGATCAGAATATATTTGAAAGACTACTGTGTATTTTATGATTTGCTTAAATAATCTTTCATTCGTTTTTATAGTTTATTTTTCACATTTGAATACAATACAATTATTATAATATATCTAATTATTTTATATAACACCTGAACGTACTTTATGTTTGATAACCCGAAGATTGTAGCAAAGTTTCATAATACCTTCGTGGAATTTGTTTACTGGAACTATTTTAATATAAAGTTTTTTATGCAATTTGACATTTAGCATGAGGTGTAAAATTATTTGCATTTAAGTGTGAGACATATATAGTATTTTTAATAACTCAAAATTATCGTTTACCTAAATAGGTATTGACGAAAGCCAACCCTTCTACCCCTCCAAGTGTTGTCATCGGCCCTTTGCTATGCATGACGTATTGCATGGTCATTGGAAATGCTTGGAAGCGGTCCTGTACTATGGAAACGGGCTTATTGATCATAAAAGTTAGGCCTCCCATAGCTACATGGTCCTGTAGGTTCTCACCGACTTTCAGATCTGCTAGTACTGGGATACCGTGTTTGTTGAGTTCCTCTTTCGGACCAATGCCAGATAGCATAAGGATTTGGGGGCTGTTAATGGAGCCAGCTGACATGATGACCTCCTTTCTTGCTAAGACTACCTGTTTTCTACCTAGAACAGTATATGTTACATGAATGAATCATGATTCCTGTAATACTGGTTAAAGAGTATTCTTGTTTTAAAGGGTTATACTCGAAAATGATTTTGTCATATTCTTGCATGATGTCTTTTGGTTGGAGCTAGCGAAGTAGTATTTTTGTTCCAAAATATTGCATTAAAAAAAGTCCGAGTCTACTGCCAAAACAAGCAAACTAGTTTATCAGAGAGTACGTGATTCGCTGTATCTTAAATCAATTGATCGCTCAATTCTTTGGATATCTTAAATTTGTTTCCATACACTCCAGAAATTGCGGCTTGAGAAAATAATGGTATCTTATCGCTATCATTTCGAAAAAGTTTTTAATCTTTATGATTTTCTTATTAAAAAACATGTTCTACATGATTATGAGATTTAGCAACTAGAGTATAAAACCACAAATGTTTGCACAATTGAGGTACAAGATGAATGATTTTCTCAATTTGTACTAGAAAAATCTTTGTGCTCAGAATATTATCATACTATATAATAATACCACTAAAAAATAAAATAAAATTCGTGGTGGGAAAGAGGTATTGGGAGGGAGAAGGGCTGTTGAAAGACCTCCGAACATCGACCCAATTGCTTTTAAAATATTGTAGTGAAAAGTTTGATCAAGCTATCATCAAAGTTCCATATCTCAAAAATGATGGACATTTTTGTTAACATTTACGAGATTTATCATCCGTTTAACTCTTATTATCTTTCATCACATGACAAATAGGTGGAATAGCGATCGTGAAACTAAGCTAAAATGTTTTCCGTCAATCGTCGTTTGGCTTCCGTTGAATATTCTCTCACACTTCATAGATCTTTGATTAGGCCAGCATAATGACAAGGCTCTGATTACTTTCAGTGGCAAACCATTTAGATTAAATCAACCTTATTTCCTACATTTCACACAATAACGAAAAAAAATACTTTCGAATAGTTCACTTTCATTCTTTGAAATTTCTTTTCCCTTTCGAGACTGTCTCTTACATCCAGCAACTGAAAGTTTAGTTTTAGTATCAGAGCTCTCGCGTGGATCAATTTGCGATAGTCCCTTTCCCGTTTTATAACATATACGTACATAAAACTCCGTAATTTTATTTTTCGTGATGACGGATTTTTGGAAAATGGCAAGGATTGTTATAATAATAAGGATATTTTATACTGCATCCTTTGACTCAACAACCACAAATAGTACCGTAGTCAGCGAAACACGCGTTAAATATTTGAAAAAGTAATTTGACTAGTGATAAAAGTGTCTAGAGTTTATAACAACTAGATTGTTACAATTTTTCTTTGTTTTGATTCATTCATATAAATCATACGCTTGACATACATGAAAACTTCAGAAAAATTACAGTCTAGATTATCAGACATATTATTATCAGCTTCAAAGTATTCAGCTAAATTTAAAGTTCGATGCGGAAACAATTGTCTTACTGCTATACTATTGTGCAGTTTCGTTTTTTTTCGAATTTGCCATTATTTTGGACGTACACCAGCTTAATTGGGGATGTCCTTATATTAAAACTAATGCATAATTTTATTTTTGTATGACTTGACTTCCTAGTTATTTTACAGCGTAGTGAAAAATATTTCAGGATGCTAACATATTTTTTTTAATTTCCTTTTATTTCCATATGTTTTTCTATAATCTGATCATTTTTAGGGGTAGTTCAAAAATTGGAACGTGTATACTGTTCTTTCTTTTGTGTTTTATATAATTCCGAACAAGAAAAATCTGCATGAATCTTCAATTATAAATTGAACGTACTGAACCCTTGACTGCTGAAATGTTCTCCAAAACATTAATCAAAATATTTTTTACTCACCTTTCCGAATGAATTCTACTCCAAAAGCTCTTTTCGTGGATGGATTAATGAGAATTCTTGTTACTTGTGCGTTGAGGACGACATCCAGGTTATGTCGCCGTTTTACTGGCCTGAGAAATGCCTTGGCTGTCGAACATCTTGAACCTAGAAAAATAACATTTTCTCGATCAGATGCAACAAGAATGATATGATACTAGTACTGCATTTACAATGACTGATGATATTCAAAAAATCTGTTTATCTCAAATTTATATTTCACATGAAATGTAATTTTTGTTCCAATACAGTTAAAGTTCGTTATGCGTAAATTTATTATGAATCAGTAAACAAATGATAAATTTTGATTCCTCAACGTCAACTCAGGATAAAGTTGAAAAAGCATGTAGTTAGTATAGAAGCTTATAAGCTTAACAGATTTGTATTTAACTAAAATATTGTTATATGTGGTTCTTTTGATGTAATTTTTCCATATATTTTGTTTGAAGCAAATGCTTACTCTAATAGTTAATAACGGAACAAACAAAGTACTCTTATAGAATGGTGTAATGACCCTTTAGCCTCTATCTATTTACTTCATGCTTTGACGGCATCATGAATATGGAAAGTTACTCCTCCCGAACAAAAAAACTGTGTACTTCCAATCAAATGCGGCAGCCTTTACAAGAAGTCTGCGTTTTTTAATGCTGCATGAGTTGATGCAGCAAATACATTACCTAAGAGATATTCTGAGCCGGATAATGTAGACAAATTTTAAGTCAAAGTCTTTTTCTGGATGACAGGAGTGTGTTAAAATAAAATACTTGAATCAGGTAATACTGTTATTTTGCTGTATACACATTTACTTAATCAGATTATACTTTCTGTTCCATTGATGAGTCGGTGTTACTTATCTTATGTTCATCATAATATGCCGTTTCAATTAACGGCAAGTAAAGATGAAATCAACAAGATAACCACAGGATGAGTTTTAGAAGTTAAATGGACCCTTATTTTACGACAATTTGTACACACGTTACGACGTTCTTTGCTTACCTCTTCTGATAGTCCCCTGCGCTATCATGAATCCCGCCTGATCAGCGCCGTTTATGTCCCTTATTGGATATCCCATTTCTGCCCCTGCTTCCAGAAATGCAACGACCAGTGGCGTGCGCCAAGGGGATTCCTGGACTGTTAGCATTCCTCCAGTGCCGTGGTAAGGCGTCCGAGCCAGATACGGATTCCTGTTATCTTCCGACTTTATGAAATATTTCAGGACGGTGGAGTAATTCCAGCCTGGATTACCTGGAATACATATTATTGATTGCCTTGAGTTGTTGGTTCGCTTCTTACCATTGGTACACCATTACGAGGGTCACGCTGAAAGTTTTTATATACCGAAAAACTACAAGGTTTTTTTAAAAAACTATTCTGTTTTTTCAACATTTTCTTCTCCTACCTCAATACATTTACTCATTCGGTAAAATCACTTGTCAAATTCTTGTGACCAACGTTCTTTTGAAAGGTTGCTATTTCCTCCTCAAATGCAGCAAATGCCTCTTCATCGGTGGAAAAATGGCGATCTCGTAACTTTTCTTTGATCTGAGGGAATAAGAAGGAGTCGCACGGAGCTAGGTCCGGAGAATAAGGTGGGCGAGGCAACAGTTTGACACCCTGTTCAGCAAAAAAATCGAGTGTTCAAGCGCTGTGAGCGGGTGCGTTGTCATGGTGCCATTGAATACCCCGTCTTTGGACGGCTCTTGCATAGTTCTTGGAAGATTACAGGAACACATTTGGTTATATACCATTCAGAAGTAACTGTCCTCTGGTTTTCCAAGGTTACCGTTGTGATGTATCCACTTTTAGAAAAAAGATGCGACCATTTTTTTCCAACACTCTTGGAACGACGAATTTTCGTTGGAGGCTGCTTTCAAAACACCAAATTAATGACTGCTTTTTAGTTTCGGATCATAATGATATAACCATTTTTCGTCTCCGGCTACGATATTAAAAATGTTTTTATTGTGCCCATTATCAAATTTTTCAAGCATACACTTAGCACAATCAACTATTGTTGCTTTTTGCTCACTGGTCAACAAATGTGGCACCCATCTGGAACACCGCTTCCTTAGGCGAAGGTGATCATGAATGATCGATCCAATCCCCAGAGAAGCCTCAATGTCGGTGTCGGTTATATGTAGATCTTTTTTTAACCATATTTTGAACAGCTTCTACAGTTTCCGGAGTAACAGCAGTGGGCGGTCGACCTGTGCGAGGTTCATCATCGAGTGATACCCGGTCCCTTTTAAACTCAGCAAATTAATTAAGACTGTAGGCCTAGAGGGGACACAATCCCCAAAGCAACTCAGTAAACTTTCTTGACATTCCGCTTGTTTCAGTCCCTTTTTATAGTCATACATAATTATCGTTCGAATATCTCGACTACCGTTCCATTTTCACGTTAAAATTCGGCCAACACTTAGATGCATTCGAGACCGTGGCATGGCAACTACTGAACGATTCAAACGCTGCCTTTGCGTGTAAGCACTTACAACTTTAGACAAAATAGCTGCGTGCTCAAACTTGCTTAAACTCGTATAGATTAGGAATATCTAAAGACTTTCAGCGTGACCCTCGCATATCAGGTATGATTGGGAGAAATCAACAGATAATACAACTTATCAAAATAGAAACAGTTTTTATACAATCTGTATCTGTAATCTTACGACATAGTTCGAAAACTCTTTCGCTATCACAATATTTCTTTTTTTTGCTGCGATATTCGTCGAAATATACACTTTAACATTATTTTAAGGTGAATAAAAAATATCCAACGACTTGCAGGTTTTGCTGTAGTTTTTTACCGCATTAACATCCAACAACTTTCAAATAGAGGATTGACCACAATAAACATGCTATCTGAGAGCCGTTTCAGATACCATGGTTAACAGTTTATTAACTAAGTAGTTTATAAACTACACATTTTACATTTTCCTATAAATTTACAATCTGAACAAAATATATTCTGTAAGTCGTTTCTTGAAACGTCAATGTTAAAAGAATATGGAGTTACATTACCTAGCTTTTCCCACAAGTCATAGTCGTTCTTATTCCCTCTGACATAAAGCATATAATTGAGAACGCTAGAGCCGCCAAGCACTTTGCCTCTAGGCCAGTTGCATTGGCCATTCTTCATTCCCAGACATGCTCTTCCTGTATACATAGTTTTATACGCCCAGTCCATACGAGACAGTTGTAAATAAGCTGCTAAGGATGGCACGTCTGTTATTTCTGTTTCGTCTGGACCAGCCTCCAAAAGGAGAACCTGCAAAGTGAAAAGTAAGTTTTTAAAATGTTTTTGAGTTTTTTCAAAATTAAGCTCTTCCGACTGTGTAATTTCCTTCCAGAGGAAAAGACAGGATCGGGGTTTGTGAACGTGTTTCTTGCTGAACTTTGTCTCTAGCGCAATCATATTCATTTTTCAATTCTGTTTAAAATACATAATAAAATATAGGACATAGAATGACTGACTCATAGCTTACGCGGTAACAAAACATCTACGGATAGACCAAGACATACTTTCATGGTGAATACATGATAGAACATCCGGAAATCGTGATTATCTGAAATTGAAATGTTTTCCGATCACAATCCCTCCTTCCTTTATGTGTGGGAAGAAAAAAGATTCCATAGAAACTTTATTCACTTCAGATGATATTACTTACATTCCATTCATGGATTTCCGACAATCTCGATGCCACCACGGCTCCTGCTGATCCTCCTCCAACAACTATGAAGTCGTAGTCTCTATGCAACGTCCTGGGTTCGATGATGTGCGATTCTGGGTCATACCGGTTGTAATTGACGTAGGTCAGGCCAGCTAAGATCAAAGGAATGATCCATAGTGTTGATCCAACTATGCTGACAGTCTTTATTGCCGTCGATACCAGAAGGGTTTCCACTACCATTTTGAGTTACGGTAATATCACAGTTTGCTGAAATAAGCAGATGTAGGACTACAATACCAGTTCGAATTTTTCAAATTCATAAGTGACCATCTCTGAGTAACCCCCTGCTTTATTGTAGTTACAAAACCTGATTGAATTGAAGCTTTTAATTAAAGAAAACACTCTATTTTGCTCCTGCAAGTCTTTTTAGAAACGTTTTTCTTCAATAAGATGTAATTTAAGTGATAAGCCAGGAAACCCCTGATGGGGTTATTACTGTAAATATATATATAAATAATCAAGCCTATTTAATAATAATAATAATAATAATAATAATAATAATAATAATAATAATAATAATAATAATAATAATAATAATAATAATAATAATAATAATAATAATAATAATAATAATAATAATAATAATAATAATAATAATAATAATAATAATAATAATAATAATAATAATAATAATAATAATAATAATAATAATAATAATAATAATAATAATAATAATAATAATAATAATAATAATAATAATAATAATAATAATAATAATAATAATAATAATAATAATAATAATAATAATAATATCTTTATTGATCATAGTACAAACTCGGACAGGTATATTCTCAATTGAACAAATTAGTATATTGTATTGATAACAATTTGCAGTGTTACTTACCTACCTTATTTTGACTAGAAGAATTCCCGAGCAAAAAACAGTTTTCGCTAATCGGGCGGGCGGTTTTTCATTTTTCTTCTAAAAACTTTTCTTGCTTTCTTCTCTCTGTTTCCAGGAGCAATTAGGGTCATGACTTCCTTATTGACGGTTGCTATCAGATCCCAGCTCCATGATCTCTCCACCTGTAAATCAAATATTATTTAGTTGATATAATTAAAATCTGTGAACGCATTTTTCATTAGAAATGTATAATTAGTTTTAAGAAAAAAAGATTAAGCAAAACTCGTATTTTATTCAGTAATAATGCCTCCAATGTCTTCCAATTATTATATATTATAGATATATTTGGGGACTAAGTATATGACGCAGAATTAAAAAGTAGTAATAGGATGTTACTATTGACATGTTGCCCATCATACCTTTCACCCTTTTTTTGATCGCTATGTGTTAATAATTGTTTAAAGTTAGTGCAATGCTTTTTGTATTAAATACCAATATTGGACGAGTCTGTATGAAAATACTAACAATTTGTCTTTTTTTCAGGTGAGAGATCGTTCATCCGATGGGTGGGATTAGAAGTACAGGAAGAATGTGCACACAAGTAAAATGTAGATTGACTTTTTCAAATTCTGCCTTAATATGCAGTTCTGTCTGATCTTTTGTCATTCTCTCATGTGTCCAATATGATAATAGAAAGTGTAGATGGGTAACCCGCCATCGCGAGTCACAATCCAAAATCCAGAGGAATCTATCAAAGCTACATATTCAGTTCGTCCATTACAGGGATAAATGATAGTATTGTTTGGCTGAGATTAATGATTTGTCCACTGCCAGATTAGCAGCTGACGACTTATTTTATCATTACTATTGCCAGAAGAATCATAATGTTTCAGTTTCATCTTTAGGAAAGTCGATCAATTTTAACATTTTTTTCGTGAGTCAAGAGCTCACCACGGGAAGTGCAGCTTACTCTTGATTTGATGATCACCTTAGCATTAAAATCGATTTTGCTGTTGTTCAAATGGTATGCGGAATCTGGAACTAAAACACTGTTATCTCGGAGAAAGTTGAGCATTTAATGTCATTGTCATATTCGGTTTTAAAATTTCATTCATTTCATTTATTTTGTTGAGCCGCTGTCAGCCTGGCTGAGCATTTCACTCGGGGAAGATTATGATTACTGATTTATTAAAAATTTATCATGTTTGTGATTTATTTCTTCGATATTTTAGTGACATGATAAGGTTTGATGAGGGTGGTAGGAAGATGGTAATTACTCGTGTGAAAATCATTGTCATCTTTTAGGGGAGATACACCCTAGAGTGGAATGAAAGTTGCCACGCAAAATAGGTATCGCATCCATTCAATCTGTAATATACGCTACTCAAATTTTAGGCCATCTTAAAACAAACACAGCCTTCGATCGCTAAATTTTAGTGCTCCTATTGACATGGCGTTGCATTTCCAGTAATTTATGTTTTATCGATCGATAGGGCTACCATAAATTTTCAACTAAGCGGTAGTGTTTGTTCTGACGCGGTGTAGAAAATTTATTAGATTGTAGAACTGAATTGGAGCATCTGAAACTTTTACGCCATTATCTAAAGGAGAAGATATAACATCAGGTGCAGTATTGTTTGAGGATATTATCTAGTATGACTGTATTCTGACAAAAATCTCTTATTTACTGTTTGTTCTCATCTCTCTTGATACCTGGAACATTAGTATCTGGTCGGAGAAGTCATATTTATTCAAAACTTGAGTATATATATAGATTACGAAATATTTTTATATCTAAATAGCATCAGATTGTTTTTTCTAGCCTTTTACACACAACATATTTATTTTGCTTGGGCACTTAATTCACTGGGAGCAAACTCGAAAACTACAACCAAGTTTGATTCCGTCGAATAATTTATCTCAAACGTACAACAGCTTATTTATATGGTCATGATCTCTGTTTATATGGTCAAACAGCTAGAGCATTTACAACAAGGCACAGAGAACATATAAGTGCCTTCAAAAACCACCATCCAGCAAGATCAAATTTTGCCAAACACGTACTAGATACTAATCATAAGGTTGGCAACGACAATAGAATGAGTGTACTTCATGGAAGCATTAGAGATTCAAAAATATCTGCGAAACCCTGACTTCATTGTAGTAAATGAACAGACTGATCTTTTAAACTCAATTTTCATCGATACACCACTATCTTTCATCTATTTGTATTATAGATTAACTTTCTCCTGAAATATCTTGAGTTATAGAATGTATTGAGAAGAATTAAATAGCTTGAGGAATAAAATATTTCTAAACGTGAAATATCTTCAGAAATAAAATGTTTATCACATGAAATATCTTAAGGACATTTTGACGGGGATGGTTAAGGTTTTGTAAGGGTTCCCCTTAACACTAGTGTAAATGCGGACGCCAAAAACATTTTTCCCCTAAAACAGACACAACAAAGGAAAAAATAATTTAATAGAAAAATAGCTAGACAGGATAGATAATAGGCTAGATTTGAGAGCTCTAGTTTTGTATCCATGATAGGACTAGTTAGTTAGTTGGCAAGTAATCTGGGTAGCCTTGTTAGCAGTCAAATCTGACAGTCTGACGATAATTTTAATAAAAATCGGAACGTCACTAAAATAAATAGTTTTATTTGTGAAACTGTGTGATATTACAAACTTTTTATCTACCGTTTCGCCTCATTTTGCAACTTGATCATTTTCAGGTTTCTGTTTTGTTACATAGAAAAAATACAGTATCTAAACTGCTTAAAGTATGAGCAAACTTTAAGCTATATTAACTGTGTGTTAATTGCACAACTTTTTATCGACATACCTTATTAAGTTATTGTATTTGGTGGAACATAACCAATCCGATCTAATTTGACATTTTAGGCCTTGGAGCGGTCTGTTCAGACGAAGGATACTCAACATGTTTAGTGATTTCTCCCAACAGTTGAGTGCATCCTAAGGCAATAAATAGCTACACTTCTTACTCAGCGAAATTGGCTTGCCGTGCACCAAAACGATTAACTACTTAATCCTGAGTGACAGTATTAATGAGTATATGTAAGCGCCGTGTAATTTACATAAAATTCCGGACGTCTCCGGTCTTCATAGGTGGTTATCTGGCAATTCGGGTCATGCTGCCACACGCCGACCGGAGAGAAACCATAATATTACATAATGTATTTCACTTTCGTTGTGGGTATGTGTGTTTGTGTGCATTTCCTGTGCGGTTAGCTATACACCTTGCGGCTGCTGTTGAACTTGATACCATCTTATACTTGTGTATCGTGCGTAAATTATAGTTCATGGAAATTATCTCAAGCTTAACTGATACCAAACTGTTGTTTTTTATATGTATTCAAAATAGAATAAATCTTAACTCGTTTTTCTAAAATAGTCGAAAAATATATAACTTTTGAATTTGTGATGTACACTGTGATATAGTTAAGGAATCGAAATATTTACACACATTTTTTTATTTCAGAAATTCGTAAATTTACTTCCGAAATGAAGCCTTCAATATCGCTTCAATATCGCACTAAAAAACACGTTGCTTCGGTTTGATATGAAAATTTAAGTACAGTGAATGCGTTTAGAGTTTTTTTTATTGTGGTGAGAACTGTACATGAATTAGTTCAAAAGATGGTGGCTCAGTGTTCCCAATGCGATTTGATGCATATGATTTCGCCCTTCGAAACTAGATGGCAGCACGCATAATTTTAACATGAAGCGAGTTTTGATGACATATGCATTTGACAGCTATATGTGTATGCTTTCAAACGTAGTTTGTGTTATTTAATTGTAGCGAAAAAAAAACAACACTTTTATTGCATTAATTAAAATGAGTTTTATCCCAAACAAACAACATTTGCGGGAAGTAATGTTACATTACTTTGTTACAAAGAAAAGTGTGGCCGAAACATATCGTTTGCTCGGTAAAGTTTACGGTGAACATTCTCCGTCCGAAACAACTTGGTTTAAAAGTGGATTTTGATGCTAAGGACAAAGAACACGGAAAACCACCAACAAAAGTTGAAGACGCAGAATTAGAAGAATTACGAGATCAGGACTCATGTCAAATGCAAGAGGAGCTCGCAGCATCATTACATGTTGATCAATCAACGATTTAAAGGCCCTTGGATTCATCCAGAAACTCGGAAATTGGGTACCACATGAATTGACGCTAAGAGATGTGGAAAGGCGGTCTTGCATGTCGGAAATGCTCCTCCAGTGCTATAAAAAGAAGAGTTTTATTTGCAGCGAATTGTGACTGGTTATGAGAAATGGATTCATTACGATAATCCGAAACGAAAAAATCGCATGCAAAATATACGCGTACATAGCGCCAAAGTAATATTTTGTATTTGGTGGGATCACAAGGGTAGCCTGTATTATGAGTTGCTTAAATTGGGTGAAACGATCCCAGGAGAACGACAACAACTCATCATACTGAAGCGAGCAATTAACAAAAAACGGCCAGAATATGCAACCAGACACGAAGCCATAATTTTCCATCATGACAACGCTTGGCCTCATATTGCTATACTGGTTAATAACTGTTTGGCAAACAGTGGATGGGAAGTTTTGCCTCAGCCGCCTTATAGCCTAGACCTGGCCCCGTCTGATTCCCATTTGTTTAGATCGATGTAAAACGCGCTCACGGGAATACGCTTCACTTCAGAACAGGGCATCAAAAATTGGTTGAACTCGTTTTTAGGCTCTAAAATGAAATGAATTTCATTGGCGGGGAATTCATCTCTTACCCGAGAGATGGGAAAAAGTTATAGCTAGCGATGGCCAATACTTTGAATAAATTGTTTTTTCATTTTCCAATTAAATAAAGTGGTTTTTTTCATTGAAAACGGCGGAATCTAATGCATAGACCTGTAACATTCTTCAATTTCCCTTCTCATTCCTTATATTTATATTGCTTGTAACATTTCATTATTCCTGTTCACTGTAACATTAAGTCTAATGATCAAATAAATGTTCATTTTAGAGCAACTAATTTTTTCCTATAGTAGGAAGAATTAAAATATTTATTAACATGGATTGGGGAGAATATAAAGTGCACTGTGTTCATATGCATTCAGGAAAAGGAAAACTGAACTATAAATGCACTTGTTTGATGCACACTGTATTTCCTATACGATTTGTTACTCTGTAGGACTTAATCAGGATTAAAGTAAATCAATTATAATTAGGACGAATATGACCTTACTTTTGAGTTGGGTGGCTAAAAATGGTTTTTTAAAACGATATCAAGAACTAGTCATAAAAGCTGCTGTTTTGACCTGAGAGATGGATTATAATCCGATTCCCTTCACTTTCTGTCACTTCTACACGCCAATTCAACAACTAATTATCCTAATTATCTCCAGGATTAGGAACATGCGCAGTGCAATTAACATTCCTTCATAGGGCGTTAAAATACCCGCCGAAGCATTATGTAACCCTCCGAGCTGGCGTTGCACTTTCGCAATTATTCTTTCTTTGACCGGAGAATACGTGCAGGCAGACGTGTTTTACTTTCTATTTGACTTGTTCGGTTGAAGCCGTCTCTTAGATGGAAATGGGTAATAAAGTTATCGGTACATATATTTCCGACTTCCCGAGTTTGCCATTTAATTCTAGTAAATGACATACCGCCGGCATTTTTCCTCGTTCTTGTTATTTCCCTGTCTCGTATGGGTATTTCTTTCAGGAAACGACTAGAAATTCATCATTTATTTGCAGGCTCGTAAAAATGAATGATGAGAAACTCGTAGTATCGCTTAATTATCTTCAGGATGTTGACCTTTTAGTTTGACTTGATTGGGCTCAGTGGTTAACAGTTTATTTGCATAATTTTGAATGAACGCACTCCATGGATCACAAGATATTTTCCATTTTGGAGACAGAACCCAGGATTCATACCTCTATGTATTACTGAGACTCTTCATGCCTCTTGAACCAAGATGCGGTTCATAACGAATATTTATATATTTTTTATCCATTATAAGTTATACACAATCCAAAACAGAACGCGCCTTCATTACAAAAGATGTCCACAATCTAAAAAAATAAAATTGGCTGATCTGTACTTTTCGATAACACATACCATGATAATGTTCTACCGAGCTGTCTCAGATGATGAACCGAGAGCTATCAAAAACTAGAAAAGTCTAACGGATACAAGAAAGAATAAGTAAAATGCCTATTATATAAAATTTGTTTTTGTTTGTTGTTCATTTTTATTATGGCTTATTCGGAGCATAAATCGGCCTATGAATTAATAAGAATGAAACTTCACATTGTTCACGTGTAGGTACGGAATGACACTTCCGATTTCTCAGATCATCCATTATGATGCTAATGATACCGACATTTTTACTTTTTTGCAATTCTAATGAGCTGTGAATTTCTTTCCATACGGAAATTGGAAAAATATATATATGAACGGTCATGATATTTATAATTATCTGTCGATTCATAATTGCCATGATCGTGAAACTGGATTGTTGTTGCACGTAATATGTTGCAATGCTACTGTATTAGTAAGCAAGGTTATTCACACCTTCGGTAAGCATAATCATGAAAATATACAATGAGACAGTAGAACTGACCTCAGGAGTTCACTCACAGAATTCACCTATACACGTCAGATTGAAGCTGTGCTATTTATCCAAAAATCTCAATGACGCAGAAAGTTGATCTTATCTTTTTGATGTCCAATCCAGACAAATATTATTCATATTTTTATCGCTATGTTTTGTTGTTGATGAACTGTTTGTTATCTGTTTGGTCTGCATATAGAGAGATGAATAGATGTTTATTTTTCTCAATTACTGTTCCGCACCTCCGCCAATTTTGGAAAACTTCATAGCTTTTTCTCCCTTCTCAAAGATTCCTCAAAATCCGAAGAGTGATTCCCGAGTTATAGAAGGGCCATTGATTACCGGACAGAATACAGACAGACCGACGGAAATGAGTAATATCTCGAATTCCTTTTTTTGCGAATACAATACTTCCTCGCCAGTTGGCGTAGGAAGTAAAAAAGGCTGAGGTAGTGAAGAATGAAAAATAAATGTATGATACATTTATTCCAAGCTGTCAAATATACCAAATATACTGTTTTTTTATTTTTTTTAAAACTATATTTAATAAACATCATGTATTTATACTTATTATTATAATACAGGTTATATGATGCAAATATTTAATACCTTTTGTCAATTATTTGATTGCCTTATACTTTGAATTTCCAACAAATTGTTGAAGTGTTATTGTAATTTTTCGGTTATTTTTTTGATAGTTTCCTTTATTATATATTCCCATTATTTCTATTCTGTATACTTTAGTTTAATGTACATAAATACATTTTTTTGATGGGCTTGTACTGTGATCAGTTTACATTATTTACTAGTCCATTTTGTAGTGGTACCAGTTTATTCGTCTCATTTGACGACCAAATTATTTTCTGTAAATGTTATCGGTAAATAAATACTATTATTGTTGTTATTTTCTGTCTTCAGTACCCGAGCTATTGCTCTGCGTTGAGGAAGTTTCGTACAATACTACAGGTATTGAGGATCACACAGACTTTTGGTGGTGGTTTTGTGTAACTTTTCGTCCATCCTCAGTCTCTGTATGTGTGGTGTGGATGTGGTTGGTATGGGGCCCGAGACTGACATAATGGGGGGAATGATAATGACTTTTTTTTGTTTCCAGAGTCGTTTAATTTCTATTGCGGGATCTGTGTATTTAGATATTTCCCCAGAATAGGTGCTTTGAATGTTGTGATCATTGGGGATAACACATCAATTAAATAGGTAACTTTTTCTACTTTCGATTGAAAAGCGATATCAGGCCTATTGGCTGGGATTGTCTTGCCGGTCTGTATTTGGATGTCCCAATATAGTTTATACTGATTGACTGATGTCGGTGTATGTATATCTGTGATATGGATCTGTGTTTTATATTAGTCTATATGTTGTGGCTAGTGCTTGGTGTATGACTTTTGCTGCAGAACTTTGCCTCGCGGCGTATTCAGTTCCAACTGGAGTTTTGCATGCGCTAATGATATCGTTTCCTTTGTTTGGTGGAATTTTCTGCAGTTGTCATTTTTTATGGAGGGGTCTTTTATTATATACTTCTTGCAGTTTCGGGTCGCAATTACTTGATCTTTGATAGCAAGCATGAAGCCTTCTGTTTCTGGGAAAAGTTGGCCATCCTGCAGCCAGGTGTATGACTGGTTTTTTTATAACGGTTTCTTTGGTCACTTGATATCGATGTTTTCCATGGAGTGTTTTCTGTGACCAGGTGCCCCACATTTCTTGGTGTGATTGTGCATGATTGTGTATGTCTATCATTATATGGCAGAAAAAATAACTGACAGAGATGTATGAAAGTGTCTCACAATTAAATTTTTACTTTCTCTCTACTCTCTCAGAAATAAACTCTAAATATTTAGATGGTTGTACAATTTCTTTTTGTTTTCATTTCTTGTCAATATTAGTTGTTGGTATGTCGAAATGAAATATCAACAATGAGTTGCTTAATTTTCAAACAAAAACCAAGTCATTTGGATTATTTACTACTCCGATTAGGAAATTCCATTTCAAAATATTGCAATAGCTGCTTCCGCAATTAAAGATTCATAGAGAATCGTCACTTTGGTTGTGCAATCTGTCGCGTCATCGGTCGTTTGAAATTGGAGTATTAACACTGCCGCTGATGGCTGAGAAAGACGCTGACTCATATACCTCTTTTGGCAGATGTTATATAATCACTTTCATCTGGAAGGTCTACAAAGTGACACGCAATGCCTTCTTGCCAATATGATGAGAATTTGCATGTATGATATTCTGGATGTAAGCAAATTCTAACGAGTACCTCATATGAATTCTATTAGAAACATGAAATTGTAGGAGATTGGAGTTCGGTTACGTTAGACAAGGACTGCATATTCCAGTTCAAATAAAAAAAAGGTTTGAACATTTTGTTACTCTTATCAGTTCTGGAGGCATCCAAAAAATCCAAATTGTTGCACATTTTTTTTCTGATGCCATACAATGTTAAAAAAATATTGCAATGTATGTATGTAAATGTAAGTCAAAAATTCTAGCCAAAACTTCATACTATAACAACGGGGTCTTGAGTGTATGTTTACTATACATCAGACCTGCTATAGAGATGCATGTTTCGTCTTCAGCCTAGACTCGTCAGTATAGCCTGGCGGTCTAACTGTAGAGAGCAATTGGGTGGTATATACATAAGCCAGTCAATGGTGTGATAGTAACATCAACACTAACCTCCAAGCGTGTTAGGACCTTTGACTTCGTAAGTTGCCAATGGGCAGCGCCATAGCGCGACGCTTGGAGATGAGTATTGAACATGATCTTGGTCCAAAGAAATCCCTAGTCTAGATGGAGAGTAACGAACCGTTTCCTAACTATTTCTACTTATTTCAAAATCTTGGGCTCATACAGCTTGAACAACACTTGTTCAGAGAGCTGTTGGATACAGATTAATTAATTTCAAGGAAAACAAATATAAAATACCCTGCAAGTTTCCCGATCTGATTGCGACTCTTTGTTTATTTGAAAAGATAATAAATTTCAAACCATACATCAACTAATGGACAATGGGAATACCTTTGATAAAGCAGTTATTTCATTTCACAGATCATTTTTCATAGATTATGTACAAAACTGCATTCTAAGTGCTCCATTTTAGTACAGTTATTAATGGAAGATATTAACAAACAAAAAAAATATTATGTTAAGTCACTTTTGGCTCAGAAGATTTCTTCCATCAAAAGTGATTGCTTCAAATATGGGAGAGCATCCCAAATTAATTTTGAGGAATTATATTGTAAGGCATATTAGAAAATTCCGTCATACCATTTCGATCTGCTTGACGTCATTACCTTTATTTTTAACGAGTACCCAAACATTGTATACATAATCCAACTATTTCGCAAAATGTTACATTTCTACCAGTTCACTTAGCATATCAGTGAAATGCCCATTAGTGGAAAACAATAGCCCATTAGGTCTATAATCCTTGAACCCCTTTCACTAACATATACGCGTATATACATTCCAATTACATAAAGACCTTACGTAATATCTTTGTAAACATAAACAGCATCGTACTGGAATATCTCCCAAAAGCAGGTTATAAGAAAAAATTAACATCAATATTGTATTAAGTAACTCGTCCTTTACGTAATGAAATATCTGACCCAGGCGTTTTCGTTTGTTGATGTCGGGTCTCCCACATCGCCAATTCGGATTTTAGTCCAATACTATTAGACGAAGAAGGACAGTGTGCTTGATGAGTGGATAATTAATTTTTACTTACAACTCTTCATTGTTAAGAAATTTGTACTGGTTTATTAATTTAAATTTTTGTAATATGTTTTTCTTTCTCCGATACCATCCGATCTCAGTAATTTTATTATCTTTCTACATTGAATGTCTCATTTTGGATGTAGATGTACAAACAATAGAAAATCAAAAATCTAGTACGCATTTCCTTGATAAGCTAGGTTGAATATGTGTTTGGAGGAGGAAAAAGTAGATGAAAAGTTGTGTAATTATCATACAGTTTCACAAATAAAACTCTTTCTTTTAGTGGAGCGTTTTTATCTACATGATGGAAGAGTTTCAACATGTTAGAGCATCTACAATCTACATGAGGAGGAAAAAGTTTTAAATGTACGTGTTTTCCCCAGATAGTTAAATGTACTCACTTTTTTGTCTTATCAGCTCCACATGATTATAACACTATCACCACCACAAAACAGAAACCAAATCCACAACTCCGCTGCTCTCACCACTATATTGTCACTTCACATGCTAAACACCATTCAGCTGCATTGCTATCTGGAATTAATAGATGGTAATCAGGATAAAACTTTCTTGTCGTGTATCAACAGAACGAAAAAGTCCGATAGTTCTTTCCAGCAACTTTGACTTTTACTCATACTATTACATTTATTAAGTGCAGATTTCCATTTCCGTCATATATAGTCGTATTTAATATTTATGAACATGAATGTTTAGGAAGTAGTCAGGGGTAGCCTTTCTGTTTTTGTCAAGTTTTTATAAACGTGCATGCTCTTCACTTATGCTTTGGATTTGGAATTGGAAACCGTATACAATTTGACGGAGCGTTATATCCACCAAAATGTCCAATGTCTATTAATATAAATGGACATAGTCTAATAATATTGAGTTATCTTCAATCTATTATTTCCAAGAAATGAGCTACGGAGAAATTTAGCTTTTTATCACTTCTCCAATATATGAACTTGAATGAAGCATCAAAGCTTACATATTTTTGAATGGGATCTTTCACGAAACACGATTAAACATACCTTCTACCTCGACAAAATATGCAAGACGCACTTTTTGGAATTACAATAAATTGCTTGTGGGTTGAATGTAAAATGTGATCATGATTTGCATCTGAAGATATTAATTCGGACGAAGAAAATATTTGTATTTATGCTGGACAAAATATTTTGAAACTAAAAATTAACAAATGTGCTGTCATGTCCTTTTGCCCTAAATCCCATTAACAGTCTGTAGATGATAACCTCACCTTAAACCTAAATTATGAGTCATGAGAATAGTGTTAAATGATGTCTTGATGTTATTTTTGAATACGACATGCGTTTCCATAATCAATTGAGCCATGAAATAAAAAAAGCTTATTCAGCACTTAGACCTCTTTATAGCAACTACAAAGTTATTAATTTTAAGTTAAGAAAAAACTATGCAAATCATTAGTTTTGCCAATTTTGAACTTAACTATTGGATGAATTGTAACACCTGGTGAAGTTCACACAATGCTGCTTATTTTTCATGTTTTGTATATAGTTTAACCCGCCTACAGAGAAACTTGGTTCAATACTCACTATATCAAACCTACACAAAATAATTGTCACCAAATAAAGTCGTACAATAGTCACTGATTCCCGACATTTTCGAAAAAATCATGGCTTTGCAAAATATTTAGAAACTGTAACAACTATACCTGTGTCGGCAAAAGCGTCGGTTTTGGAGAGAGCGAAACAGTGGAATCGCAGCAAAAACGTCGGACTGACTACGGGTCCGGGCAGCGTCGAGTGTTGTCTTCCGCCATAGTCCGGGGCTCCGCGAAGAAGGGGGCAGCGGTTGTCTCGGAAGTGCACGCCAGGCCCAGCTAGGAAGTTAGGTTATGTAACCACGATACGTGCGCCTGAGCCCCGGGTATAATACACATATTGTAAACGGTCTTAAGAAATCTGTGTTTCTTTTAGTTTAGTGAATAATGATTGATCATAATATATTTATACTAACCGTTGCAAATTTGGATACGTTGTAGGAATTACTCAATACCTACTCAATTGAAGTAAAAAGAACTTTATTAAAAACAACATTTTGTTAAAATGGGCCAAAAAGTATAAAATAAACTTGTACTATCGATTTATAACGTCCTTACACAATTTACAATTTTTATGATCTAAAAGCTTTTAGCAAGATTTAAGTTATTTAATTTACTTGTTTATCCACACAGATAAATCTCGCGACAAGCTTTTATATCATATACCTAAATTGTGTAATGACGTAAAAAGTTGATAGTAAAAGTTTTAAAGGGAAAGTTTATTTTATTCTTTTCAGGGCATTTAAATAGGAGCTTGTTTTTAAAAATGTTTTTTTTACTTTAATTAATTTTTCACTTTTTAGTTATGGCTGGACCGGTTTCTCAGTCAGATCATCTCATTTAACGCAGCATTGTGGCAAAGCTCTTCAATAAGAAACCTTCAAAACTTAGTCCACCATCTTTAGAAGTCTGGTATATTGGACTAAGAGTGACGTCACTGTATTTTTCAAGTTCAAGTTATTTTCATCATTCATTTGATTTCATATCATAGGATTACTATGAAAATTATAAATCGTCATTTTGTAACTTCTCCCATATTGAATTTAGAGTGACTCCACTTTACTTATTCTGTTTCACTCTTCAAGCCTTTTCATTTGATACCCATATCATTGGGGTTACTATAAAAATGATAAATCGCCATTTTGTAAAATCCGCCATATTGGATTAAAAATGGCGGTAGTTTCAGCCCGATAGCTTCAGTGGAAGCATGTATACATACATACAAGTGAAGTTCAATAAAATCTTTTAATAAGAATAGCTGGCATGTTGGACATCACAAAAGACCTCCAGAGCCAAAACAGGGAGGAAAAGTAGCTGATCTGTATTCTATAGGTATAATATTTTAGCATATGTTCCGATAGGTTATATTAAATATTGACACCGAGATCAGTAACAAAGGACTAAAATTCAAGTTCAATGAGTTCATCCTTAACAAGTCGAATTTTCTACACTTCGAACCAGCCTCATTCGAAAGTATTTTCTTTGGAGAACTTCATATTTGTGGTATAAAATTTCGAGGAGTCACCGTCAGATACAATTTACACCATCTTAAGGTAAATTTGGTCAAATATGTATCCTCTCTTAGCGTTCCTGGAGTGGAATAGGCTTTCTGCAGTCGTGCTGTGTTGTTGTTTTTTCTGATTGGATACAGAATGTCTAGCCAGGAGTAGGTCATGAAAGTTAGATACGCCAAATGTTAATATTACTTGTACTGCCGCTAAACAAAAGCAAATATGACTGACAAATGAACATGACCAAAGATATATACATTCACAGGATGAGTGTTACATTTTTTGAGGAGATATGTGTTAACAAAATGGATCAGAATATGATTGGATGGATTTATTGATACAGGGCGTCAATTTGAAAACTTCCCACCCTCGTCATGGCTTTTTTGTAAATGATAATAAAAATAGAAAAGACACCTCAATTTTCTTTCAAGGGGGACAGCTTTGAACAACATTTACAGCATTCCGTGTTTTATCTCCTGGAAAGGGTAAATACTACCCTTAAATTTTAAATAGGATGAGGCTCAAGTGGCAATATAATTATACTCCGGGTGACACCCTTTTCAAACCTTTATCAGGTGCAAAGTAACCTTCTAAAAATTTACATGATAAATTTAATCAAATAGAAAATTCTTATGGTAGTTAATCGGCATTCAGTGAATGGGATATTTTCAATTTTTGTTTTCTATAGATTTGCTCCACAGACAAAGTTTCCCTTTTTTGCTACTCCAGCAAAAAAATTATTAATATACCAGTTTTTTAACTGATCAATATTTTTAACAGTTTATAAGATAGTAAATATCCCTTTCATTCTTAAAAATTAGTTTTTGCAAAGTAAACATTTTGGTGGAAGTATTATAACCTTCAAATGAAAATCAAACCTCTACACTAGACTTTGCTCATGTAGATTGTAGACGCTCTTACTTGGTGAACCTCTTCCATCATGTAGATGAAAAGTTGTGTAGTTTTCGATTTTTATTAAAATCGAAACCCGTCACTAAAAGGAAGAGTATTATTTGTGAAACTGTGTGAAAACTACACAACTTTTTATCTACTAGACTTTGCTCCTATGCAAACAATGAAACTAATGCCGCCTAAGCATATCTACATTGATCTACAAAAATCCACTATTAGAGCATTTTAAAGAATCCACCCGATGCGTGTTGCCAGGCTCAGAAGCTCAAGAAGTCTGTAGTATTTCATAAAAACAGATATTTATGAGTTCCAACCCCATCTCACAAAAAAAAATTTAGGCTTCGACGCTACTGAACCCATTTCTATATATTAAAAAATTCCAGGTGTACATTTACTGAAAATCAGTGAGAAATATTTATTTTCTGTTCCATATGTTTCAGAATTGTCTGCCTAGTAAACTTGACCATCGCTAATTAACACCGAAACATATAAAATATACTATTGCTTGTTGTAGATTGTTTCCTGTTGAGGAAAGTGTATGATCACTTACATAATGCGCGGTTCGCCGGTAGCAGCAGGATTGCAGGTGGAGGCGTTCTACTTTCATTTTAATATTTCATCGCACCGAAGTGTGCCTATTAATTTGTTTTTAGGCGTCCATTTATTTCCAGCTCTGAACTACTATGTATTACCTAATACTTTCTCCTTTGCTATTGTGAGCGCCCAGGGCCGGTGTAAGGGTGCAGCCATGGGCGCTAATTACGAGACGACACACATAATTGCAATCAACTTGATTGTGAATGCTCATAGGTTGCTCTCTATATATTGAAAAGGTTTTCGATTAACTACGTCATCTAGATCTTCTCCAATTTTATGGAGAAGCTTTGTGAATGGCAATGATAGTTATTTGTAGTGGCGATGAAGCAATTTTCCTGTTTTCCAACATCACCCAATATAAATTTCAGTACATATCTTACAGTTCCTAACCTTTGTCCCTACATTGTTTCCAATTTACCTGCTTCCTACCATATAAAACCAAACGTAGGTTTCATTGTACTAGGTAAATCTCTGCAGTACAACTAAGGATAGACATTAGACAGGCTATGGCTGCCTCTCTGTCAGAAGATCAGGAAGTCATCAGTACCTGGGGCAAATTAATATGGTGAAGTTAAATCGTCTTTCAGTATCTGAATCAATAATTAGATCCGATTAAGAATGTTTATTGTTCGTTCTAACATAAGTGAATAGAGTAATAAATTACTAAAAAGGTTAATTAATTATATTCTGTCCTACCATTTTCGTATCAGTATATTTTCCACTATCTTATTTCAACAATATCGTTAAGTATTACTATTTAGGCTGCTGTTACTATCTAGGTGGTTTTACATATTGTGTTCGTTAAATATTAAAAAAGGTTGGGTAACTGGGTAAACTGGTCCAGAATCCAGAACTCCCTGAAATTATAAAAACAATTTAGAATTAGTTCAGAATGTAGTTCATATGTTGGTAATATTGTTTCGGACTTCCATTGTCTTTAGATTTTTGCATTTCACAACGTTTCAATTGAGGAGACCACATCAATACTCAAAAAATCTCAAGACAATGGAAGTCTGAGGCAGTGTTAGTGAAACATTCACATTGTCTACAAATCGGAATCAACAGTGAGTGCATTCGTTGATCGAATATCGCAATGTAAATTCCGAATTTTTTGTTAGAATTTTTGGAATATCATAATGGCTTTGCGTAAACTTGGTGAAGCTTAGAACCTCTCTGAACTTTTCTTGCAGCAATCTCAATAATTCCAAAACTTAGTGTTGCACATTGGCAAACCAGAAACACATACAGGTCTTTACAATTCCAGCAGTTATAAGAAAGTTAGGATATGTTTCATACAAGGAAGCACGTTTAACCGCTCTATATGAAGTACAAATTAGACCTGGTGTTCCACCTCTCTCTGTTCAAAAGAAGAAGTTCGACTACTGTCGGAGGTAGCTCGGGTATGTGATACTTCAAAAAAATATTGGTCCTTTGTTGGTTCTGAAGACACTAATTTATCGTCGTACTACGATTATCCCCGACATCTCTTTAGTAACCACTGTACATTAGTGCTTTGCCTAACGTAGTTGCTCAGGTATGAAAAATATATTTTGAAATGAGTGGACAAAACACCAATGACGTATCTAAACCTCACTCTCGGGAGGGGGTGGGGTGGTAGCAGGGCTTGAAGTGTGCATTCATATTTTTTCTAATACCTTCGTACCTATCGGTACAAACGATAGTTTTACACCATTTTCGCTAATCTTTCATAGAACCTGGATAGCATTTATTGAATTGATTTTAACGCTATTACATCTGGTACACTTCTATTAGTGTTTCAATTGTTGATGTTCGATAGATCGTTTTTGGAAACTAACCTAGACTTTTCTCATCATCCGCTGCAGGCTAGTAATTGTTAGTATAACCTCATATGCTTCCTACTTTTATGTAAGGGATCGAAAAGCATTGAAAATGTGACTCTATAAGGTACTTGTTCTGACATTGATTAATATCATTCAAATTGCGTAGTACAATACTGATACCACAAATATGATTCAGACTATGACCCTTCATATTCATATTTGGCGACTATTGGAGAGAACTTTTACAGAAATCACATGAAGCATTTAGTAATGAATTAATAAATAATTTCAATTATTAACATAAATACAGTCCTGTATCTACCTTAACCTACGCTACGCTATAAATCACATTCTCCTTGGCGAATTGCAAGTTCATTGTTACACTTTTTCCGAGATTCTGTTTTGATTTCTGTCCACTATTTAGCAAAAAATTGCCGACAAGAAAATAAAAAGGCGGTTTTTAAAGAAATCTATTATTATGTTTTTATCAATTTTTCCAAGAGAAAACGCAAGGTTTTTGTCTGTTTCTCTTTACCGTTTCTTTTCAGATCAGATTTTTCATTCAGAGGCATGTAAGAGATTTTTCACGGTTTCAAATATTACTTGCTATGCATGTTAACTTTTGTATCTTGCGATAATTCGACAATATAATATAACTAATAGACGTGGTTTTCAGAGAATGTGATGGCGAATTTCGCTTCAACTGTCTCAATTTTTCTACTATGTCTAATGGTGTCAAATTAATCGACTCAGTACTTCCCATACTGGTTTGATTCAGATGTCAAATCATATCTAAGTATCATATACAATTAAAATAGATCTTGCTAATATTACAGATTACTGTAAGAGGCAATCATTCTTCAATTGATCCTAAGTATACTATTTTGTTCAATCCTCATAATATCATAAAATATATGGTCTTTGTTGTTAATCGGCAATAAGAGGCAAACCACCTGGGTACTACTTTGGACTCCAATTTGACAATTATGATAACCATCTATCTAAAATATCTTACATCAAACTAAAACAGCTGTACTCTAATAGATACATTTTGAATTTCATGACTCGTATAAAGCCATCAATTTGTTCATACTTTCAAGGTATACTCAAGGCATAAAATGCTATGTAGAAGTAAGCCGGCTTATTCGTTAAATAAATTAGTAACCTGAGGAATAATTAATCTAAGAGATCTAAGGCATAATGACAATCTGACCTTGCTAGTTCTCTATTCTGCCTTATATCAGAAATGGCTCATTTTCACTGGAGATAGTCTATACAACTCAATCGCTCCTAATTGGAAAAACCGGAGTAGACACATTGAAAAAAAATCGGATCATTGTTTGGGCTTCAATTAATTATCATATTGAGCTATAATATCTTTCTATCCCTCTCTATCTTGTGTAAATTTCATATATTCATTAACTGATATTGTTTCACACGGTTTTCAAATTAATTTATAGCTTAAGCATTACCCATTATTCTGTTACTTTGTACTCCCTTTTTACTTCGCCCAACTGATGTGATTTAATAAAGGCATTCAATATTGTTATATTCTCTTACGAATTATTGGAACTAATACACATATAGCTTTCAAGTCCTATTGCCCGGAAGAACGAATGGAAACTGTATTTGAAAATCCGGCAGCAACAACAACACTAAAAAAGGTAATCCGTTTAAATTGTAATAGATCGTGGCTGCTGTATCGGTCTAGTCGCTCGAAAGTGAAAGTAGACGATCTGATGACTCTAATATTGCGCTCCTCTACAACAATATGAACGTGTTTTACAGCACGTATGTCTTGTCATGCCCATTCAAGTCACATAATCGAGACGTACCATGGGCACAGTGGTAGTGTTTTAGCTGTTAAAGGCGGGAAGATCTATACTATTCTGGAATATTGCTTTCCCGCTATAACAAATAAATAAGATAAACCATATATAAACTTTTACCCAAACGGGAACAATAAACCGGCAGCAGAGGAAGTAGAACTAGACTGTATTCTTTATTCTGAATTGGAGACACGAGAGATCACAAAATGTTATACTCGTAGTAAAAGGGGTTCTAGGACAGCTGTGCAAAGCGCGGAGCAGATGCTCATCTGACTCATCTTCCTGTTCACATTCCCTGCATTATAGTGTCTCTCTGACGTTGCCAATTATTCTGGCGAATTTTTCTCGACCTTGCGCAAGTTTAACTAATTGGTCGAAAGTGCGTCTGTTTTCCAGCCATGATGCTTGTTTCCTATCAACTCCCTTCCGTCCTTCCTGTGACCTAGATAGATTTTCCTACATTTTGTGGTCGTTACGAGTTCTCGGATAGTGTTAGTCCTTTATAGAACGTCCTCATTTGTTCGCTTTGCAGCCCCATGAGTCCAGATTTCAATATCATACAAGATATATATATATATATATATATATATATATATATATATATATAGGAACCATAGAATATATATATATAAACTTTACAACTCGATACCACAAGAATATGAGTCGTTCAGCCTTAAAAGTTTCAAGAAACGTATTAAATTAATATAAAAATTTATGGTTCGCAGAAAATAATGTTTGAATATGTGACTAGAATAATAACGTTGAATAACAGGTGACTCTGAGCATGTTTATTTTCTCATGATACTTTTTTGTTTGCTTCATTCATCCTTCATTATAATGGTAATATTAACAAGGATTGAGTGGCAGAACACCTTGTGTGAGCTGCCCCTTGAGATTTTCCGAATTAAAATGTACATGTCAATCATGTCAATGGAAAAATGAAGATGTACCTATTATTATTATTATTATTATTATTATTATTATTATTATTATTATTATTATTATTATTATTATTATTATTATTATTATTATTATTATTATTATTATTATTATTATTATTATTATTATTATTATTATTATTATTATTATTATTATTATTATTATTATTATTATTATTATTATTATTATTATTATATATTGATTTAATATTTTATCTATAAATATTGATGATTTATTACTCATTGGGGAGATTATAATTATGATAGTACAGACGTAATGGAATGGGTTCTATCCTGTACGGAATGATTCTGATGTTTCCGTTCCACCTGAAGCCGATTGAAGGTATCGACGCAACCGAAACGTGAGATAAAAATTCTACGGAAATGTTTTGATGTACGCTCTCCGTTATTATAGATTGATTTAGATAGAATTTCATGTAGGCATTTGCGATACAGTAATTTTTGTATTCTTAATGGCCAATTTTTCAACTGGAAATCTTCAAGTAGATAATTATCTGCTTACATAATTATATGCTAATACCTCTACCACCGTCATTGGTGTATAGAAAATATCTGAAGAATCCCGATTTTTAAGTGGAGGTTGGTGTTGTATAGAAGTTCTTAATCTTAATCAAGGACTCAGTTAGTTGAGAGCGGAGGTGTAACTCTGCCTTTTCGCGACTGGATCTTCTACATGAAAAGCCCCCCTTAATAGAACAATGCATACAGCAAGAATACAAATACATAATATATACTAACAGAATATTCTCTCCGCCCATGGATCCAGGTACTTAACGTTGAAGCACAAACAAACGTGTATTCAAGAATGTAATTACAAAATATAAATGAGATGTTATTATGTGTGACATATGTTTTAGCAAAACTGTTTGTTGAAGAAGAAAAACGCTAAGATGTTGCGAGACTCTTGATTTCTTTAATTATCGTATTGTAGATATACATATATGTTTGCTTAGAATAGCTAGATTACTGTTACTTCCCTAGAAATGCCGGGTATCCAGGAAACTTGATAATGAGGCTCTGGTAGAGATTGTAGATTGCGAGCTTTGATCGCTTTTTTATGAATACTCTAATTTGTAGCTGTAATTCACTTTCCTGTATCAATCTTTCATCTAATGATACTTGACAGATGATTATGTTCAAATGAGAACACAATGGTGCTACTCACCTGTCTGTACTTCTTCTCCTGGACCAAGCACGTCGTTTTTACCTTTATTATAACTGTATCATTTTAAAGTAAGGGTTTTACTCTCATATTAATTACAGCAACAATTAGCTGCGGGTTCAAAGCAGTGGTAAAAAACGTTAAATTTGAGAAATAAATCTGAGACGGCAGAAAACATGTGCTAGTGTAATCGACAATCGAAACCTAAAAACAGTAGCTGCAACGTGTAAGCGATTACTAATTGTTGTTGCCAGAAAATCTGACATCGATTCTAATCTGAACCCAGGCATTTGAAAATATGCAGTGTAATCGCAAAAAATCGAGATATTCGAATTTCCAAAAAACCATCTCACTCATTTCTGCCTGTCTGTTGGCCTTTACTTCATCCGGTAATCATTGGCCCCTTCATAACTCGGAAAGCACTTTTGGGGTTTTGGTTAAACTTTTACTCTAAATTATCAATGCGTCAAGAACGAAAAATTTTTGTAGTTTTTTAAAATCGGTCAGTGTCGGCGGAGTATAGTCACAAAATAAAAAACGCTCAAAAACAATGCGCAGCATCCGGTCTATTGTTTAAGCGATACTGCCGAACGGTTAAATTAGAGGTCTGCAAATATAATATAGATAGACGCTCCTGATTTTTGGCAGGTTGTCACTTTTATTCTAAAACTGTAGTGTGTCCCACTTACTTTTCAACAACTGCTAATGCTACATATCATTACTGCATTCTTTCTGAATGAGGATAATAAGAAATAATAATAAAAGTGACATTTAGTCTTGAAAAATAGCGCCAAGTAGGGTGACTTTGTATTTCACCTGCAGTGAGATCTGTTTTCAAATATTATGATTAGATTTCAGAACTAGCAATCCTGTAAGTAAATTTTGAAGATCCTGGACAATTTGAAAAAATAATTTGGGAATTTTTCAAATAATAAAAGATTTAACGACTTTCAGTAGCTCTAAAATTTTATTATTGAAATTTGAAGGATCAGCAGCTCCAAAATTCGGTTCAAATCTTACATTCAAAGTGGTATCATTGCGTGGGCAACCTACTCGACATCATACTTTTTGCAGTTGTCAAATGTCTAGATTGTTCATTATTGGTTACGGAACATTCGAGATTGGCATTTTTGCATAGATTTGAGCATTGAACAGTGACGGCGGTCTGTCAGTTGTTGTGTTAAGTTGGAATAAATGAGTGTTTCAAAAAGGTTACAATATTATATCAATCTTCTTCTTTTAGAGAGTGACACACACATTCTATATGAACTATTTTCTACTTGAGATGTAAGAGCGATAACTTAAACAATCGGGCTACTACAACGTGTAATATATCTAATACTGAAAGATAGTCTACTTTCTAAATAAATATGGCCACTTAAAATTGAAACATCTATTCGTTTATGAAATCCAAATTTTCTAGCACGCAAAGTAATTTTAACTTGATTATGTAACTCGGAGAATACCCACGATGGTTGCTTAGGATGTACACAAATCCACATATTAACCGACTAAATGGAGAAATTAGCATTCACACAGGCATTTGACACACTGACACTTGCATGTTAAGTAGTATATATGATACGTGATAGAAACCGATTACAACAGGTTATTCTTTCATAAGACTTGAACTGATTAGACGCAAAACCTGATAGCTAGAATTAAATTCTCATTTTCACGAAAAAAAAATAGGTTATCAAGAACAATAATTTGTAAAAAGCTAATTTATTTGAATAAACTTTTCACTCACTTATTAAATCTGAAATATTGCTCTTCCTTTAGGAGCAGAGAGCTCTGGTAAATGGGTAAATGAAATGTAAATTTATCAAGAAGCACTGGAGTTAAAGGTCATGCGAATATTACTTTCAAAACGAACTCAAAATAGTAGTTTTAATCGCGCAAAATTCCGTATTTTAGATATTGCGTTTTCTTAATGTTTCATCCTGATATCTATTATCACCATAATTTATGTTACTCGTTTCTGTCTGGACTCTTCGACCCCTTCATAATTGTGAAAGTACTCGCGGGATTTTGATGAAACTTTCACACTAGTTTACTAGTGTTACTAGGGTGAAACGATCTTTTTAGTTTTTGAAAATTGGTCGAGTGCGAACGCGCCAAAAAACACAAACAGACAGTCGACCAAGTCCAGACTCACCAACAAACCGACTAGCCTTGAATTGGACGACTGCGTCGCATCAAGTAAAGGTGTTTCTTTATTGTGTTTAGAATAGTTAGCGTGCTTTAGCCTGTAGAACTTTATAAAAGATCAAATAATCAGGTTTCAGACTTCTGATCAAGCGATTTCAAATCATTTTCAATCATAATAATTTTCAACAGATACCAATAAATTTGTTATTTTTTAGTCAAAGGAAAGCTTTGATGACCTTTCTCAAACGAAGAAACTTGTTGGATGTATATTTCCAATATCGGTCATGTTTCTCTGGCTAAAGTGTGAGTCTCTCAGAAAACCTACCAGAAGCTCTCGGTTATCTGCTATGTGTCCCATGACGGTATTGTTTGATGAATTTCGTCATGGTGAGCAGCGTCGTGTTATATCATACCCAAATGTATTTGTTCTTGTTTTACCGTACTATATACGTGTAAAGTGGTTTTTGTATAAAAAAATCTTTATTGGGTACAAAAGATTTTTTGTCTATTTTTCTCATCGCATTCCTTGGGTCTTATTATATACTCCAAAATCGGTTGAATTTCATTCAATTTGTTATCACCTATATACTTGGCGAAGTTGTTAGAGGTGATTCTTTCACCGAGTGTAAATTCAAGTTCTCTCTCTTCGTCTTTCCGTTTATTTGAATAGATCATTTGGAGTATCAAAATAACAAGCATAATTCTCTTTTCAATGTTTTCTTCAGGTAGCTCTCAAAGTAACGATGCCCTGTCAGAAGTTGTGATATCTCCAGTTTGTCAGTGTGATCAGTAACACCGGAAAGTTGAGGTGGCTCTATATAAATGCATAATACTTAATTTCATCTCTCTCTCTTTCTCTTTTTCTCTCTATCAGATGTGAAACTAAATTAAGTTTGATATATTTCACTTATCAAAAATAGAACTATAATATTATCACTTGTTAGCTAAAATCGTTTGAAAGAGAAAGTAATCAGTTTGTTCGAAATTGTATGCCTCAGGTTCAGCCATGCATCAAGATCGAATTCTTGAAATAATTTTAATTCATGCGCATGAATATAGTAAACATTCTTTCATGTAATAGAATGGCATTTTATACTATCTTTCCTCATTTCCTCAAATATATTTGTATATTTTACACTCTTACTTGGCTACCAATAGCAGCCAATACTGTTGCAGAACTTCAAGGATGGCATAACAACTCAATGCCAAAGGTACAGGATTCAATTCTATAGCAACTTTGGAATGAAGATGATCTTATAAATATAAAAAATTACCTATATAACGGATGATTAAATAGATATCTAGCATTGAATGCTAGATATGCTCTTAATCCGAATGTTATCGTTCGGAAGAGAGTATTTCTCATTTTACCTCATATTAGCTCAATTTTGCTAGAAATATTTGCTGAGTTTCCTAACTTGAAAGCGATATTGTCAATTCCTATGCATTCATGCTCCCAATCACAAGTAAAAAAATAAGATGTATAAAAAACGTTATATTACAAATATTAAATATACAATGCAGTATAGCACAAAAACTAGTTTATATTTACAGCATGACTAGATTTGAGTTGATCACCTCAACTAATAGTTATGAAGAAATTATAATAAGCTTAGAAAAACTACTGCAACTATTCCAAAATATTTTACTGTATATAATTTCTGTATATATATATATATATATATATATATATATATATATATATATATATAAATTAGTTAATTTATAGCACGTTGTAGCAAATATGTGTTCCAGACACTTGTTCCAATAACATATCTAATCTGTCAATATATACATAATTACAAATTACAGGACTACAATTGAATATTCAGAGATCTTCATACGTATTGGTTTCTTGTAGCTAAAAGATATTGGTGATTGTTCTAAATACATGTGAAAAATCTTTCCGACAAGTACGAAACCGTTCGGAATCTAATATTTGCTGTGCGAATGGCTTTTAAGTGCTAAATATATTTTAGCACAGGTTATATCAGAAAAGACGTTGAAACTTCAACATTCCTCTACTATCGAACTGCTCATAGTATACTACAAGAATTTGTCAGGAAAGTAACCTACTGTCAAATTGTTATCAAAATCTGAATGGTACCTTCAGAGTTATAGGGGAGCCAGGAATTCCTATTTTTTGTGATAATAATTCTCCAATTTTGTTCTTGCAGACTGTATTTTTATATGTATGAAAAAGTATTTCAGATAACTGAGCTGCAATAATAGTGACCAAAGTTCAAATTTACCAATATTTCTGGACTCAATTTTTTTGTTTAGATTCAGTTTGAAATAAATTAATTTTATTTCAACCTCACCCAATACATTCCTATGATTTTTAAGTCACATTTTCTATGCTGGTTGTATAAACTACTCAGTTCTATTCCTCAGAGATTTACTTTTCAATTCATTTTTATTATCGATAATCGAGTATCATCTTTATAACACCTTCCTTTTCGATCTTTCAAATTTTGATGACATATGTTATGTTATCCAGTATTGACACTGAGTAAAAAAAGGCTTTTACCTATGCTGTGATATGTACAGTAATCAACATGGCTTCTATCATAAATTAAACAGATTGCTCAAGTTCCTATAATTAGACTTCAATTCCCCAATCTTCCTTGATCATATCCGAAGCCTTTTCTCCAATCATTATTGTTGGCGCGTTGGTATTTCCGCTAATTATGTTGGGCATGATAGAAGCATCTACAACCCTCAAGTTTCCAATACCGTAAACTCGTAGTCGTGGGTCGACGACAGCGTCCATATCGGTGGGTGGTCCCATCTTACAGGTTGACGTCGGATGGTAGATCGTGAATGTGAAGTGGCGAAGAGAGCACTCCCAGTATTCGTCAGTGTCGAAGGCGTATTGCCTGCAACCTATGGAAGATAAAATTAAATCACTATTTTCTGTATATTATATATATTATCTTTAATGTATTTCAACTTGTTGCTAACGTACTCAATTAACAAGGTCTTTAACATATTGAGCGATTGGCAGATCACTCATCAGGCTGATATGGTAACTAAATGATGCTATCACTACACTTAAACCCAAATTGTTCGGTCTTGCTATTACGATCTTGCAGTTATGTATGCTTTTAAAAATGAGCATGATACCCAAAATTACAACCCTCATAAACGTTTCGTTAGTGTACCTAGAAGCTTCAAACAACATTTTATACGTACTTATGAATTATTCTTGGAGATAGTAAACACAAAAACTGACCTAAAGAAATATCCATTCTCTATGAATAATGCCAAATCCTTTAAATATTATAAGCAACGTGACTAGATCATTCGTTGTTTGATCGAGCATGAGATATAAAATTTTGTCAAGCTCTGCAAGTTTCTAATATCCCAAATGGTATAGAAACTATTCAGTAAGTTTTAAAAATTCTTGAATTTTTCACAAACTTGGGCCAGATTGATTCAAATATACTTAATAATTTGGAATGTGCATTCAAATTAATGAACACAGTTTCTGCCCACATTGTTTTCCTCTATCTCTTAAAGATGTGCAACATCCATTTCTTATTGCAACGTTGTTGTGTGGAGCCATAACAGCTCTCACGTCACTATCTCGTCTTTCTTAAAAGTTCTCCATTCTAGGACAGCTTTATTACAATGTTGTTCGATTTTGTACAAACAATTTTGGCAGAACCTTACCAAAGTATGAACATTACCTTGTAACATAAATTTCAATCTATTTTAAGTGGTCATTGACTTCATTGTATGACCGTCATAGTCTCTACACCGAACCCATTCTAAGTTCTCGTATTGGGCGGCTCATAAAGATCTAGGCTAACCAAAAATCATGAGGATACTACAGCACTTACCCAAAAATACAACAAGCGAAACGAAATGACAATAATAGTACTTAACAAAAGAAAGCCAACGTTCACAGATAGTCTAAATTGGCTTAAATACAAAGGCTGTGAGTGTCATTGTACCTTTCCTAACGGGTTAATCGACGCTTATTGCTGATACTACTCATATGACCTGCATCCAGGGTCTACAACGAAGACCTTTTGAGCTATTATCAAGGACTGGCATCATAGAGATGAAAAATATTTGGTAAAATAAATCCCGGAGTGCTTCACGATCCACTTTGTGTAGAGGCTCTGAAGGCGCATCAATAACTGAACATATTACTATGGCTGAACTAGTTGGGTAACATGAATATATCTACTTGACTTACAATGGTATAAACCATTACTCGTCTTCAACTAATTCAATGACTTTATTTAACTTTCTTTGAGCTATCTATCACTGCTGCTGTCATAGTGGCTTAGCTAGTTTGACTCACCTGGAAATGGCATTTTGTGTGGCCTAGACCCGAACCTCTGGAAAGCCTTTGTATCGGATACATTTAATGCGATCCTGATACCTTCTGTCAGCGTCATAATATCCTGCTTATGTGTGAAATAGTTAGGTATAATATCAGGATATACCTTTGGATCTTTCGAACGCAACTTGATCCAGCCTTTACTTCTAGGACGTAATAGAAGAGGCAAAATTGTCCATGTTTCGGCATCTTTTAAAGGCTTGTAAACAGTATTAAAAACGCTATCTCTTAATCCGGTAATCTTCTTCACTTGCTCTGCATCTGAGTTGACGCTACTTGGTGCGAAGTGAAACTGGATGTCGGGCCAAAGTCCGCTTTTTGGGGCGTACTTTGTGTTGACAAATGCTAGTCCTGAAAAAAAAGTGTAGCTAAAGGTACGTTGGAGTGCTTCTGAATTCGAATATGTTAATGATAATTATAAAACTACAATATGGTCATGAATATCAATAAATACAGATATGATCAGAATTGGGGACGAACTGTGGAAGAAATCAGAATTGAGCAAGGAAACAGATCAAAGTTTATCATATAGTCTACTTCATAAGGATGTGCTGCATGACAACAAATGAGGAAAATGAAAAAATGGTATTGTTTCTGTTGGATTTAAGATTTGAAGATAAGAAATATAATAAAATAGTTGCTTGTCTTGTTTCCTCATACAGACGCTCTAAATTTATTTTCTGAAGTCCTTATAATTATACAAAAAAAATATCTGGATCACAAGTTGGGGGTGGGAGGAGGATGGAAGAAGTGATGTAAATTTTCTGGTATTGGTAAAAGACATTCTATCATCTATTTCTAACTTAATTGAATTTTTCAAGCAAATTTGAACCATTCATTTTTCTTACAAGTCATACGGCACAAGAGGGCGTAATTTTTTTTCTGAACAGGGATATGTCCTTTTCATTTTGCTGTTGTAAGTACTATTACCCCATATTAATGCATTTAAACTGTATAAGGATCATACATGATTTCTAAAGGTATATTTGGTATCTGGAACTATTGTACGACCTGAACTTATATTTGGAAATATTAGAGATTATGCAAATTTTTAAAACTTTAACCTAAAATAGTAAAGGAAATGCAATTATTCAATATTTTTATTAATTTCACTCCTAAATAGCAACACTACCAAACAATTATTTATAATTTGATACCATTGCGTTGGAAGGACCGAAACAACCTATTTGACGAGATTTTTGGATGCTTTTAGTGTTTCTTCTGTCTCAAGCTCCAATCACTTCTCCAAGGTATTAGAACAATGTTAACGCATATCTCATAATATGTTGTCGTATTGGTAATGTTAAATGGCTTCTGTCATCTAACTTACCTTCTACACCTCCAAGTGAGGTCATAGGACCTTTTTCTTTAAGAATGTACTCCATGGCGACTTGCATAGTTTGGTACCGCTTTTTAGTGAATGTTATAGGATCGTCCACTATGAATGTGAGCCCTCCAAGTCCAATATGATCCTGTAGATTATGTCCTACTTTCAGATCGCTCAGAACTGGTATGCCAAATGATTCTAGATGTTCTTTTGGACCTGCAAAAATATTGCTGATATAAAGATCCAAGAAAAATACCAGAGAAATTGCTTTGTCAATGAACGAAAAAATTGCGCCTTTTGTGTTGATGATAGTAAGTAACATTAATCATGGACATGTATATAAGGATGAATAATTTACCAACTCCTGAAAGCATGAGTATGTGAGGACTCCCAATGGCTCCCGCGCTAAGTATGACTTCCCTCCTAGCTCTGACCATTTGCGGTGGGCCACCTTCTCTGACCATTTTCACGCCGTAGGCTCTTTTCGTTGTGGGATGAATCATTACTTTAGTCACCTGACTATACATGGCTATGTGTAAGTTGGTTCTACTCCGTACGGGTCGTAAGAAGGCTTTGGCTGTGGAACATCTCGATCCACGCCGGATGGTACCTGTAAAGTATTTTAATTATTTCAGATTCTTCCGGTCCAGGTTCTAAGCAATACAAATGGTACATAATTTGCATTTAGAAATCCGAAAAAGAAAACCCAGTGCGGGATTCGAACCACGCATCTTCAGATTACCGGTCGGATGCTCTAACCATCATACATTACATCATATCAGTGAATCACATTTTCGAAATAAAAACGGCATCCTTACCTATACACCCTGGAAAAAGTCTAGCTACTTGACTCGTTCTATTGCACTTGTTCATCCTTTTATTTTTTTTCGAACCCGAAAGTGAGGAACGCTAGTTTAGATAATCGAATTATAGTATTATTGACCATTCAACATTCACTCAACTGAGATGCTTATCTATACACGGAGTGCATTTTATAGTTTTATTATTTGGAGGACATTATTTATCACCTTGTGACAACATGAAGCCTGTTTGTATTTCCCCATTGAGGTCTCTGACCTGGTACCCCAACTCTTTCCCAGCTTGCAAAAATGCTATAGATAGCGGCGTTCTCCAGGGCGATTCTTGTACGGTAAGATATCCATCAGTGGCGTGGTAAGGGGTACGGCCAAGGTATGGGTTCCTGTTATCTTCTGATTTGAGGAAGTATGGTAGGACGTCTTCGTACGACCAGCCAACGTTGCCTTGCATCTCCCACAGGTCGTAATCTCTTCTATTGCCTCGGATGTAGATCATTGCATTCAGGACAGATGACCCACCCAAAACCTACAAAATCACTGAATTATAAATATAATAATGGCTATGCCAAATTTGATCTACCTATGCGTTAATCAATGAATTGTAAAGTAGCTCAATTTTTCTTAATTACATTTTATCTAGTGCTGACGGTGACGCTTTTGATTATTACGAATTATATAGGTGAATAATTCGAGTAGTTCATACCATACTTCATCATCATCAGTCCTTGGGACTTTTGTCTCTTTGAACCGAATAGTCTTTTCTGGTGAGAATTCTGTTAATGCCAAGTATGTACCATTAACACACATACTCACTATGACTAATTGCATACAAGTACCAATAGATATAAATCTCTCCTCTCAATTAGCTACGAAGAGACCAGTTACAATTTAATACCCATTATAGAATAAGGTGATGCACTTAAACGTCGCAAACATCTGAAGTCCTTATAATGCGATAACAAACACACCTGAAGATAGAAATTGACAACGCATGTTCATTTAAAAGCTGCTTCTGGCTGGTTATCAAGCGCACACTTTTTACATGTGAACTAAAAATATTATGGGTATTATTTATCAACTAAAGGCTACAAAGTATAGAATTGCACACTATTTTGAGTTAATTTTTTGTATTTTTGTGGATAACCCATGAGCAACTAATGCTTCACTGCCAAATGTAATTTCACAGGTTTTCGTATCGTGTTTCAAATAGTATTTTTCGGATACCATTTGTTAAATTTGACAACCCATTTAAACTAACGAACCATCAAATTAGTGGAATCTATCCTAATAGTTATAAAATTATTTTTATAGCCATTGGAAAATTTTGAAAAACCATTAGGAATAGAATAAATTATTTGAATTGCACCTGCACTTTCTCCCAACCGACATTTTCATATACGGGATCTGTAAATTCCAGCTAACATTTCAGGGAGATAAAATAGTCATTTTTAATTAAAATCACTTTTTCTACACGGAAAAAGCTGTTGAAAAAACAACAAAAAAAACTGAAAAGATTTCTGCCTGAATATGCAACACAAATAAGACTTTCAATGAATATTTACTCTTAAGTACTTCTCAGTAATTACAACCACCTCTGTGAAGTTACATTTTTTTAACATTTTTTCTCACCTTTCCTCTCGGCCAGTTGCACCTGTCGCCAACCATAGCAAGGCAGTACGGACTATCTGTAGGTGGGGTAGTCTGGTACATCCAATCAAATTGGGACATCTGCATGTACCCACTTAACGATGGTATGTCGCTGATCTCGTTTTCATCCCCTCCAGCTTCTATCAGTAATACGGACAAGTTCCCGATTTCTGAGAGTCGAGAGGCCACTACAGCTCCTGCACTGCCTCCTCCCACCACTATAAAGTCGTACTCAGGGTGGATCTGTAGACAAAATGCTTGATAATTCTATGAAATTGAAATTATTTATTGTTTCGTTGGTTTAACACTTATTGTGTATGCGTCATTAGGTGCTGGGGAGAATAAGTAAAAATTAAAGGCTTCTCTGGGGATTGGATGGGCAGCGGTCCGAACAATCATTCATGATCACCTTGCGGTGTTCCAGATGGGTGCCATATTTGTTGACCAATGAGCAAAAGTCAACAAGAGTTGATTGGGCTAAGTTTATGCTTGGAAAATTTTGTAGAAGTAAAAACTGTTTTAATATCGTAAGCGGATACGAAATATGGTTATATCATTATGATCCCGAAACTAAACAGTACTCATTAGTTTGGTGCTTTGAAAGTGAGCAGCCTCCAACAAAAATTTGACGTTCCAAGAGTGTTGGAAAGAAAATGGTCGCATATTTTTATTCTAAATGTGGATACATCACAACAGTAGCTTTGAAAAATTAAAGGACAGTTACTTCACAATCCAAGAACTATGCAAGAACCATCCAAAGACTGGTTTGCGGGGTATTCAATGAACAGGGTGTCAAACACCTTATTCTCCGGACATAGCTCCATGCGACTTATTCTTATTTCCTAAGATCAAATAAAAGTTACGAGGTCGCCATTTTTCCACCGATGAAGAGGCAATGCTGCATTTGAAGAGGAAATTAGCGACCTTTCAAATGAACGTTGGTCACAAGAATTTGACAAGTGGTTTTACCGAATGCATAAATGTATTGAGGTAGGGGGAGAATATGTTGAAGAAACAGAATAAAGTTTTTTTAAAAAACCTTGTAGTTTATCTGAATCTGAAAACTTTCAGCGTGACCCTCGTATTAAACATAGCATATATGCGTTTTATTGGAAACCAAACTTGTTGAATTTTTCTTTCGAAATGTTTAATACTGTATTCATGTGCAGTGTCTCCCAGTTTGATGTAAGTAAAGAAAAAAACCAATCCACCAATTAACTGATAAATATTTTTTATGTGATATATGTTGATACTTTTTTGTGAATTCCAATATGTATGAACCTAATGTTGAAATGAATACTTCAGTATGTTTTCTATTATTTGTTAATACCTTCCCAAACTTTGTTGGAAAGTCTGTGACACCACGGTTTTTGGCGAATTGAACACAGGGCCAGTAACATAACTTACATATCTGGTGTTGACCGGATGTCCTTCCGGATCCACAGCCATGTATCTCATGAACGCAAGTCCTGCAGCGAACACAGGGACCAATCCTATGATTGTGAGAGGATTCAAAGATAAACCGGTTGCCGCGAATTGTGCTGCGTATCCTATCACCGCTAACATTGACATCTTCTACTGTGTTTTGACCTGGAAAATCAGTTACATGAAATATAAAAAATAATATCAAGGATCACTGAAAATAACATACGTTGAGATGCAGATTTGAGCAGATATTATATAACAGCATAATTATCTCACGATCTGCTACTAATAATGATTCCTATATATCAACTCATTCTCTGCCTTATTGAGCTTTCCTAATTCAGGTATTTTTTTTTTAGGTAAGTTATAACTCCAGACTGTCCATGTTGCACCAGACTAACTCACTATGTACTTAATGATCTTAGAGGTATGTATTTTCTGTTATATATTATCCATACCTTGTATATCTCGAAAAATATTGTGACTACCAGATAGAATGACAAGGGACTTGCAATACATGAAAACAGAATTCTGAGGAACATTTCTGTGATGTAGCCAACATACATTAAAAAATACAAAAAGCGTTAGTTTAATAAAGGACTGTCAGCAAAACACCTACCGCTATCAAAATAGCAGTTGATCTATATCCTTGTTTATGACCATTTAAATTCTATAAATCTGAATATAAAACCCCGTTTTATAATCTTCCTTCAATTAAAAATATTACCATGTCTTCTCATCACCCGACAAACGTTGACTAATGGTAGATGCATTAAGGTCTTGGAGGTATAACGGTACATTGTGGGTTATTGAATTTTTAGTGTCCATTATGGTAAGGTATATTCAGTGGCGTAACAAGGGGAAGGCGCTCGGTGCGGACGACTCAGGTTTTCCGTGAGAATGATCAAAGGGGCCCTAAAATTTGCTGATTATAGCTATAACAAAATATTTGTCCCAAAAATTATCATAATCGAACAGTCATCTAGCTTGAACCAGCTGACTATAAATTCAATCGGAACGCTGAAATACACTGAATTGTTTGTATAAACCCAATATTTCAGTTTACAGAACAGAATTCAACCATACAAAATGCTTATTTGTCTTGCATTAACACATGTGCGGTGTGGTATTGTCTTGCCAAGACAGACATACAGAATCTGCAGGTGCTGCAGACCGCGAGGCTTTGAGCACAGTCACTATCACTCCATGGTATGCCTTTAACGTGACCTTTTACAAGAACCTCAAAATTATATATCTGAGGGTAAATGTAAATATACATCCTAGATGTGAACAACAGGCGCAGTGACGTTATAAGCAAGCTGCATCAAAATTATCTCTGGAAGATCAAATTCCTTAAATAATACTCAGATCAACTATACCGAATAATTATCAACTCCACCTAATACTATAAAGTCCGGGTATATTTCAGCTCACTATGTATTTTCGACAAAATGAGATAAAAACAGTATGTGAAAGAAATTTGATAATCCATTCTATATCTCCTCTAAACGGTATGGTCGAATGATAAATGTTGCTGTGAAATTCAAAATTATGTCTTTGAATTTTTGTATTAGACTTGAGTTTTTATTCACTTTGTCTAACTTTTGGGTTGCCGACTGACCGATTTCGAATTTAAGATGCGGAATATTCTTTAACTGTTCTACATAATCAACATAACAATGTGATGATCTATAAAATATAAATATATTCCATTCCATTAAATACAAAGGGAATGCAATAATAAGTGAATTTTATAACCATTATTTTATCACAGGCTAAATGGATATATGATGAGTATACTTAGCATAGAACGTAATTTTAGTTTATGCGTGTAACTTATGTGCTTTTTTAATTACGGTTGCTCGCATACGCGTGAAAATCTCCCTGAATACCATGCGTAATTTCAATTTGCAGTGCTTTGAAGGTCGTAATTGTTGTCACAAAAGAATTGCACATCCAGTTAAACGACTATTAGTTATGTCAAGCATAATTGTATAAGTTAGACTTTTTATCGACCATGGTATTTGTTTCTATTTAGCCAGAGTTTAAGCTTAATTTTAGGCGTTGTCGCTTTCTAGAATGACGGGCGGACGTAGTAGGAATCATTATAAATAAATATCTGACTACAATCGTCTATAATATACAGTTCGGCAATTATAGTTGCTACCGTTGCTACGTTTTGAACAGGACTATGATTTCTTAGGTAGCTTATCCCGTTGTCCTTAAACAAAGCTTTGGGTCGAAGAATTGTTCCAATGTTGTAAAAAATGGAGACGCACTCTGATAATTTCGAAAAATTAGATGCAAAACCATACACGGCTTTTGCGACATGTTGGAATTATTTTAAATTTGGAGAGAGAAATGATGTAGACATGTAAAAGGTTGACCTGTCTTCAGGAGCCTTGATGGCGGAGCAATAAGAAATTACAAATCATTATTTGTACTTTTCCAAACTCCATTCTTTATGTTCCTTGACATTCCGATTATTTTTGTCCGAGTTATAAAATGTTTTGTTGGGCTCAAACATTATTTATTCAATCATCATGTTCACATCTTTCACAGGTTTCTAATTATTTTAATATAGTAAAAAATGTTGCTAGGAATCTCCAAATTTCCACCACTCCCCTCCAACTGAATACCTCCTTTGTATTCGCCCCTGCTTACCCTAAAATGCACTGTTGTAAGGAAACAAAAAGTGTTATTTTACCAGCCACCTCTCTCCGGGCCGTGACCGCACCTTCAATCCTATCACTCAAACACACAAGTTAATCTGAGGTCTGTGCCTTAATTGATCCATGCCTATACTTCAATATAGCGGCCTTTGTGTCAACTTAGAGCTGAGTATTATAACGACGTTATTCCGTTTTCTACTTAGGCATTTTCAATATTTATTACATTACATTATGTCAGTATTATATGTCAGCGCGTACTCCAACATTTCTGTCAAATACGCATTCTATGTATGTACTCACCATAAGTTATACTAAATTCTTCACCAGCTCTCTTCTAGCACTAGTGTGGCAACTTAAAATTTTTCAAATAAACACTGCACTTTCCACAACATTCCACTCCTTCTGTCAAATCCACATTCCTAGGTTTACTTCTTGGTTCAAACTTTTCGGTGTATAATTCCTTATGCTCACCTTTTTTCTCTGAAACCTGAACAAATTAGATCATATTACTTCTTCTCAAATAGAAACAAAAATCGTTATTAACTATATGCTCTCCACTATGCATCAGACCTGCTATAGACATGCATGTTTCGTATTTAGCCTAAACTCGTCAGTATAGCCTGGCGGTTTAGCTATAGAGAGCAATCGGATGGTATATACGTAACCCAGTCAAGGGTTTGATAGCAACATCAAAATCTCCAAGTGTCGCACTCTATGGGGACACCCATTGTCAACTCAATTGGTCAAAGGTCCTAACACCTGGACTGCCTTGACGCGTTATCGCTTAAAATTCGAGTTCATATCTAGTCTTACGTATAGTCTGATAATTGGCAATTAGAGGTGTCAGTTAATGATTGTAATAGTTCCTTTATAAGTTTTTCTCAATCCCCTTGCAGATGCAGTTGAACATCCTCATCCGCTCCTCAACAAAAGATACATTTGAATTAAAATCATGAATTATAGAGGTCGAGTTCGGGAAATGTGAACCAAGAGTGTATTTGGCCTGTGGTGATAATGCATAAAGGCTCATGAATGTGTTCTGACTACATTCACTTTTTTATAAATTATAGCATCATTAGAAGCAAGTAGTTAATCATCTTTTATCCCAGATGTATGGTATGACAGTACGTCATATGGTTATTGAATTGGCAATTACATTCAATGTATGAAATTTGGATATTAACAAAAAAGTAACAGTTCTTAATCGTGGAATATGTTATTGCGATTTGACAAGCCGATAATTAAAAAAACATACATTTATAAATCATACGTTACCGACATTGTGTCTATTTTTTATTGAAAATACAATAAGATCTCATTCAATGGATTTTGAATCTCTCGATTGCGCGTCGTTGTAAAATATTTTCAAACTGTTCCATCTTGATCGTTTAATTAAAATTAGTTAACTAGATCGAAGTACGAGTATGATAGAAATCTATGCCGATATCTAAGGCTTCGGTTACTCTATTTTCAATTAATTTTTATCAGCTATATTCAATATGTTTTGAAATCAGACATATATTTCGAGTAATATTATATTTAAAATATCAATATATGCAAACCTGAATAACTCTCCGTTTCCGATACAGGATTTGATACATAGGTTGTTCCTTATATATTCGAACTGGGCTGAATAAGACGTCTTATCTTCGACGACGGAGTCTTTCCTGCGATGCTGGAAAGACACCCTCTTCTCAGGCTTCTTCTCCCTTTCACAACACACGTGTCTCCAACAATACTTGTCGCCTGGTGTGGTGTTGTAGGCGGGTATTTCCTTCACTTTGGAGCGAAGGTAGGGCTCCGATTTGAATTTTTCTTTATGTTTCTCTTCTAATCTTGGCTGTTTTTCTGGATATACTTGTTTCTTCCGTTTTGGTTCGGGTCTGCTCATGTCCTTTTACGCTGCATCTATAACAAAAAGCATACAGGTAAGCCTCGTGTGCCCTGTAACCGGAATTTGCAGTGCAGCACGTATTACAAAGCAAACTGATTCAAACTCGTCGTGTAACTGCCCCATGATTTGGTCCACTTTTAATTTTCTGAATATTCCCCTATTTTTTATTAAAGATATCGGTTTTTACAGGCAAAATAAGAAGATAACGTATATACTTATTGCCATTTGGCTTCTTGTGCATTTAAATAGTCATGGTAAAGATCGTTTTTGTCATCCAGATATTACTTATTTTCTTGCTTTGCGTCTAGGAAGAGATATTTCAGAACGGTGAGATGTACCTAATGTCAAATTTACAAAGTATTTCAACTAAAAGGTTTCTCTATTGATTTGGCGCGGGTACTTTGATAATGTGAGGTGTTTTTTCAAATATTTTTCAAATTTGTGTTTCATGTTTCGTGAATTTGTTGTATTTTTTTACTAACAACATTTTAATTTTTGGGAAGTAATGGATCAATATACTTAACCCTATTGTTTGAAATACTTCTTTACAGTGCTTAAATAAATCAATTTGAACCATCATGTTTTGGTTCTCGTCTACTTAATTGACATAATATGAGCATATGATTATGACATTTGGCATGCAGAGTATATCAGGATCTCACATACTTTCATCCATAAAAAGAGCAATAATCATTAATACATAACTTAATTTTTAAAGAGCTAGCAACATAACTACCGCTTTCTAGATGCATAATCATTGCACGGTAGAAATATTTTAGCTTCTAGTCGTGTTTTATTTTATAATGTGCAATTGTAGCTGCAAAGATCATTTCAAAAGCTGATCGCTGGTTTGTAGTTGTCGAGGCGAATTGAGAAAACTTGAAAAATTGTCCACATATACGAAAATTATCTTATATTAGGCATGACATACATAAATCGCTTTCACTCAAATTTACCTCGTGATTTCAGATTATACAATTGCTTACTTCGACAACTAAGCTAGACAGAAAAAGTTATAATGAATTTCACTCTTCGAAATACAATCGATTGACAGCTTAGTAACCACTCAAAACTTCGCGCATCTTTCCTGCTTTTCCTATTCTATTCGTATGTCTTGCAGGGCGGTCGATGGACCTTTGCCCTTCAGTCGGTTTGTCAGTTTGTATATTTTATCAGGTCTTTTTTATCTGTTCCGAGTAATTTTGTGCAAAAATAATTTTGATTCTGGTTCAGCAAAAATATGTTTTTGGGTTTTTCTAAATTCGCGGTTTTGAATACAGCACGAGCCGTGGCTTGGAATGTGGAACTTATTCGACTATGTAGTCCACAGATTGGTGCATATAAGAATTATAATGCGATTAACCATTACATTTTTTCGACAGTTGTTTGACGTAATTCCTTAGGTAAGGTATGTCAAGAGTTTTGTTTAATACATATCTTGAGGCATTTGTAATGATTTTCAAAGCTCAGTTGTGCAGGATCTGCAACCTTTGTACTATTTTATTATTAAAGTCGATTTTTTTTACTCAAACTTAATTTTGAAGTTCTACATAACATTGGGTAGAGGTACAGTTGCCGAAACGTAATTTCTAATTTGGTTTTCCTCAAGTGTTTTTCTGACAGGTTAACCCGCTATCAAGAATGACGCCAAGGTACTTGACATGGTATACGAGCTCCGTTAAACGAAACCTCAGACGAAGCACTGCAACGTCTTTTAGTAAAATAAACAACTTGCGTTTTCGATTAGTTAATTTTGATTAACCATCGATCTGCCCACTTAACTCCTTCATCCACTACTGCCTGCAACCTCTCTTGGACCTGGTCAAAAATGCACTGGCGTCAGCATAGAGATAGATTTCAGAGTTGTTGGAGCAAGGAACATCGTGTACAAAAAGTGATTTAAGGATTGGTCCAAGGAACGAACCCTGAGCGACACCAACTCTCTCGAGCCGTGTTGACGACAAGACATTTTAATATATTTTTTTTAATATTCTTCCATCAAGAAATGGTTTCAAGAGTTTTGGAAGCATTTTCTTTGTATAACTGTGTTTCCTGTTCCATTCTGAACGATGCTATGGAAGAACTTACAGTTATTCTTGCATTTTTATGTATTCGTGATAGTTAGTTTACCTTCTTGTATTTTATAAAATAATTATAAGATGCTTCTCTTCACATGATGAATGAGGCTTCCAGAATAACCCATATAACCATAATATCATTTAATTCCGTAGTAAAATAAATTTCAACTGCAAGGTATAATGTCGATATCACGTCCACATTTGTCCATGTTCAGTATTTCATCAATACAAAAATTGTATTTTATTTCAATTTTGAAGTGATATTTGTCATCAGATAACATGAATATTACAATGTAATGGCATTATCACGATTGCTCTATACATCCTGTTTCCTGTAATGCTTCTTTTGACCAGTGGAAATGTATTTGGGTATTTTTTTTTCGTTCCACCAGTATTCTAGGATTCTCTAGGTTTGCCAACTGTATTCTTTACTCAGAAGATCTTGAAGTTGTAATACCCTCCTATTTTTAATAAAATGGCGTTGAATTTATATTCGAAGTGCAGGAACAATAGCACTCATTTGAATTGTGTGGTCAAAATTCATTTTCATACCGTTTTGCAATAAACAGTCGTATGTATAACGACATAATATTCTTTTATGCAAATGTAGCCATTGTATCTCCTGTCGACCTTCCCAATTCTTACCGAAAAATATGTGTTAATGCAAATATCTACAAAAGTAGGCTGAATCGTTTCCTAACTGGTTATTTTGTTAACAAATACGTTACGTAGATTTGAAAAAGATGTCATGAGGTTGAAGAGCATATCTTAGATCAGTCATTTTATGCAAAATTGTGGGCACAAGAAGGAGTACGATGGGATTTGATGTGAAATCAGTATAATTTGAAAGCTAGTTAAATATAGTGTTTAACGCTGATAGCAGATAAAACATCTGTGCAAATCTAATAAGTTACAAAACCCGTTGGTTACTTAGGATGTTGCTGAAGGTGTCATAATCTGAACGATAAACGCATAGGCACATAAACTCGAACATATTCATATTAATAAGAAAATTATGTGGAAAAGTAGCATTAAAATAACAATTAAGTTAATTAACTTCTAATTATCATTTTAATGTAACTTTCAATATAGTTTTATATCTATGTGACTATGTTCAAGCAGGTGCGATGCGTTTATCGTTCCAGTTACAACATCTTCAGCAACATCCTCATTTAAACAGTGTAAGTTTTTTTACTTGTTAGATTTCCACATGCTCCTGATTATTTTTAATTTGTATAAGTTTGTATCACCGATGAAGGAAGACTAAAATTAGGACTCTAAAGAGTACACTGAGCATTTTTTTATGCCAGCAATTTGCTTCTAGTGTATATATATATATATATATATATATATATATATATATATATATTATAGTTGATACAGAGTCATTGTCGACAATAATCAGTTAGGTCATAAGCCAAGCCAAATATCATTGGGCGGTTCCATCATCAGGGCTACAACCAATGCTCAGCAACATCGAAAATGGAATTATAAGATAACACTCACCAGAAGTGGCTAAGTTTGATACAGCAAATAATGGAAAGCAAGTGGTCTTGTGAAATCATTGGTCAGAGCAATTAAAGCAACAATAGGTTTAACTGACAAAACTGGTTTATGAATTTTGGGAAGGGCATAAACTTAGGAGCAATAGTGTTGTATGATGAGCAAAAATTTTTTTGGGGGGCAGTTATCTGGCCTTTATTATGAATCTCATTAATAATATTATTACTTTCTTTTTCAATTCTGAAGTTGGGGTCGCCATTAATTAGTACGTATGAGGAATCATTATTGATCAGGTTTAATTTCTAAGTCTATATTTTGGCGTTAAGTAATAAGCTTTGCCCAGCTAGAGTAACATTTCAGTTAGACATTAGTAATTGATAAGTAGGGTGAACCCACAATGCGTTACAAGATCGTGTACCTTCATTCGTTACTGGTTCAACTAATAGCTACACGAAATACCATTCACTCAAGATACCCAGTGGAGAGTAACATCTGATAATCCGATGTATCTTGCATTTGTTAAAATGATTGCATAGCTCTACACAGTTGCTTTTGTATATAGTAAATAGTATCCTTCAAATATTCAAACATCACTCAAATTATAACATTCAATGTCCTCGTGTCTAGAACAAGGATTTAAATCGTATTAGTTTCGTTCACAAAATATATCAATTACAATATGACCAGGCTATGACATATGTTGTGAGATTAATATATTACCTCTTTCACTGATATGTATAATTTTTTGGACTTACGTAAAGTCCGTCTGCTGAGCTAGACTTTCTCGAGATTGCCTAGAGAGAGTCATACACAGGTATAGTGTTGCTATTTACTAATCATAATCACACGTCGAAATTCTATAGACAGATGTTTATCGACAAGCGTATATTCTATGACATCAACACAATATCATCCATTTGCGATTCAAGAATAAAACATATGGAAACCTGGATTAAAACTTTTGTTACATTTCAAAGTTTGGATAACATTGATTGGATCTTTTCCTGGAGCATACTCAACAAAACCGGCTCACAGTCTCCTGAGAATTGAAATCATAATTCAACTTTATAAAAGCAAGTTCATTAACCTTCCTCGTGACATGGTTATTTTTTCACAAATGATATTGCCAAGAAACAAAAAAATACCTAAACACCTCTAATCGATCTTTTTGTGTTTATCGAGTAATCGATCACTTTTTGGCGTACCTAATCATACATTTCTTTTCAGATATGTAAAAAAATTCAATAATTCCAAACTTTGTTTTTTGTCTGGTTTTCGAGTTCAAGGCGTCAAAAACACTGTACTCTCAAAGAGATTTTGAATAAGATTTGGATTGGATTTTGGACTTTTTGACCTAATAAAAATAAATCCAATAATCATAGATAATATTAAAAATGTTTACATTTATAATTTCAAAATTCTCAAAATTTTGAATTTTTCCTATACTGACCAAGTGGATCAACAAGAAAATATTTGGGATTTCTCTTGGCACGGGAAGTAAAAAATATACATTAGGAGGCTCAAAAGTTTTTAGTAAACCTCACATTTGATTGTTTTCTAAATTGATGGTCTCTATTCCGAAATGAATTGATGTAAACGAGTGGAAAGTGACTTGACGCCTTTTTTTATTACTTAACATTTTGATAGAGTAAAGTGAGGCTCATCTAACATAAAAATATATCCGGTGCTACCTATAGAATACTGCATCATCCTTCGAAAATTGTATTAGAATACATTCTTATTTATGTAACCTTTAAAAATGTGTCAAGCGAACAGTGTCTAATAAGCAGTCCAACACCGTGAAATTATTATAACTATGGTTGTCTTCAGAGACTTGTGATTCATAACGTAATCGCTCTTAAAAAACGAATTTCGACAAAGAGTATAATTGGGAGATATATAAAAAAGCCTAATCAAATATTTTCATTGTAGAGGTAACTGACATTGTGAATAGTCGGATGAACTTTCATCAAAATCCATTAATAAAGTGGTAGCAAGCGTTGTGTGGTTTTTTTTTGTATTTTTGGAAATGAAGCGTACATTGACATTCATGTGATATCGATAGAAATCTAGTCCTCAATTTCATTACAGTATAATAATAGACAGAACGATAAGCACACTCTTTGTTGTTTCAGCTCAGTGCAAATAATTTCATTTTCTTGTACTGAAAATCTAGATTGAAGGTATATTTAACTTGAAAACAAGGAATGTGACAGAAACTTGTAACTACTGCATTTTATCAGTAACTGAATCCTATCCCCATGATAACCCACTACATTCTGCATTAAACTCAGATTGCGTGAGCCTAAGAATGACAGAAATTATAAAAATGTAAGACTATGTTTAATTATATTGTACTTGCAGCTGAAATGCACTGTCCTTAATTGGTTTCATACCATATAAATTGTACATTGTGCTACTCAGATCCGTACAAAAGAAACGCATTTGGTTACTGATAACATCAAATTCACATTAGCCTGAAATTATTGTAACATCTGATGTAGGAATAGTACAAGTTTCAGAAGTTGAACTCCCACCAGTCTACACTAATGGACATATTACATCGTAATAAGTGTGACCAATTTTGAGACAAAATCAACATATAACCATTGCAAATTTATATGTTCTAAGCAAGAATATCGCTTAGCAGATAAAGGATAGTACTATGGATAGGAATAGTATTGATATATTCTGAATCTTGCTGCACAAATCACAATTTTCAGAGACAGTACATGGCGAAAAAGCTTGAATGGAGTATTCATTATCCGCTCAAATGGGGAGTGAGAAATTCTGGTACTAAAACGACAGTGCTAGCTACACTTCATTGTAGCCAGTAGCATCGTACATATCAGACCAATCATATCAATGACCTTACAAATTACATCCACAGTCTGTCATATTGAACGAAGGTGGCTAGACTGTTTCGCATAACAACCAAGAGTTATCAGTACAACAAACACAAGAGGTGCCCTACGACTTAAGCCGCGAGTGTGGAATCTACCTCCACAATATTTGCAAAAACTTTGTGATTTACAATGATATCCACGCCACCGTAACCACTCCAATAGCAAGTGACTACACCAATTTCCAAAGTCTCGTTGGAGAAATTAGTATAAACATAATATTTTTGGAGTTTATAGAATTAGTCTGATTAATTAGGTTTCTCTATCTTTCGGAAACATTCCCATTGCAACATTCTTGCAGCACAGTTAATATATACCTTAAATAGCTCTGGTCCGGAAGCTATAACGTCGAGATACCCTAGACGAGCGGGATTTGAGACGCTGGAAAATAATTAATTTCAAGGAGATAACTGGAATGAGGCAAAACCACCACCAATAGGTTCTCTCTATCTTTTGCTATTTATTGGATTTTTTAAATCCTTTCAAATGATTGACAACTATGATACAGACATCTGTCACCGCTTCGAGGTCCAAGCGACTTTGTCACTTGTCTAACTATGATACTATTTTGTAGACCAAATAATTTTATATAGTACTTCTGAGAACCATATTGTATTTTTTAAGGGCAAAAATTAACCCCACTTGCTGTATTTCTGTATTTTGTCGCTTACTAGCCATTTGTTCTTGGCTTGCCCCCTTTTGCCTCCATGCTGGCATAATAATACGAAACTTAAACGAAAATAATGTATTGCTATGTATAATACTGTGAGTATTTTAATATATTTTTTATATTGAATATGTTGTAAAAAATAATGTTGGTAAAACTTCCGTGTCACGACTCCAACGAAAACTTAATTGTAATGAGTTTTTTCGGGTCAATATAGGTACTTAATTACGGTCAAGCAAATTCAAAGCTAAAAAGTTCAATGACTGAGTTACTATCACACATGTATCAAACATGGTTTTTGGGTGTTCCATTCCTTAGGCTAATTGCAGTTTTTCGATATCAGAAAGGAAACAAACTGGTTAACTAGTTACCGTTGATAACGATGACTTTCGAATATTTAAATCTTCGCAAATCGAATATGTATTAGGAGTAGGTGAAACCTGTGGAGGCCGTGAAAATAGGCTTGAAATTATCATCAAACTTTCCCCGTCCTTAGCTATTCACACGCGGTCGTCGTAATAATGCGTAAGGTTTGTAATATACGTTAAAAAAATTTGGGACGCACACGTCTTGAATTTTTTCCATAAAGATGTGAGTTGATACTTGTTCATGGGAATACCACTTCATGGGGGGAGATTTCATAATTATTCAGAAAGTCCATATTTGAAAACCTTTATAATTCACCCAATAATACAGATCGATTCTTACCTGAATACCCATTTCCGTCTATCTGCTCCAATTTTGATATAATTTTAATTCAGTTAGAGCATCGATAATGTACATTAAATTTTGATTTATTTTGAAAATGGGTACAGTGGCGTCGTAGGCATATAGTAATAGTAATGAGGACAACGAGAAAATCGTCAGAAGGGGATCTGCAAATGGAGTTCAGTTAAACGTACAGAAAACTTAGAGAACAACCCTGACAAGATAGTCACACGCTGATCTACCATCCGTGGAGATGGAGAGACGCCAAATACTTAATCATCTTTCATCAAGCGTCTGGGAATTGACATCAATAACAACCTGTTCTGGGGGGTTTTGTGGGCCTTACTATTTTGCATAATATCACTCAGAGTCTTCACTACATCAGACACAATAGGCACAACTTTTTAGTATTTTTCGCATAAACAAACCATTTATTGAATAATAATCAAATATTAATTTATTGTTTGATCAATACAAATCACACAAATTTAATATTTCCAGAATTATCATAATTATGTGATATAATGACATACTTTCAATGTGGTTACGGTAACCATCCAGATATGTAAATTGTATTACGTTGAGATTATAATACGTAATAATATAAGGAATAAAATGAAGTTTGCTACTCTTAAAGATGAATTTGATGTATTCAATAATATTGATAAGCCTATTGAAAACATATCAAATGGATCTTTTTTGATTCTTTGTTTTATCCGGACAATACCTTATACCGAAATCTAGGGTGTAGTAAAAAATGAACATTATGTAATTAACATACAGTTTCACAAATAAAACTTTTTTTTCTTTCAGTAACGCGTTTTCACTAATACTTAAATCATCGTTGGACTGTCAGATTTGGTTTTCAAGTAGCAATTTTAGTTATTAGATCTGGAAAACTGTTTTGGGCTGGATGTTATCCACATTATCGAACATGTTTGTTCCAAATGAGTTTAAATATATATAGGTATATTTATTTCAATGAGGGTTTGGAATAAATTGAATATTATTGCAAAAAAGTAATGTAATTCTATTTAAGGCCATACGTGTTTCTTATTGAGCCTCTGAATCTTTTAAATTGAGAATTTTATTAGCTAGTACATGGCGACGACTGCTTTATGTATTATTAACGAAGCTTAATTTTTTATTCGACGAAAAGTACATGAAAAATTGATAAATTGAAATTTTAAGTATAACTCTAACATTTAAATAATTGTGTTGTATATGAAATTCTGGAATTATGTTATCTTACAGTGTCCCTAGACCTTTTTAATTAATTATATGCTTCTATAGTTCTGCCATGAATGATTCTGGAGATACAGACGGCGCTCCTTATTAGCATTCCTGTACAATATGGTAAGGATAAAGCATTTTGTAAGACATAGGATTCTCACCTTTACTGCACGCTGTAATCCATCATCCCCATGCTGCTTTACAAAACGACCGCGCGCTAACCACGGTTCACGCGTTGCCGGGTCCATCGACCGCGAATATGTGGCGTGTTTGTGTTTCTCCTGCTGACAAAGAACTCGCGACCATCAACGAACGAACCAGAGAAATTCACGTTGGGACTTCTTGTTCTTCGGCCACGGAAGAGTGCACTCGACACCTCTCTAGCTGAACGTATAGAAGTATTGGTTTGAGTTGGATGACGCGTCGAAAAGCGTAAAAAGGAAAGTAGAGGTGGACTCTTGCATGGTTTTCTTCTTCTTATTCTTATTCGTGCTCTTCTTCTTCTAGCCTCTTCATTGATTATAGTCTAGGAGTAATAGATGTAGGATTGAAGTATTATTGCTTCGTTGTCAGTCTGAATTAGTTGTATTCAACAGATTTGAATGTGATTGCTATTGTCTTGGTAACAACTTTCTGTCAGAAACCTGACACAGTAGTAGATATTATTGAAAAACTATAAAAATTTAACACAAGGATATTGCAATGCTATGAACTGGTTTTCGGGAAAATTTGTTCCTGCATTATAGTGTTAATAGCGAAAATTTTAAAAAAACTATAGTTAGAGAAATATTATGCAAACAATCAAAAGCTTTTGATCAACTAATCTTTTAGGTTTCTGAGAATGTATTATTATTATTATTATAGTAGTAGTAATAGTAATGGGGAGGCAAAGCCTGGCAAGTGGGCCACTTTTGGCCCATTTTGCAGACCCCGAGGACTATCACTGAAACTAAGGCAGAAATGATAGTTCCTTAGTGTCGAACCTTCCAGACCTTTTGATAAAGGTCATGATGTCCGACCATTTCGCTGAGTAGCTCTCTGTCAAACTCTGCTGTGACGAACACCTCAGACCTAAGGCCGCTGTATAGGGCACACTCTCCCAGGAAGTGGAACGAGGTCTCGTCCTCCTCCCAGCACTTCTGACAGATTGGGTCTTTGACCACTACTATGAGTGACAGGTGCCTGTCCAATCTGCAGTGGCCTGTGAGGATCCCTACCAACTATTGGAGTGAATCCCTCCTCCTGTTCAATAGCCACGGGTCACTACGTTTGTTGAGGTCTGCTATGAACCTCCTGGACTGTCTACAGTCATCTCTGTCCAACCATGCTTTCGCCAGTTCGTTATCCGCCCAATCATCTAGAGCATTACTGACCTGGCCTCTGCTAATACCTATTAAGGGTTCGGGGCCAATGCATGTGCCTCTTGCTCCCATCTTCGCCTAGAAATCTGCTTTCTTGTTACCTGGTAGCCCATTGTGACCAAGAACCCACATGAGGGTCACGTTCTTGGATTGGGCTAAGCGTTGGAGGGTGGCTGCATTACGGGACCAGTGATGATCTGAATCTTGGAGATGCTACTGCTCTCGAAGCTGCCTGACTATCGGAGCATATAGCATATTGAAATCCCGGAAAATTAGCAGTGGCGACGGTGGTGTAAAAGTTTTTGAGGTAGAAGGGGCGGAAAAGGGGAGAGTGGCAACTCAAAATGTTCATTTGCTGCATATCAAATGTGTCCAATAAATTTGACCCACTTAATTTATTTCAACAAGGGGTCATTTTACGGTGCTATCAACATTTTTTTCTGACGGGGTTCAATTTTGTCCGCTTTTGTTTTTGCAACTACTACTACGATTTCAAATGCTCTAGTAAAATTATTAATTACGAAAGTGTTTTTTTGTCCCATGAGACGTTGCATCTAATAGACTAACTATGTATTTTACGTGAGTCGATTGAAGATTTTGATTGGATAGGATTTCCTTCAACAGTTCACTTGAAGTGCATTTTAGAAATATTGTAAACTCTGGAAATTTGCGCAACTTTGGAAACAATAAAGTCTTTCAATATTTCAAAAATTTCTAAAATTTTATTCTACTAGATAAGATGAAATGATAAAAAGTTAATTAAAAAGCACAGAGTGAGGCTACGTGATGTCAATTTATGCCTATATTATCCTGAGCTTCCTGTACTATGTTACCGGATGGAGGTGACGTGAGCAAAGTCACGACAAGTGTGACGGCGATGTAACGTTGGAATTTGGACTCCTTTCCGGTCCGACGTTCTACATTGCGATCAGGTTGTCCCACGCCTTTCTACCCAGATTCATTCTCTTAGTTTTGCAGTTATAATTGGCTCATTCGATAGCTTAGTCATCATTACTAAATTCTATAACGAACACATTTGTCTGTTTGTGTTCTGTGATTACAAATAAAAGACCAATGTACAGTGATTTAAAATGAACATAAAGTGTTCGGAGTTTCAGTTTCGTGTTCCAGTTTTCCGACTCGGTGCTCCAATGCCTCATTGTCCTGGGTATTATACATTCCTAATGAGGATGATTCAGAAATACAGAAACAAGCTAACGATTTGCACATAATCTGATCGCACCGCACTTCGCAGTCATAAGCGTTACAGAAAAAAATAATAAGCACACCTTTCTCTGCGGTTGTCGTTTTAAATATTTATAACTCGTTAGGTATTGCTGGAAGTTCGACTATAATGAAAGTTGTTACGTAATCAATTTTCGATCGTGAACAAGTGGATATACAGGGTGATTCGGAACAGTATTAGATTGATTGAAATGGCTAGGGCTTATACACTATGAGAGAACATATTTAAATAAATATACTTTTGTATCTGGATGTTATAGAACATTATATTGGTAGTTGGATAAACATTATTTTTATCAAAATTCAATCAAGCTATTATTATTACAAAAACTAATCTTGATAGTATTTGGAACTCAAATCTTTTAGGCAGACGCTAATGTGTAGAAAATTATAAAAGTCAGTGCTAAAAACCAAGGCAGCTTCGTCCAACATTTGTTTGAATGGAAAATTGTGCAAAAGTTATATTATTCGGTAAAAATCGTTTCAGTAGGTTTGCCACAAAATGCAAAAAAATTGTTGTTTTCCATTCATTTCGCACAACTAGCCACACACACTACAACATAAAAAGATGCTGAAGTATATGTAAGACTAGTGTCTGTACGTTATACAATCATTTTTAGTTATTTAATCATAAACTGTCTAACTTGTGCACAATTTTTGGTTTTTTAAACAATATATATATATATATATATATATATATATATATATATATATATATATATATATATATATATCAACAGTCCAACTCTTACTGCTTTTCCAAGTACATGATCTGAACTATGCAAGTGGTCTGCTAGGGACATGGATGGTTTAGTACTAACCTAGATTCTCGTCAGTGAAGCTCGGACCCTACATTAGACAGGAAATATTTTATTTGCATATACTCATCTCACGCTTTATTTTCAAGAGTTGGACCACAAAAGTTACCTAAATACTGTTTCTCTGAAACTGGTTCTTCATCTAAAAACTTGACTCAAATACGCATCTTTGCGGTATTAGTTCTCCTTCCAAAAAAATAATATCAGCACTTATTTGAGGTATTATTGGTGATAAACAATAGGCGAACCCCCCACCGTCATTACTGGCGGGTTAACTGTTAAAATGAACTTTCGATTATTTACCACTATTTTTAATTCCCTCGCTATTGGATAGGAAAGTATTTTAATCGTGATAAATTGAAATTCAAAATACTGTGGTCTTGACGTTTCAGGACATTACGAAAAACTTTTGTCTGTCCGCTAATTCTTGACCCCCTCTATAACTCGGAAAGTACCGTCCGAATTTTGATGAAATTCTGAATCTAGATTACTATTATGGTACATAATACTATCATTGTTAATGAAAATCGCTAACCGTTTGAAACATAGATTAACATTCTTTTGGTGTTGTTCACTTAATCACCTCTGGCCTAGTAATATACACTGTGTATCAAATTCAACTTTCTGAATGTGAATCAGTACAATATGTATCTTATGATTCAGTCATTTTTCTGCATATTTTATATGTATTAAGAAGTACAATGTGTGTAAGTAAAATGTTTTCCTTCATATTTTCATTATCGTTGAATAATTTTGGGTGGGAAACATATACATTTCTCTTTGCGATTGTGGATGTTAACACAGACTTGACTCTTATTTGTGAAATTGTGCATAATTCACTTATAATTCACTTATAATAAATCTACAATTTGCATTTGCATATAATCTATGATCGCAAAGATCTGCCTGTGTCTCGAGCTTTCAATCCTTTTCGGAAGTAGTCAAAAAACTCTTTATGTTCACTCAAAAACTGAGTAAACTGCCCAAATCCCCAGTTTCACAAGTTTTTGGTCAATTAAAACCTACAGTCTGGATGAAGCTCATAAATTCAAACAATACTAGCAAAAGTTTCCAGGTATACTCAATTTCATTATTCCATTCAACTGTTATCACACGAATCTGGAAAATTGGATTGAATTGAGGAGTGGCAAACTTTGGGACTCCTTGTAAACTAAATAGTGAACAGATGCAACGTGATTTTCAAGTTATCCTATTTTTTTTCACCTTTGGTCTAATGTTTTATTAATTACATTAGTTTTTTTTTCATATTAAGAAGTGCAATGATATTGTTTATGCTGCGAGTTTTTCACTTTTCTAGGCAACCAGCTTAGAATCTAATGATTTTATTACAATTACTTTTCTCGGTGATATGTATTTCCTTTTTGATTTCAGCAAAAAATTTGGAAACCGTATCAGAATTGGAGAATGAAAGTAGAATAATCACAGCTCTCTACCTTTTATCCAATTTCACATTCCACATACATAGAAGCTGAAAGAAAATATAGGATTCGTATACTGGAACAAGAATATCCGCTAATCTTATTAGTAGTGTTAATTGTTAAGATGCGGTTTTCTTAAATAAATACATCTGAGCGTGAACTCATTTTTATTTGGAAAGGTTACTATTATTAGTTGTCCACCTATAATATGCCTGTGGTCTAAATGTGGTGTGGTTTTGTTATTTCAAATCGCTGAAAATTTCAGATTGCAAACCATTTTGGATATTTTGTGACGATAGTTTTGATTGAATGATTCATAAATTGATTGATTGATTTCAAATGCCCATCAGAATTCGAATATTACATTACGAATTACACAGGAGCCAAGGATAACTGGACCGACAGACTTACGGAAATTACTGACATTTAATGACGGATGTGTCATCGAATATTCAGAAAACATATCTCGATTTAAAGTTATACGCGATTAAATTAAAATAATCTGCTGGAATATATTTTTTGCGTGGTGATTTAATATAGACCACCAAAATGTTGTAAGATATCTCTCAGGAATAACCGATATAATGACGATTTTACAATTTTACTTGGTTGTATTTCACACATATATTTCTCACGGGATCCAAATAGTAGGTTAGGTACAGAGGATTACACTCATATCGTGCAGTTTAATGATCTAATAATTCCATTGTTTACTTCTGTTCGGCCAACGCGAATAAGTGAAAGTGAATTCCAATTCTTCGCACATTTCTCGAAAAGAAAAGCAAAGTACCTGGTTATATGGAATACGCTGATCGAATTAAAAACATGAAGGTTACAATACTGATTATGATACTGAAACTATAGCGGGGAGTTTGCATTTCTTACTACAGTAACGTAATAACACATGACCTCCGGATCGAGTGGCTTTTCCGAAAGAATTTGTCATCATGGTTATTCTAACATGGCAAGCAACATTGCGGGAAGAGTTGTAAGATGGAGTAATCGAGCCAACAACCTTGTTCCCCATCCATTCAGAAAAATCCATCTGATTATAAAACGAAAATGTGATGTTTGACAAACATCTCAAAAATGATGACAGGTTTTACGTACAGTACTTTTCATAACTATCTATGTAAAACATACAATAAATTAAATAACTTGATCTGAAGAAATTAAATTTTGTCTTTCAGTTACTGGACTCACTGTCTTGCTTGATAATAATATAACAAGAATATCATTTATCAATGATTATATATAAAAAATGAAGCGAAGTAACAGTTCCCTTATTTTTACAGAAAGGTTTGGAACTGTACAAATGTCTAAACGACTTTTTACAACACGGGTGGTGACAGTGAAAGCCTGCTAAAAGCTTTGAACTGCAGCGTGAGAAGAATGTCCTCAGTATAAAATTGCTTGATACATTCATATGAAGTGCAATGGCGATTGATTCAATCATCATTTCTTCCTATATACTACAATACACGATACTGGAGTTCAAAATACTATGCCATCGGACAAAATTATGTCAAGTTCATTGACAGAATTCAGTGGGTGTTAAGGTTAATCTTGATGGTATATCACATGCCACTCTGGTCGAAATACTCATAGCGGAGATAAATCATGTAGCATAAATGCACAGTATGAAATAGGAATTGCAATAAATGACCATCTATGTGAACATAAATAGCCAAGCAATTCTGATGATGATTTTTCTCCCCACTTCAGACTTTTGTGTGTATAACAGAGTATGTCAGTCTTACAAGATCATAGAGGCTCCTGGTGCAAATGATCTTCCATTGAAATAAAAAATTTTAACTCCTACGCTGAGATTCAAGAAATTTACGATTTCTATCTGTGAAACCTAGTGTAGGAATTACGGGATTTCACCTCAAACTGAATATTTTTAACTGTTTGATATAGCTTTTAGCTTTTTTGTTGAATGTTAATGTCTGAAAGAGTTGGAGATGATTGCAGTAGAGAGATGTTTTTAGACACATTTTTGCTCTTAGGGTTTTTTGGAGTGTGGGTGCTATGATCATGATGATAAAATCATCCCTTTCAAACAACACACTGTTTCTTTTCTTTAGGTTATCTGATACTTATTTTTCAATAAAATACAACGTGAGATTTTTAGCAGACATTCTTCATTTTCTAAACTCACGTTAGAGCTGTTTTGAGGTAGGTATTTCAATTTTTAAGTTAGACGAAATACATATTTCACGCCATCATCTAAAAATACTCTATTTTGTACACGTTGCAGTAGATTTGCCATTATTGGACAATCTTTTGATTTGTTTTTTCATTCAATATTCTAAAAATTGTAGTAATGTTATATCAAGTAATTTATTCTTTGTATATAGAATACATTTTTGACAATCTGTTCAAAATATTTAATTACTAATAACTGTTGATCTGATAACAAAACTCAAACATGTTAACAGAGATGTGAATAATCATTTTGAAAAATTTAATATGTTTTTGTAAAAAATATCATAATATGGAAAGGAATTTATTCAAGATTATTTTTTCATAATCGATTTAAAATCAAATTATTTGAATTAATAATAAATGAATCAATAAATTATTTAAATCAAGTATCACTGAAAACTTTCAGCGCCAGATACTGTATGTTTAATTACGTGACATATATATGACGTGTTCCTGAGCTACACTGCACTTATTGACATCCTCTGGCGGCTTCTCCTTTTTTCTTTTCCCTGTTGCCAAAAGTACCACTAGATACTACGTGATGAAATGAAATTATCAATAATCATTTATTTCTTGATACGGTTCTTTTAACACAATGAACTTGACTATAGTTGAATTACTCGAAAATTTATGTAGCACGTTATACACTACCTTGTTTTGAGTACGACCTAACTTGTAGGTATATTGATATCTGTGGCATGTTCATAAACCAAAACTCATGGTAACATCCAGTGTTATTTGCTTAGTTTTACTCTCATTTTATATAACTCTTTACTACTAAATTGCAGAAAAAAATAATATATTATTGTCCATCTCTTACTACATTCGTACACTCTTCGATTCTATCTTTATGTATGTCAATCTCTCAGCACATTGTTAATTTGTATAATAAATGTGGGATGGAATAGAAGTATGGTAGTGCTTATATATGAAACAATGGGTGCTTTTCTTGGATTGGAGATTAAGAGCACAAATCATATGAGAAGTAGTTTAATAAAATGGAAATTATTAAGTTTCTCTTTATTCACGTGCAATATTAGCTTGTCACAACTACATGATAGATCATTTTGAACGAAAACCTTCCGTTTCACGTCCCACGTTTAAACGAGGGGACTTTTGTAATACTTATGATGGAAAAAATTGAATTAAGTAGGCTAGCTTCCTACTTATTCACTTGTTTTTATACTTAGTGGAATTTGGAACCGATGGTATATTAAAGTCATCATGGTTGTTAGGTGTAGAGGAAAATGTTTCTCCTCTTGGTCTAAAGAAAAAATATGCCCAGTTTTTCACTGCACACACAGTTGAAAGATCGTTTATCTCATCGGGTTCCAACCGCAAGTTTGAAATAGACAGACACTTTCTTCACTTAGGTCTCTGAAACATACACTTCTTTCAAACTCCAGAACACAGAAATTGCCACAAGAATTCCTAATATCACTCCAAATAAGACTTAATTACTTGCTAATCCACAGGGATCAAAACAATATACAAATTCGCATTCCGAATCTCGAAAAACAAAAACCAAATTTGGTCTTGCCGATGTTAGGTCGTATTTAGGTGATTTACCTAAACTCTACTTGCAAGCTTAGTTCTGCTAGTGTCTTTCCAGCAAACGGAAGGTCCTAGGGTTGAATTTTATTGTAGGCAAGCTTTTTTTCCCAGAGTCTATCTGTAAATGCATTTTTTTCTATGGTCCATTTCATTACAGATTAGGAAGAATGTCCCTTTATATTCGTCTGATAAACATTAGTACTTACTGGTCGGCCTCAGGAACAGCAACACATTCTAACAACTGGAGTTAACCTGGATAAAATCTGTTAGTTGAAAATAACTTGATGTAAATTGTATTTTTTTTACTCTCTACCTTTACGCATATCCATAAGAGCAGCAGAAAAAATGTTTAAAGGTACTGCAAAGGTCTATAATGAACATTATTATAACTTTATTAAAAAACACTGTATAAAAATGAAATTATTCACACTAAATATATTTACACCACAACAGATATATACAAAAACTAGCAATAAATTACAAAATGGCAAAATCATACAAAAATTCTACAAACACCACAGTTTGCTATAACTTCAAATAATATGACTAACAACAAAAGAGAATAACAAACAACAAACAATAATGTTTTCTTATTCAATTACGGTCACTATAAATACTACTACAACGATTTTTTGAGCAATTTGATCTCTTGTTCCCGCAACAAAATGAAATTCATCTCTTCAGAGCGAATATAAACATAATAGAAGAATAAAAAAAATAGGAGTCTGATCATTACCACGCATGTGCTGAATTGATGGTCCAATTTTATTTAGATATAGATAATTAAATTTATAAATCTGTATCCGAGCTGCTCTACCTGTTCAATTAAACTTTGGTTATACATAGTAAGAAAATCGAATATAGTAGGCTAAACAAGTATTTTAATGCTGCCTATGGTGTCATGTGTCAAGTTTCAAGTGGCAAGTGGGTTTTTGATTGGCCGTGATCTCATATTGACAGACAATTTATTCCTAAAATATTCAATTCTGTTCGAGATGCTTAGTGGTCCAGTAAAACATAAACAAATCGTGTAATATCTATCACTCCAGTTACCTCGAAGGTGTAAAATCATTTACGGATATGTGATCTGTGATAGAATATTTCGAAGGTGAGAAAGTGATTTGATTTACGCATCGCGTACCTATCACAATATGTAACTAGTTCATAGCTTCCACTTTATTGTAACCGGTGCGATTTATAGATATAAGCCATCACTTAACCTTAAAGTGTGTCTAATCCTCCTTGGTATACAATTAAGAGTAAGACTTCAATTTATCAAATCAATTGTTTGCATTGATTTATGAGAATGACAGACTGACTCCATTGACAACAATAAGACTAGATACTGGAAATGCATTTGACATATAAAAGGAGAAAAGGGATATACTCTTTTAACATAGTCAAAATATTCATTATTGAAGATTTACTATACTATTTTTAAAGATACCCTAAAATTTTGATAAAAACAACTGCTAATTTTTAAAATAAAATCTCCCATTATGTCAAGGATGTATAATTTTGGTAAAATTTCTACACAGTCGTATTTCGACAGCACTTCCAATACGATGTATAGCGTATATCTCTTAATTCAGCAGACCAAAATAATTTCATTTATAATTCATCATACATCGAAGATATGAACTGCAGCTGAGTATACTGACTCTAATTTCAATTCTTGGGGGCAACAGTGAAGATGATGTACTTTAGATGTAATTTGTCAACTTATATAAGAGAAGAAGACATTTGTTTGAGGTGCCGTCAATTGTCAGTGTATTCTGATCAATAATCCATGAAAATAGTATACTGAAATTCTTGTAACCCTAAATCATAGTTGTTCAAGTCACTTCCAATAAGAATGGATTGCAGATGGCTAAAGATTCCACAATTAACTTACATATACATATATCAGTTTACAACAGACAAATCTCAATCATTGACACTTACACACACACATTGTTCGAACACCTTTTTTGCACTAGATCTATATTTGGCATCGATTTTCTCTAATTGATCTACAATACACTAGCGATCACTATTAATCGTCCTCTTTAGTACAGTTCATATTCTCAGGCGTCAGTTTCACGTTGAACTTGAGCTCGACATCTCGTTTTTTCCTTTTGCCAGAATGTGGACTGAGCCAGTATGCTTTGATCATGTCTGCTCCCTTTTCTCCAATCATGATCACGGGAGCGTTGATGTTCCCGTTGGTTACGAAGGGCATGATGGATGCATCGATAACTCGAAGGCCCGAAACTCCATATACCTATGTGACCATGAGTGAACAATTACTATACATTTCTTAAACCTATTATTATATTTCCATGATCAATATTACTATACTCGGAAAATTAACATCTACGAATTTAGGTGTAAAGAGGTAAGCGTCAGAACTTCAACAGTATAATTTTCTAATTGGATGTGTTAGATTGTTTTCCAATAAATGCCTTGTTATTAGTCATACAATTTTCGGCATTTCTATTTGTTCAGGAATGTAGTTTGATTGGTTAGTCGTACTGTGATCAAAAGAATATAAATTTCACATATATATATATATATATATATATAAACATAGAGTTCAAGAAGTCTCTCAAAAAACAATAATATCTGTTTTATAAGAAGGACAATAATTAACAGGTTTTGTTACCACCAAGATAGCATTGATTTTGATTAAATAATAAATTGTATAGTGTAAATGCTTCATTACTCTATTATGCCTTTCTTTTTGATCACTTCATCGATTTTCACACAAAATGACTTTTCGTATTACTAGATCAGGAGTTATAAATGGACCAAGGGTGACAAACTTTGTTTTGATTTCTAATATGTTTCACTTGATTTAAATCTCCAACCATTGTTCTAAACAAGGCAAAACCGTCATACATTACATACGACATTATTTTTGAATTCAATTTTGTCTCAAATTTTAGCTACTTCATGTTACGCCAATCTGACTATCTTTGACAAAATACTTTAGTGTGATATATAGTTGTATATTTTTAATATGTTCCTTGTGGGTTTTAAAGTTAGTCTGCCTCATAAATGTCATAGAAGCTGAGAGCAAATTCATTTATAGATCCATTCACCACGTAATGATCTAGAGTGATGAAAATTTGCTGGTGAATACCAAGAACTCTAGAGATCAGGACCTCCAGGTCTTGATCTCTAGATTTCTTAATGAATACAATTACCCTTAGTTCCGGATCAACAACTGCCCACGGATCAGACTCCGGGCCCATCTTGGCCGTACACGAATAATGGTAGATAGACAACGTATACTGCTTGATGTAGCAATCCCAATACTCATCAGTGTACAGAGGTAGATGTTTACAATTTGGTGGTGGTACTGCGTGGAAACGAGCACCGAATCTACGCAAAGCTTCAGTCTGACCATAGGCGACTGCTGCCTTAGTGCCTTCACGAAGAACGTTAACATCATGGGGATGACTGAGGTAGTTGTGGTAAAGAAGGGGATAGTCCAGAGGATCCTTCGATCTAAAAAGAGAGGGAAATTAATACGTAATTACATAATTAGTACATAATTCTTACTCATAATTATTGCATTAATAAAGTGAATCGCAAGAAGAGGGTACGTTGCACATCTCATAAAATTAAAGAGTAATGTAACTTCTGGAACTCATGTAGATTGTAGATGCTCTTACTTGGTGGAACTCTTCCATCATGTAGATATGTTTTATGTGTAATTAAGTGCGACAAATAAATATATATAGCACTCTTCCCTGGCAAACTCTGCTGTACCGAACACCTCAGCCCTAAGGTCGCTGTATAGGGAAGTGGAACGAGGTCTCGTCCTCCTCCCAGCACTTCTGACAGATTGGGTCTTTGACCACTCCTATGAGTATCAAGTGCCTGTTCAATCTGCAGTGACCTATCAGGATCCCTACTAACAAGTTGAGTAAATCCCTCCTCCGGTTCAATAGCCATAGCTGCCTACGTTTGTTGGGGCCTGCTATGAACCTCTTGGACTGCCTGCAGTCATCTCTCTTTCCATGCTTTCGCAAGTTCGTTATACGCCCAAGCATCTAGGGAATTACTGACCTGGCCTCTGCTAATGCCCAGCTAGGGTTCGGGGCCAATCCATGTGCCCCTTGCTCCCATCCTCGCTAGGCAGTCAGCTTTCTCGTTGCCTGGCACTCCACTGTGACCAGAAACCCACATGCGTTGAACCATTCTCCATTATAACAGGTTTTTCCTACCGGCTGTTTAGTGGTTTGCTAGCTTGAAAATTAATTTTAGCACACTGATTGAACACTCACCTCAGTTTGATCTCTCCTCGGCTCTTCGGCCTCAACATCATGGCAAATACTCCAAATGTATCTTTGTAGCTGACGTCTCCATAGACCTCCTTATAAAATTCCGGAGTGAGACCGTGTGCTTTTGAAATCTGTCCTCCTCCGTCTGCGGGGGTCGAGGTTGATGTTAACATAAACTCCATATCTGGCCAATCATCGGATCGATTGGCGTATTTGGTGGGAATGAAGCCTACCGCTTCCAAACCTAAAAAATCGCAGCAATTATATTTACCCGGTACTCTTTACGTTATCCTAAAGTCATTTCTATAATTGAGTGATATCTAATGTATCTGAAATAATTTCAACGAAATTTTAACCGTCATAAATAATCGAAAATTGTTTATAATCATTCACTACAAACTATGTCACTTCATCCTAAAATGATCAAGAGCTTGAGTAACATATCAAAATGAAATTGTGCTTTTCAAGGTTCAACAAACCAAAAAGTTGTTGCTCTTAGAATTATCAGAAACTTGAGAAATCTACAAGTTACCACTTTCAAAATAATTGAGCCTACTTGATTTTTTTCAGTACTTTCAAATCATTAAAAATCAAGATTGACAATAATACAGTTCATGAGTAATTTGATTTTAAATTTTGTAAATATACTCGGTTACGAATTTTATCAACAATTTACAAAAATAGAATTACATTTACTACAACATGTTCAGGTCATACGCTCCCCACTTTATACCAAATTGAAAGCCGGGTCAATAAAAATGAGGTATAAATATACGTGATGACATAATGAAACGTCAAGAAAACGTATTTTCGAATACGATAGTGTTCATTCCAACAACATTTCTCCCACTCATGCGTAGGAAATAGTGTCAGGACTTTGAAGTCGTAAGATGCCAATGGGCAGAGCCTCCGTGTGCGATTATTGAAGGTCGTAGAAAAAGTTATTCAATTTTCCGAACAAGTTCAGGTCCATGAATGCTTTACAAGTGAAGTTCAATGAAGTTTCTTATTTTTTTTGTATAAACTCAAAGTATTTTGAACCATAACATATCGGTAGAATACAAGAAAAATTTGGATTTTTCAAATTATCTCACTTGAAATAAAATAAAATGAAATCAGTTTGACAAACTTTGGACTAAGCTGAAGAATCGTTATTTCAAGGTACAGAGATTATGAAACTAATTGGGAGATTTTTAGGTTCAGCAAAAGATTATTAATGAAAATTTTCCAGCCTAAAAAATTATTACTGTGACTCTTGCCGTATAGAATTTTTCTGACAATTACGATGTTGAAGTACGTAGATTTCATACAAATATACTCAAATTTTATTATGTAGATAGAGACAGTACGAATTCATGATATTGATACCTATTGACGATGTGAGGGGTCCATCCTCCTTGATGGCATATCTGAAGGCGGTGTTAAGATTAACCAGTCTGTTTAGGAGAAGACTTATGGGATGATCTATTAAGAATGTCACCACACTCGAAATATGGTCCTGAAGATTTTGTCCTGCAAATATTTTATATATTTTCATTTCCAAAAGTGTGTGTGAAAGGTGTGTTATATATAATTTATATTCTACTATGATTCAACATGTACACCCAATTGGATTATTTGAACATTTGAATTCAATTACTATATACATTATATTATCATTTAAAAGGGCTATATTGAAACACCATCCACGATATGAATTGAAATAGTTTCACGAAGCGAAGGTCTCAACAATCTACATACATCGTCAGGTTTTTTATTCTTCACTGATTAATCTAAAATATTGACCATGTTATTGCATTGTATGGTATTGATATATAAAAACAATACATGTGACAGTTAACAATTTCAATTTTATTCCTAAGCACATTAATTAATATCGTGTTTTTCACAATACTTTTATTAAATCAACATCTGTCGAAATCTTTACCTAGACCTGAATATTTATATTATATTCTATTCGGTTTTATACGTGAATCAGATAAATGGGTTGTTGCGTCATGTTGTTCATGAACAGATTTAATCTATGGGAATAATCGCCTATAGGAACAATTGGGATCGCTCAACAGTATAGAAAAAGTTAGAATATTCATGATAATACATGAAAAATGAGTAGATTTTTGCATACATAATATATCTGAATAGGATGAGGCGTTGGCCTCGTATATACGTATATCCATATTACACTGAGTAACATACATTTAAAGGGCTTTGATAATTGGCGTGTAATCAGGGTGATTAAAAAACCTACTAACCGCTGTGAATTTGGTAAAAATTCCATCATTCTGTAAGTTTAACGATGCTTGAGATCAAAAAATACAATACTTCCTTGCCAATTAGCGTGGGAAGTCAAATTACTCGTTGTAATGTGCTCAATAATTCCTGAGTAACTCGTGAGAAACATACAGACATACACATTTGATGAAATTATTTACATTCATTTTCAAGCCCTCATAGATTAAGAGATACGAATATTTATTTCGTAATTCCAATAATATCGCTTACCTATCGTGGTAAGACAAAGGGGCAAAAGCAGAAAAATGCTAATTTGGAGTTATGAGCTCCTTCAGTCTTTATAAGTGGTATAAATTATAATTCCTCATAAACACTCTAATGTAATCAATATTTAAAAACCATTTGAAATTTGAATTAAATATTTCTCATATTTTTACTATGATTCATATAAGAAGAAACTACTAATCGAATTGCAACAATTATTTTGTCGCGTTGGCATCAGAATCTTCAACTTAGAGGAAGAGCAAGCTGTCAGTTTATTAATGGCGCAAAAATATATTTGTTTGTAAATTCTAAATCGTGTACCTTCAAACAGCTAATATATATGATTTACTAATAACGGAAATAATGAAATAAAATCATATACAAGGAGTAAAAGTGTGATTAGAATATAAGCTTACCGACTCCTGGTGAATCATGTATAACTGGAACCCCTTTTTCTTTTAAATGCTGAGCAGGGCCAACTCCACTCAGCATTAGCAAATGAGGTGAGTTAATGGCACCTGCAGATAGAATCACCTCTTTTTTAACCATCACCCTTTTCTTGATTCCATTTTTCAAGAATTCGACACCATATGCTCTTCTTGTTGCAGGATCAATGAGAACTTTGGTTACGTGAGAGTACATGGATATGTGCAGATTTTTTCTTAACCTGAAAATCAAATGTATTTGTTATAGGCTGCAATAATAATAATGCCGTCATCATGCTTGGCTGTCATGCAGCTGGGCGACCTTCCAAAATATGATAAAGTGGGGATTGGACACGCCGTATCCATGGACACTATCATGGAAAAGTACTGTCATAACGGGCGTGAGATACATAAAAAACTGTTGTTTCGTAAGATTTTTAAATATTTCATGTATCTTACGCCCGTGTCCACTACGAAACTTGAAACTTTTGACTCGTGATACAAAAATCTCATGAAAAAGTGTCATTGTGGATCCGTATCTTTAGATTTAGCAAAGTTAATCGGAAGGATTTGGCTGAATGATTTGTAAGATATGCTAAAATCCTATTACAGATATATCAACGTACAAGTATGGTAAACCAAAATGCAATATTTATCAATGTTTGTGTGAAATACTAGCTTATATTATTAATTAATTTTTGGGCGTCCTCAATTAAAAAATAACTCAATTTTGTGTTTCCTTACTAGCGATAATTTGCGGTACTTTGACAAATAGCTGACAATAACAGTTATGAAACTAGCATAGCTACGTTTAAAAAAATTAGAAATATATGTTTGCCTTTAATTTAAAGGTATCGTCAGATAATAACAGATTTATATCTTAGTGGAAGTACTTGTAGCACTCCATTCATCAGAATGTCTACCAAACAATGGTGGAACAGTTGTGCTTGAAGGACGTAACCTATCTGTAACTGTTACCTAATCGGTCTAAGGAAAGCTTTGGCCGTACTGCATCTAGCTCCCCTCCTCATGGTGTACTGCCACAGTGCAAATCCAGTCTGTTTATCTCCATTCACGTCCCTTATATCATAACCCATTTCTGCCCCAGCTTCCAAGAAAGCTACGCCAAGTGGTGTGTTGTAAGGGGCATCCTGAACTGTTTGATATCCACCTAAACAGAATACAACTTGAATCAGATTCCATTAACTACTATATGTGTAATCAGTTGATTCAAAATAAGAAGCTGCAGTTTGTTCCTGGAAAAAATGTCGCATACGAAACCATATAAAAAAAGAAGACTACACAAATATATGTTAGTCTGTCTGTTCTATCTCTCTTCAACACACTCTCTCCCTCTATTGATGCAAGCCACTCATATATTCGAATATTTGTCGACATTTCCAGTCCACTAACATATTTATAATATTGAGTTCATACATCTTTTTCCTCTATTTCAGGTGAGCAACACTCCACTGCATAATTAATTACTTCGGATTTCGCGGTGAGTAGCAAGAATTACTTATTTTGCAATTACAGATATACCAATCAGAATTGAGCAATATTCAAAAACACAATTAGAGACATTATAAGGTGTGAAACTTTCATTCGTCTATCTAAATGTCAAAGAATCATTATACCTGATAGAGTGCAGTTACAGCAGTAATGTTGTTTTGTAATAACTCTTGAATTGTTAGTATTACAAGTTTTCTTATCGCCACGTATAAATTTCCACACATAGGTACGAATTTTGCTTTTACGCACTTTTTCTGATAGAAGATGCAACATGTTGCCGAATGATAAGATGAACATTGACTTGAATGATTAGGGGCCTTGGAAACGTCCAAAAACGACGTTTGCGACTGTTTTTTTTTAGCTTTTTGTCGATATCCTGCTGCCATGAGTCCGGTTTTCACCAACCACAAAGCAAAGATAACAGGATTGACGAACATGTGTGATATAGTTTTTCGTGGTATGTATTGTAAGAAGATCAGCATAGCATCTCGATTTCCTCAACCTATTGGAGTACTCCCAAAGCCTGTTATTGGATTTTGAATTTTTTTTGAGTCGCTTATTTATGTTCTGTTGAGTTGTTAAGGGTTGCAACATCAGAAATTCAGAAAAAAATTGCTGTGATAATAGACAACTCTCTGAAAGAAAAAGCTACTTAAAGAAGAACATGCCTGGCACAAAGGTATCAAATGTTTCTGGTAAAGCGAGGATCGGAGTGATCTTTCATCATAAATGACAATGAACGTTTTTTTATCGGCTGTTTATCTAAGGCAAGAAGCTAATGATGCAGTTGAAATAACCAATTAGGAGTGAGGTTGTGGTGCCCGAACAATTATGAAACAGCAGCACAGCAACACAAGAAGACCGCACCAACCGACGTAATACAGAAAGTGTTAAGGTCATGAACAATATTTCTAACATTTTATGTATACGGCGGCGTGATGATTGTGAAACATTGGTGTAAGTTATTTTCACACGATGGATATGATTAGTTGATATACGAATAAAATTCTGAAAATAGTGAGTGAGAAAATTCTGAATAATTTATTAACGAATTAAATATATAGTATAGTCGATCTACTTTTCTCTACGTTGCTCAAGTAATATTTGATAGTACTGAACAATGTGAAACGTTCTTTTACATACCTGTGGAATGGTACCTCTTATCTCTTGCCAAGTAAGGATTTCTTTGGTCTTGACTCTTTTTGAAATATGGTAGTACCTCTTGGAAAGACCAACCTCGGTTCCCGTAGGCTGCCCATCGATCATAATCTCTGCGATTCCCTCTTATGTAAAGCATCGTGTTGAGAACCGAAGAACCACCAAGTACTTTCCCTCTGGTCCAACTGCATCGTTTCTCTATCATCGCTTGACACGCGCTGTCTGATGGCTCAGTTCTAAAATAAGAAGATTTTTAATTTTTCATGAGAGAAAAAACACAGATATAATATCGAAGAGGCAGAGGTTGTGTGTTAAAAATAATGGAATCTCACCTTACAATGACAAATATTCGACACAGATACAACAGTTGACTTTATCATGATACATGCTATGGTGATTTTCCATAAATCGAATTAGATTCTGTACTTCCGACGAATCGATATGTATCCATTTTCAAATTACGCATACATCAATATTTTTAAAAATAAGAAACTTTACCATGCAAAAAAACGCAAAATCAAGGAACATTAAAAAATAATAGTGTTCTGAAATGTCGTACCACTCACGCATTTTCAAATATATATCATTTGATTACATATGCTTCTGAATAATTACTGAAGATTTCTCTAGATTTAGTCAAATTTATGAAAACAATTCCTAGTCAGTTGATGACTTTTTTTAAACTTCCTTCATGCATGAAGCTCAAAAATTAGCTAATTTAACTTATCTTCTTACGCCTGGTACATTCATTTGGAGAGAACTTTCTTTGTTGATGAATTTAAAACAATAAATCAATAATTCGCGATATAAGCATGCACCGATGGAAAACAGTTATTTGAAATAGAAAGTAAAGTCATGCACGCTCTGAATCGTTGTTATTAAAATAAAGCGTTAAAAAATTGCACAGTATTCACGATCTGTAATTTCCTTACATCAAAGTATTAAAAACTGTATGTCCGGATCAGCACTAAACAAAATATAGATTTTTACTGAAAATACTCATCCTACAAAATTACAAGCTGTGCTTTCAACTTTGTTGTTAAAGTTTCGGGATAGAGAGCACTTATTTTGATAGTTGTATTATCTGTTCAAAACATCTTTCTACAGAGTTTCAATGAAAAAAAATTCTATGGAGTAAAGAGTAAAGAGTTCCTGTATCTTTCGAGTAACGTTTAACTAATTTCTACCGGATCATTGATAAGGAATGGATTAGCGAAATCAAACTCCCTTAACACAAGACAAAATCTCTTAAGATGTTCCACCGCTTCACTGCTTAGTTATAAAAACATATATTAAGATTGGAAATAGATTATTACTTTTGCAAAAAGTTAATGTTATTATAAAATTAAAAATGACAAAATTAAACATCGTTTATTTTACTCTATAGCTGCATGCTAATCTAATTTGTATCTGTATGAAAGAAGTTAAATACTCCACGAATGTGAAATGTTTTTACAAAGAACGTTATAAGAAGATGCACTCTCCTTCTCTGAGAATAATTATCAACAATTGTTATCCTTTAAATACAGGACAGCGCCAGCGATTTCAAATTATAGTTAATTCATATAAATCAAAGCAGCTAAACGAGGTTGAAACCTGTGAATTGTCTATACGATTATACAAATATAGGTACAATCTAGCACATTTCTTCCAAAATATCCCTCCCTTTATACATTCAATATCGATACTTACTTGTATCCCCAATCTAGTTTGCTCTTGTGCAAATAGAGACTGAGAATTGGGACGTCGCTGATTTCTGTTTCTTGTCCTCCAGCTTCTAATAGTAACACCTTCCAACCAGGTATTTCTGACAACCTGTTAGCTAGCACAGATCCCGCTGAACCGCCTCCAATGATTATAAAATCGTACCAGGCGTCTACCTAGTAAAAAGATAAAGCTCTTTTGAATGTTAAAATAATACTTTGAAATTTTTCCTGAGCAATGTTAATGCTCATAAAATAAACCATGAAGTTGGTCGGAGTTAGAATAACATCTGAACTATAGGCTACATAGTACATACGTGCTATGCGGTCGGTCATCAAGCTAAACGCGTATTGCTAAAACTGTAATGTGCGAATTGGGTGCGAAGATTCACCACTCCACAGTCCTAGTACAAACATTTTGTTTTGCTGGCAAACCCAAACTTCTCGCCGCAGGATGTAGTTACCTGCTTGCGATTAACCGTATAAGGGGTAAGCTCGATATCTGGTCTAAAACCCTTCGGTTTTGATGCCTGAATGTGGATCCAGAGATAGGCGTGGGCCTAGTTGCAGCTGATTACTCAAAAACATTTGCCTTTATTATGTAAATTATAGATGCTCTTGCTTAGTGAAACTCTCCCCTCATTCTAATAAACAAATGTGTTTTTTAACAAAGAAGTTTCACAAACAGAACTCTCTTTCTTTCAGTGACGAGTTTCGATTTGTATTGAAATTCTCGTCGGACAGTCATGTTACTTGTCAACCAGGACCTATCATGAATACAGTATGCGCTCTATATATGACCAAAATATTACTGATCTGAGCTGCGTATGTTCTCCAAAACTGTGCGCAGTTAGAGTGAGAGCGAGTCCAGTTCGCAGCAAGCAACTTTTCTGGGTTTTTTAATGTTTGTCCTTATTCTCTATTTTCCGAGATAATACGTTAACGCGTCATAAATGTTGACATTCTGGCATTTATACATATTCAATGAACAGGCTAACATAATATTCACGTATTAACAAATAAAAGCATTCTCAATTTCAATACCATGTATTTCATATTCCTGGATGTAAGATTTCATAATATTTTTAAACACATTTTAACCCTTGAAAGAGCAGACAAAGGTGATCAAATATAACAAGTGCTATATATACTTAATGTGTATGAACTAATACACTCCCTATCAAAGTATTTATAGTGGCTTACCTCTTCTCGATCGACAGGCCTGTTCTCGGGATCAAATTGGTCGTAATGGAAATATGTCATAGCAGCAATGAGGAATGGCAAAATGGCGATTTTTCCCGCCCCGATAAGTCCAACTCCACCTTTTATTGCTGTTAATATGGCCGGCAAAGCTATTACTGCCATTTTATGAATTCAAAATAGACTAGTATTCTCTCGACTTTGGCACGACGTAGTAATTTAGAAATACTTGAAAAATTATGGAATTTAGATATTTTAGACTAGAAAAAGTAAGAATAGTAAAAAGAGTGAAATAAATATTAGTCTTTCCAACGTAATTCTTAATTATCATATGTAATCATAATCTCAAGATAATTTTTATTAAAATTAATTTGTCGTGGCAGTAGGAGCGCATGACTGTGATTGATGGACTTCTGCTTAGTGATGATGATAAGTTCATTATAATCTGAAACAAAAACAAAAACTATGTGAAGATTTTCTAAATTTTTTCTACGATAAGATTAATTTTAAATTATTGCATCATTTTCGTGATCCATACAAACAACCCGTTGTAAATTTCCGATTTGGGACAAATTTTATTTTAGTTTAGATTGGAATTGTAGAATTAAGGCACAAAGTTCGAATAAAAAGCAGAAAATTTCACTGGTTTTGCTTCGTGTTATAAGGATATAAGTACTATGTTATGTTATTATTATGTTGTTTTGCACTCGTAGTAGATGGTGCTGCATTATTTTTGATAATTGATGGTAAAGTATGGAGAAACAAAAAACGACAAAAACCTCCACAAACCCGGCTTCGGAGGATCTATTTTCTTTGAATGGTTAAAAACGTTTAGTATGTTTGTTACTAATGATTTTGAGTCCATTTTTTTTATCCTTCGCTAATTTGATTTTTTTGTTTTTTACGTGCTTGAAATTTTTATGACACATAACAACCATCCTTACGTATTTCGAAAATTTGAATTATTTAATTCCTGGAAATAATCGAGCCAATATAGTCGACTCCAATCTGTTAGCACTTTTCACAACTACTTATTGATATTAGCTCACTAAGTACCTATATTGAGTATATATGCATATTCATTATCTTAAGTAGCTATTTTCCACGCGTTATCATAGCGCAACCATATAAATATTGAATTATGTTGACAATGACAAACAGAAATTCTGTAGTCAGTAATGTCCTTTCTCATAATTGCTCAAAACAGACAGTCACTGGCTAATGAGCATTAGCAACATGTAACTGATCAATTAGTGAAGTCAAGCTAACTTTATACTCTTCTGTCATAAACCCGATCCATGAAAATCAGTGGCGGCCGGTCAGAGGAGGCAAGGGAGTCTCAGCCTCCTCATGAGTTTTTGAAAGAAAATAAATTGTGTTATACATACGGGGAGGAGGCTAAGCCGTGATTGCCACCTCTCTCGTTCAAAAATACTTGTGGTTATACCTTTGAACTAGGCAACCAATTATGCGCAGGAACACATTTTATGTATCCAGTGGAGACTCCTTTTTTGATCAATCAAGGACGCGGATATGCAGGGGATCGGTTTCCGTTATTTAGACACACTTGAATCACGAAGACTCTTATTATTCTTGGTTTGTATTGAATCAGAAAGCAGAGGTTGAGGTTAGGTTAGAATGTATTCAGTCAATGAAATGTATTACTCATTTTTAGTTTTTTTCTTGTCTTTATATTATAGTGTATAGTGCAGCATGGATGATTATTGCATAATTCTTTTTCGGTGAAGTAGTAGTAGTAATTCTGAGCAAAGCCTGGCATGTAGGCGACCTTTGACCCTTTTTCCCGACACCTTAGTGTCTAACCTTCCAGACTTTTTAATAGAGGTCATGATGCCCGACCATTCCACTGAGTTGCTCTCTTCCCTGTCAATTTCTGCTGTGCCAAACACCTCAGCCCTAATGCCGCTGTATACGGCACACTCGCCCAGGAAGTTGAACGAGGTCTCGTCCTCCTCCCAGCACTACTGACAGATTGATGCTTTGACCACTCCTATGAGTGACAGGTGCCTGTTCCATCTGCAGTGACCTGTGAGGATCCTTACCAACAAGTGGAGTGAATCCCTCCTCCGGTTCAATAGCCAAAGCTCACTACGTTTGTTAGGGCCTCCTATGAACCTTTTGGACTGCTTGCAGTCATCTCTCTCCAACCATGCTTTCGTCAGTTCATTTTATACCCAATCATCTAGGGCATTTCTGACCTGGCCTCTGCCATTCTCGGTGTTAAATGACGAATCTAGGTAGCATTCGTCTGGCTCCAATTTGATAACATTAAAATCTACCGATGGTAAACAGTACCATGATTTCGGTAGTAACTTTGTATAGGAAACATCAGTGGCTAAGGGCATCCCAGCCCCAGCCTTCCCATGCTGAAAATTCACCGGCCGCTGCTGATAAAAATCTTCATAACATCCATTAACAGTAACGAGATACCATGACACGAATATTTTCAAGCCCAATACCATATTTTTGCTATTGCTACGACACAGCGGGCACGTAGGCATAATAAGTGTTACGGAATATTGCCAAAACTTCGAAATACCTACCGCGTTTCATAAGTGGCTTAATTAGTACAGAATATGCGATGCACGATTGTCGCGTCATAAGGAACGAATGAAAATGAAAGTATGAAGAAAGCATACCTATCTACTTATCGCTTCCAACAGGAAACGCAATCATTAGTAAATTTTAGTGTCATTGTGTTGAGGTAACGATGAGTACTAATGATTTAAGTAGAACGGTATTAAGGATATTAATGACACACAGTATAATACAGTCAGTAAATAGTACAAAAATTCCACAGCAGCATTAAAGTTCAAAAAATTTCAACATACAGATTTTGCGAATGTATTTGTTTCAATTATTTACTCGCCGCTCCTCAAGAATGAAACCAATATACAAAATAACATTTAGGAAAAAACTTCGCCTCATCTAAGTGTCGCCCTCTATGAAATGAAATGTTAGCTTCTGTTGTGAATGAGCCCATATAACGGTATATCTTAATAGCATTTACGAAGAACAAGGGATGTCGCTGTAAATCAGTTCACCCTTGTTGACAGATGTCGTAAGGGACATCTGTTGCCGCTTCAAGGCAGTCCAGGTGTTGGGACCTTTGACTTGGTAAGATGTCAATGGGCTTCCCCATAGAGGGTGACACTTAGATCAGTTAATATTGTTATCACACCCTTGACTGGATTACGTATATACCACCAGATTGCTCTCTACAGTTACAATGCCAAGTTACCCTGACGAGTCTAGGCTAAAGACGAAACATGCATGTCCATAGAAGGTCTGATGCATAGTGGAGAGCATAAACTTAAAACCTCGTCTGAGAATTTGATACGAAAATCGCAATAACTAATAAACGGAACCTCTAACACATTGTAACAAATTATTAACGCATCATGATAAAAAGCTACAAAATTGTGTTACCACACATGCATTATTGTGACGTAATTTGACCCAAATACATCACCGAAATACCCGAAAACTGTAGCCAGTCATATCCATCTGCATGAATTAATTGCTATTAAACCCGCTCGCGTAACCTTCAGAAGTTCAAAGACTTCGCAATCTCAAGCAACGGAGACTGGCTGCTGCTGTCGAGCTTGCCCGCGATTTTGAAGGTCGATCTAGTGAAAGATTTTGCTTTCTATAACCGCAGTACCAACGGTGTGCGTACCTCGCGTCGTTGCACTTTGTGTTGCTTTTTCTATGTAATACTGTGTCCGTGAACCTGAGAATGCTGTAGAATGATTTACATGAACGCTCCGACTCTTAAGTTTTTTATTATCTAACACAATACGATAATGCGCTTTACTTTGAATGATGACAATGCATATGGTGTATGTTTTTGTTATTCTTGTTATTCGTCTTTCATTCCCGGGCTCATATCATATAATTCGGCATAATTCATTTATAAACTTTGTTTTGGGAGTTTCCAAACTCAAATAATTCCAGAATACCGTTATAACTGGCAGGTTCCAGGTACTATGAGGGTTAATTTCAGATTAACCATTTCGCTGGATTTTTTGTGAATGTTGATGGCCTGTAGTATATTTTTGTGGAAATTTGTAGTTGTAGTAACGTTCCGTATCGAAATGCTGCTGTCCTCATAGAAAGGAATGAGAAAAATGAGAGAAAGAATTTTGACAAATATTTAACTAACCCAAAAAAAAATATTGGTCCTGAAAATGATTTGGCCTTTTTGACGATGTTTAAAGCGCTCTGAATGAATGAATGAAATTATCATAAGGAATCAACATTGATTTAAAAAAATCAGGTTGCATTAGGTACTTAGAATTTTATGATGACCCTTGTAGACGTGTTTTGCTCTCGTTAACTGGAAGAAGCGATGAAAAATTAGACGTCTTTTAAGTCTGCCGTTAATAAGCATATATTTATGTAAATTAGCATAATTATTTGAACTGAATATTTCAATATTGGTATAAAATATTTCGAATAAATACTAATCAGAATTTACTCACTGATATATAGTAATTGGCAAAATAGGAAGAAGTACTATAAGCATAAAAATGAAGATATATTCCAAAATTTCCGGAGCCCTAAATAATCTTTTAAGACGACCCTACATCTTATTGTTCCTGAAATTTTATCAAAATTTGTGCAATGGTTACTTAGATTACGCACTGGAAAGAACATCACCAGTCGGACTCTGTGTGTATACTTGTTAGACATAGATGATTATTCGCACATCTGTCTTCAAAATACAGATATGATTATTATTTTCAATTCGTGATATTTCACGATACATTCTACTATGAACAATCTATCTCTCAATCTATGTCAATCACATTCAAGTTGATTACATAAAAAAGTGTCATGATCTGTGGACAAGAATTTGTATTTCCATGTATCTTGACGCTTTGAATCAGCTATCAGAATTAGCTCAACTGATCATGGTTCTATCTAGCCTCAAAAAACTCCTTATTATCACAAAAATATGCAAGTATGCGAAATCCTTTGCATAGATCCTTTGATGAAAAAATAATACGGCAAAAAGAAAATAGACTGAAGATAATTTGTTATACAGGTAATTTGATATTAATCACAAACTGGATTATAGTTGAAGATGATAAATTATATATATATTGCAAAATTATACATGCAAAACGAGCCTTTTGAGAAATCACAGGTATTTTTACAAGTAAGATTCAATGGACATTGAGTGAAGATATAAATGAACTAATTAGTTTCACAAATCCGTTAAAATTAAACTTAAATTGCTCGAAAACGTACAGGAAGGCTTCGTTGACAATGATTTTGTAAGGTTTATCACACTTTAATTGCATATTTAAATGATTTTTCAGGTGTTTTTTTTTTTGTAACGATAAAGAACAAATACCCTATGTGCCAATTTCGATAGCAAATTCGGATTCAGAAGATCTTGAAGAGTGATAATTGCTGCGAAATTGTTTGAAACCATCCACATATTTTTTTGATTGATTAGTCTAGTTTTAATACGTGGTTAGCATAATGAGTAATGCGATGAAACCACAACGTAAGTTTCAAAACCAGCGATGGTATGTATAATCGAACCCTTAGAGCAATGATTGATTCATAACACATCTGTGACCTTGTTATTTCCCAAATCGGTGACACCATGATCCATAAACATGCCTGTTACCGATAAATTATAGTAAAAATCCATATATTAAGTGCACGGATTACTTCTCAATTTTAGTATACATGTTGTATTATTTTTTCCCACATCGCAATTCTTCATATACTTGCACATCATCATACCGAAAACTGGGACAGCTATGTTTGTAAATTATTATTTACACGAATGTTGCATATAGAATCCTTGGCATCGCGCTTTCTTCAGTTCAGTGAGTGATGGAATAATATTTAAGTTTTTGAGAAACGAACAAAATTATAGGAAAGTCCTCAGTGAATCGCATCTTCATCTCAATATTTACAAAACATGCAATCATTAATCGCAGACCTAGACATTACGATCGTATCTAACCCCACTTCACTGGCAAATGCTACAGTAGAAAGGATCGTGATTGCGAACATAAATATTGGCTTTTCACTTTTATTGATCAGATAAGAGCAAATTCTTACCTTATCCTCACCAGCGCGAGCCTCAGCAAATTTGAATCAAGCGCCAAAATGATATTTCTGAAATATGTCTAGATGTGATTCAAATCTCAGTAAATTAGAAGGCATGATCTATATATATATGTATGTGAAGTGTGATCTATATTTTTAATAAATTACCCTGGTAAGTAAGTAAAGTAAAAGGTTTCCAAATAATGGAAAGACCTGTGAAAGGGATTTTGGGAGCATTACGAGGATCACGCTGAAAGTCTTAGCACGCAGCTATTTTGTCTAAAGTTGTGAGTGCTTACACACAAAGGCAGCGTTTGAATCGTTCAGTAGTTGCCTTGCCACGGTCTCGCAGTATTGGCCGAATTTTAACGTGAAAATGGAACCGGGTAGTCGCGATTTTCGAGCCATGATTTTGTATGACAATAAAAGAGACTAAAACAAGCGGAATGTCACGGAAGTCGCATCTTTTTTTTTCTAAAAGTGGAAACCTCACAACGGTAGCCTTGGAAAATCAAAGGACAGTTACTTCTGAATGGTATATAACCAAATGTGTTCCTGTAGTCTTCCAAGAACTATAGAAAGAGCCGTGCAAAGACTGGTCTGCGGGGTATTCAATAGCACTATGACAACGCATCGCCCACAGCGCCGCTAGAACACTCGATTTTTTTTGCTGGGTGTCAAACTGTTTCCTCACCCACCGTATTTTCCGGACCTAGCTCCGTGCGACTTCTTATTCCCAAAGATCAAAGAAAAGTTACGAGGTCGCCGTTATATCGAATGATTGAGGTTTTTAAAAACACCTTGTAGTTTTTCTGTATCTGAAAACTTTCAGCGTGACCCTCGTATGTATGGATTATCGTACACACATCTAATTCCCATAGTAATATCTAATTGATCAGACTTAAACAGGATTGCTGAAATAATTATATTTAATGAGACCACACTGTTCAAGACTGGACGGTTAGGTTTTTAAGTACCGTATCCAAACATACCTTCAAGATGTCCCATTTCCTCGAAGAGGGCGTCGCGGAATAACGATTTCTAATGGAAAGATACAACATATCACATAGCTCTAATGATTTGGTGTCGGAAAAGCTTGAGAGAGTCCTTCGATTGCCATAGTGGTGCATCGAAGACAAACATCTTTGGTGAAACTTCCTCCCTCGTACTCGCCGGTACTATCACCCGAAAATGTCCTGTGTTGAGGAAATTTCATGGTCACATTGGTTACATTCAAGAGCTGTTTGCTAATTATATAGCTTCTTATCACGAACCACCTTTAGAATACATCACTACGATTATTATTTCTTATAACACAATACTTTTCTTCATTCTCTTCTTCACGTCGGCCACATAGAATGATGACAAGCCAATACGAAACCAGCGATATTTAACTGAATATTAATTTCATACTGGATTGTGATTTAGTCTACAGTAAACGTTGCAGCCTTTCAAATTTTAAGGTCATTCCTAGATTATTAATTTCGCGCGTAAAGACCCAAAATGCGATCATAAAAAATATTAGAACGTTACTTGTCAATCCACATTAGCGTGCTGTATGTAGCGAATTTGTTTTGCAATCAGTTCCTTGATCGATAATATATCCTGCAGTAGCGGATATTTGCATAAGCTCGAATTAAAATTGATTCATTTGAGTTTCTAAGTCGTATTGATATTTGACTTCAATTATTTTAACTGACACCTTTGAGCTCAATGTTGGAAGAGTTTGGTTCTATAAGCGTCCATCAATGTTGTGACCGGTTGATCCACAACAACCATTGACGTTGAAACTAGTAAAAATGTACGTATGTACTGATATTGAATGCGTCCAGAAAACTGAAGATAATATATTTATAGCTTGACTTTGGCTATTATTTTGTAACTTGCATTGAATTTGATCATTCACTAGTTTCAATGAGTTAGTTATATGACCAATGATCATGAATATATTTACAAAGATTCTATACAGATTCACATATGATAATACGTTTCATATTTAGTGATTTTGTTTTATTTATCTGTTGAGTTTTGTGTGCACACGAGAATAAGGTCATATCGTTATCAACTAACTTGCATCAATTGCAAAACTATGACGGCCAAAACATGCATTTCGATAAGTAAAAAAGTTTGAAAAAAATAGTTGGATTAACGAATTTTTTTATATTTCACATCCGAAAATATATGAACGTTCATTCTCATTCAGCGTGTTCCGAAATTGTTGAATGGTACACCTGAATCCTTTGGAAACACAGAATTATTATTATATATTTGTTTTTCAAAGTAGTTTTTGAGTACAGTGATCTTTCTTGTTCCGATAGAGTACCCATGACTGCATGTCTTTGTCGTAATAAATGTGAACAAAAGGTAACAGTTATAGTATCACTAAAATCATCTTATGCAAGTTTTTTTAGAAAACGCCAAAGCAAGATCAAAGAGGTGTTTGAGCTGACCTTGGAGGCAAAATCATAATGTTCTAGTATCGATAAATGCTGATATTTAGAAATAAGATCGCGCATTAATATTTTTTACCAATGTTATCATATAATTTTTCTCTGAAAAAACAGTTATGTTTTATCGTAGTGATGACATGAAAAAAGCCATAAACAGTCAGGAAAAATTTTTAAACACAAAAATTACAATAATCCTTTCAAGGTCAACCTTAATAATGCTATGCAATTTTTTCATTCAATGTTCTAACTTCAAGACTGTTACTAGCTTCCATTTATCAGAAAAACTACATGCTCCATTGCACCGTTTAACAAAAATCATTGAACGATCAAGTATAATCTTCCGTGTAAGTGAAGGCGTTTCTGCGTGAAAGCATATTATGATTTACTATCGCACATACTTTTACTTAACACGTAATATTTGGAACACAAAACCATAAATGAAAAGAACCCCAAGATTATAGACTACCTTCCTTTCTATTGTGTTTGCAAATATATTAGATCTATTGAACGCAACACCGCACCAGTACTTAAAAAAATTGCATCATATAATTCGACTTGGTGTTTAATACTAAATTCAATTAGTCTTGGGGGTATTTTGAATTAAGTTGTAATTCTTTAAAACCTATTGCCGTTTGTATATTTTGAGGTGCTTTTTCCGATGAAAGTGTGTAACATTGACTCAAAATTCACCAAATTTGGGAAAAATCGATATTTTCGTAATTTATTATTCAAATTCAGGGTAATAACAGTTTTATTATCCATTTTAAGGGAAACACTAAATGCACTAGGCAAAAAGCAGAAAAAAATAAAAAAATTATATCCGAAAATCTCTAATTTCGCTGAGAAAGGCACACAAAATAAAAATTAGTTCTTTTCTAGTTTCGTCGCTCTCCCCATTGAAAAAAAACTATATTTCCAATTAATGTACGACACAAATTATATGTGAAACAGTACACATGTTAATGACAATTTTGTCTTTTGAATCAAACTAGTCGTATTGTGAAACAAGCGCAGTTGGTGAGATTAGAGATAAAGAGATAAGAGTTTTTTCAGAATTTGGTTCTTATTTTTTATCTTGTTTTTTTTAAATAGCCTCAAAATAGTAGAGTATGAAAAATAATAAAAAGTATAGACAAACAGAATTCAAATGATCGGTTTCCTTTGCGAGGATGAGTTGAAATTCCGTCGTATGTTTTTTTTTCGAAAAATAATATTTTTTGTCAGTTTGAATAAATAACTTTACTAACGTTTTGGCAGACACAAAGCTGTATTAGAATAAATTAAATGCTTAATATCCAATGCGTATCTTTTATCTAGATTTTTTTTTGTTATAAGAAAATAAATAATAAGCAAGTAGATTATCAAAAATGCGTTTATATTATCTTTCAAGTAACCATATTTTTGTGCAATTTAATGATCTGATTTACTTGGCATTTTCTAATTGTTATAAAAATAATTATGAGTAAGCAGTTACGATTATTTATGAGACAGTATAGTTTAAAATTAAAGTATTTCAAAAAGCATTTAGTCAATGTAAAACGCTTGCTCGGTATTAGACTGAAACGATATTCATGATCCGAATAGAAAACTACATACATACTATTCCAATATGATGAAATTACTCCTTGAAATCATGTCAAATATAAAGAATATTAGTTCACAAATTTGCTATTCGGTACAAGGATTCAGTTACGTAAAAACCGGATGTCAGTTACCCAATTCACTGAAAAAATATTGTTTCAATTACGAACAAAAAACTTGTCAGATGCTTAAGATATTGAACGGAAACTAAAATCGGGTTAAGAAAATATATACATAATGACCTTACTAGAGATACTTTCTTTCGTTATTTTATAGTATCGCACATCTGATTCTTTAAATCTATAACCTTTTTGGTGAACATTATTATTAATTGTTTGATAAATTTCAACACATTGGCATCACGAATACCAAATACATTTAAAATATACTGAAACTCAAGCTATGAGATCATTTATAAGTGGAATTAACATCCAATGACAATGTACTTAACATAGTTTTGAGAATCTCAACATTCATCGATCAGTTCAGCCAATTTTCTGTTATGCAATCGAACATAATAATTGGTAAGGTTTAAGTTGTGTAACAAAAATTCAGGTACACGTGAATGCTGATATTTTGTCACTCGTACTATTCATAAGAACCACTAATCACCAAAAATGTTTAAGTACAAGGCAAATCGGCACTGTTTTTATTCAATGACATTGAATATATCAAAAAAAAATCAAAATTATAATTTACTCCAGTTAAATATTTCTCTATATTAGTGTGATTTTTTCCTTCATGCCTCGTCTTGTACTTTTATTTCTGTGGGAGAAGAATGTCTATTTCATTAAAACTGTTTGTCTACACTGCTCATCGAGATGACGAACTAAGCAATTATTTTGAAAACTTACTGCCATAATAATTATGAGATTATTGAGAAGGGGGTCTTCTGTATATGCAGAGCAATAGAAACGAATTAAAAGTTTAACATTGAACAAAACATTTATTATTTCACTGAAAAAAATATTCTTCTTCACTGTTGCCCGCAAAATTAAGTCGACATGCTAACGTAAATTACTATTAGCTATCAGACACACTGATTTAGATAGCGGTTTATTACAGAAGTTTTGTAAATGCAATAAAAAATTCACATACTATATAGAAGCATTCGGTAAATTGGCTAGCATACAGGTATCATATCACTCATTTTCGCAAGATGTAATGACATGTCATTCATACGTAGTTACGTGTCATTATCCTAAAAGCGGTTATGTAAATGAAATTATTTAATTGGTCACTGAAAGATTAATATTACTTCATGTAGAAGCCTACTTTTTGAAAGCACTCAATCAGTAAAAATATAATGCAAGTGCTCCCAAGGAGGACTATCAATATCGTATTGACTTCGTAGCAAGGTTCATAAGTTGTCTGCGTCATGATTGATGGTTTATTTTTTTTGTCTTAGATCACGCTTAATTACATCCCAAACTATATGTCAAGCCTTGCAGGTCAGGCGAAAAAGCCAATAAATATAAATACAAAAATTGTACCAAAAAAGTTGCTTCTTCCGGACAAGTCCAGTGAATGTTTTATTATTATTTTATTGTTATCCGATTATATGAATAATTGTAACAAAAGATGCATATAAGAGTGCCTACTGATGCATAATACAGAGGAATGATGAAATATGGAATCTTAAGACTAATAACTTTTAAAGTAAACAATGGATACTTGAATATAAGCGCTACATCTGAATTTTCTTCCTGGTTGTTGCAAGAACTGTTCAATATTAATAAACAGATACTGTTGCATCAGCATCGATATTCCATAATTGAATCCAAAAGGTATTCGCTAGTAATAATTAGGAAAGAGTCGCTTAACAAATACGAAATGAAAATCAATAATGGTGAAACTAACGTGAATTTCAAATCTAGTGGCACTTGCTGTGTTTGCAAAAAAAGGAAATGACTTGTACCTGGTCCTTTGAATTCCTTAAAATGGTATGACTTTGGCAAATCTCTGGTCGCTCTGGTGAAATTTAAATATTTCAAATTTTTCCCATGTGTTATTCTATTTTAGCGGAACAATTGACACAACTACAAATAATTTTATACCCCAAAAATATTGATGTTGGCGTTACTTCTACAACCTGCATTTGGGCCAAAAAAATATGGATTAATTACCGAAAATATTTTAAGAGTCTTCAGCTGGTATGTTGTCACATCACCACAATTATAGACTGTGAACTACTATACTACTACATTTATGTTGGTGAAAGCGTGTAAAGCATTTCCGACCCTAGATTCAACAGCAAACCTTGAAAAAGCCTAAAGAAACGTATTCTACTCTTGTTAAATATTCAAAAATAAAGTTTGGTAGATATAATAAAGTTCGACTTCGCTAAACAAAATTTGTAACTAAACGGTAATATAACTAGAAAGATATGAAATATGTAGAAGTGAGGTATAGGCTCTTTTCGAAATGTTTCAGACCCAAAAGGTAATTTTTAATTTCACCTGATTATAAAGGAAACTAGAGGAAAAGACGATCTTCGCAGATGTTCTGAAGTGTACCCATTAAAAAAATAACAGAAATGTTATCAATATCAATGTGGTGGTTATTGAGATCACGCGATGAGAAAAGTGTTGATAGAGACCAACGGGAAAAGGTGACACGGATTTTCGTGATTCAAATATAAAACACCCAAAAAACCTATTATTACGAATTCGGAATATTTCGCGATCATAATACATGTACCTACCTCCACATATGCGTTGGAACTGAAATTGGTTTAGTGAGTAGTGAAACTGTGAGCTTATGGATAAATTTGTAGACTGTATATATTGATAAAGCTCTTCCATCAACAGATTAGTAGGGAGCTTCAAAATCAATTCGATACTGATTTTATGGGAATACCTGATATTATTGTTGAACAATCAATTGTTTTACGAGGCACCACTGAAGACAAAGGTCACAAGCTTAGATATGTGAGCTGGATAGCTGTTGACTGTATTCGCTTTTTGCAGATTAATTATAAATTGCAATTTAACATTATACACAATAGTGAAACACACCATATAGTTTTTTACAGTTTTATTACGTTTTTACTGTATCTATACGTAAATGAACGTAGTAATTTCCATTCTCTGCTAAATAGCTCAACTGTTATTACACTATCGTCATAAAATGGCTACTGATTGGAACAAATTATAAAAATTTTGACGAATATTGCGGTTTGGAGCGGGTATGGAATCGGTAGTAAGTTCTAATAAGTGCGAATAATAAAAAACGGCGTTAAGCCGGTTAATAAGGATTTATATATAGGATTTCGTAGGTAATGCTGCTTCTTTATGAAAAATCCTTGCATTAGCAGCCGAACGATTAACAACAAATATTTGTACGAATTTTTGCAACTGATAAACTTCAGGAGTGAAATTTGAAAGAAACATTGAAAATATTACCCAAATGTTATAATTTCAAAGATTAACAATTAATTTTATTTTTCAAAAATTTCCATAATTTTCATTATTCACAAAACCTTATTTCAAGTGGATCAACCATTCTACAGCCCGATAAAAATGTTGAATATTCTCATACATACACTAAAGCCTCAACTTTCATGAAGCTACTTTTAATATTAGCTAATCATCGATGATCTTCATTTAGTTAACATGCAGTAATCTGTAGTAATATTGGTACTAAAATAGGAGCGAAACAGTCCTGTCTGGAAAAAATTAACTACGGACACCCTAAAATAACGTATCATTTATAAAATAAATTTATCATAATATTCTATGACTATCATTGAAAAATCATTGCCTTAGGGTTTCAAAAATGTATAATATGTGAATTTTCTACTGTGCTACGTAAACCGTACAAAAATGCGGCTATTAACCATGCTTTTGATGCCGCTGAAAAAAAAATCGGTTCTACATTTGTTTGAACCATTCGAAATAGATCGCAAATATATTATGTTATGTTAAGTCTGATGTATGGTCATACAATTTTAAGCCCTCAGCGATAGAAGAGATTTTTTTTGTAATTTCAATTACGTTAAAATCCGAAAGTCTTTTCCGAGTTATCGAGGAGTTTAGGAGGAAGATGCAGCATTATCTAAATTGTGTAATTTGTACTCACAAGGTTCATCCAATAACAGTCGTCTTTTATCCATTCCTTCAACCTTTAAAGCAGTATTGCGCCGATGCCCGACTTAATTTTTTCAGTACTTTCACATGTTACACACAGAATTGCAACATAATGATTACACTATGAATGCCGAATTCGTCATTTTAGATAAGCATGATAGTAGAAATATAATTTCGTAGTTGGTTATTGAAAGTCATCGTAATGTATTTCTAATGTAAATGCTGATTAGTTATGTGGTCATCAATGATGGTTTGAAATCACTTCTGGATATATGGCTATCTGTAGGCTGGTGTTTAATACTCAATAATTTTTTTATCGGCCATAAAATACAGTTGCTATCAAAAATGTATTCTGAAGTATTATAACTGATAAGCATTCAAATACTTTTGGGTAATAAATGGCGGTATATTTCCAATTAATCGATCACCACTGGACCCTCTATAACTCAGCATTCGGAAATTTGACAGTATGTTACTACTAAGGACGAAAAAGCTACATAGTTTTTGAAAATTTATGTAGTGATGGCGGAGTTAAAAGAAAATAAAAATAAGCGCTCAAAAGAAACTCAATTTTCATTTTGGCATGGGTAAAATTTATTATATTATCTATAAACTAACTTTCGTACTTGTTTGACATATATGATTGTTCTTACACTTTCAAAATGCACAAAATATAAATATATTTTCAACAGCCGTTGATCTTTACGATAAATTTTTCTTCTGGCAGGATCACCGATTAGTTTTTTATAATTAATATGACCATTTATGCCTTCTTAGATTACCGTTCAAAGCCACCTATCCTCTCCCCAAGTTTTCACTTGTTACCACTCAAATAGATAACTTTTAAATTATCAACAAAGAAATAAAAGGAAGAGAAATCTGAATATTATTTTATTATTTATTAAGGTCCGCACAGAATTGGCTATCCGCATCTGGACCGCCATTTGAAGACCCCTGTACTGTGTTAATGCATTTGTAATGTTTGACACAAATTTAAATCATGAAATTTTGTGGAATTCTATAGCTGCGACAGAATTTTACGATGCGGTTCCGATATATAATCATAGCAAATTTTTGTTTGAAACTAATTCAAGCCATTTATTTTTTGTACAAGCTGTATGGCGATTCATGGCATATTTCAGTTTTTTTCTAAGAGGAGTTAAATTGTTTTGTTTGTTTTAATTCAATGAGTACTTACAAAAGTTTACAAAGAACAAGGGATGTCGTTGTAAATCAGTTCACTCTTGTTGGCAAATATCGCAAGGGACATATGTTGCCGCTTCAAGGTAGTCCAGGTGTTAGGACCTTTGACTTCGTAAGTAACCAATGGGCGTCGCCATAGATGGCGACACTTGGAGATGCGTTGACAATTTCAATTGATTCAGTACATATAATATTTTTAAAATTGAATTCCAACATAGCATTAGCTCCAAATCTTCATTTCTAAGCTGATAGGTACCTTTGAGTGGCATCAACGTACTTCATCAAGTGAGACCCGTGCAATAATGTATTTGAGTGACTTTTTTATTTTACATATAATTTATATTTCTTACATAATACGTCTTTTTGGATCTTACGACAAAAATAAACATTTTTTGTGTACCAAACAACACCACTCCCGTCAAAATGTGATTAATCTCAAGAGGTATTTCCAAAAAATTGCCTAATCATAGATATTATTGACTTAGCATATCAAATGTAAATATTACTACCGTAGTAAAATTATTGCATATCGTTTCTGGGCATGTTACGGATACTCACTTGAATTTAGTAATAGTAGTAATGAAAAAATCTAAAAATTATCTTCATATTTTTACATGTAAGTTGATTTCGACTCTAGTGTGAAATATATGTTATAAATATCAGCCACCATTAAACTTTTATTGGAAATAATGACTTATTTTCTAGAAAATATAGACAAAAAAAGCATTCATAACTTCATACCACTGTTAGCTTCTTCGATTTTCTGAATCCCCCTCATGCCGCGAGTACAGTACTAGTATCACAATGTCATGTTTGTTTTAGTAACGAAAGTATTTTGTTTCTAAGTTTTAGAGCTAGTTCGTCTTATTGTGAATATTGGTTTTTCGAGCGCGGCATACTGAAATTCTATTGCATTTCGGGTAATCTTTTCATTGGTTCAATATTTTTACAGGACAGGGTTATATTGACCTAGATCTATGGAGAAAAATCTACAAAATGTTATCACTCTTGAAATCAATAATTTTGTTGTCCGAAATCCGCAAAAAGTGTTCCACTTTGATATCACGTTTCAACAAGATGGTGCTTATGGGATCAATAAATTATTCTATAATTTAGTGATCGCATTAGTCTTAAATAGACATTTCTAATGAGGTGTCAGCAGACGATTAATTCTTTTTTAACATAAAATTTTGTAAAAATCATTTCTTTGATTAAAAAAGTGTGGGCAAACTCCATGGCTTCACTGTGTAATGATGAATAAGAAATATGTTTATAACTTTTGACGGTTTCGTTTGGTAACAGGAGCAAAAATTACATTCAAATAGAGAGGATTAAAAAACTTAGTATTGCATTCATTTTTCATTTTACTACCAAATATCTGTATCAGCTTTTTGGTTGAAAAAAGCGAAGAATTAACAATCTGAATTTATTCCAACTAGACCATTAGTTACACATCTTTTTGCCATCCTGTATATATCTTCATTACAGGAATGCAATCGTTTGACCATACCGAGGACGTACGGTTACATAAAAACCGGAATACAACTTCCTCATGCACTTTTAAAGCCTCTCTCCAAAGTTCGTTATTCTAATAAAAATTGTTGCAGTGCGCAATTTCACTTATTCACTTTTTGTCGACTATTACTGGCGTACATGCGATGATACGTTACCTCAAAAGTGCAGATATCACAGCCACTCAAATGAAAACACTGGCGTACTAGGCAAAATCGGTACATTCACGACCTCACCACCAACAAATGACACAACAGTTTATTCAACACTGATTTAACAAGAATTTAAAAAGACTGAAGTTCTTGAATATCAGGTCCTTCGCAAAGGATTCGCGAAGCCGTAACGCGTTCAGTGAAAGTGCGGTCTTGACTGAAAACGCGTATGAAGCAGAAGTGTCGTTATCTATAATGTGTACTCTTGGTGGTGAAGACGTTGTAGAAGAAGTGGACGACTTAGTAATTCACTAATGAGAGTTCAGATTATTTATTTCAATTCTTTCAGAGCCCACTATAACTCTTTAGATATACATTGGGATTACAAAGTACGTTATTCAACCACAAAACTCCTCCTGGACATTTCTGGGGGTGAGGAGCGGAATATACAAAAATGTTAAATGGAATATGGGAGTGAGAGCTCCTTTGAAAGAGCTATCCAAAACAAACAAAAAACTGGGCTTAACCAAAGTATCAGTTATTTTTTTTCAGACATGATTATCATCAATAGGAATGGATATTCGATGTTTTCTAATCTTAGAAAGCTTTTTTGAATGAACCCCCATTCGACGTCAGATCACGTGTAAGATGTTAAGACCTCACCCATTCTTGGAGAGCTTAGACCTTGTGTTCGTTTCTGTTTTAGCAACTACTACTATTACACATTCCTGTTCTTTAAAGATCATGCATAATTACTAAAATATACAGTATCTGCCTCTGCGTCAGGTAGGTTGACTCCATTTATACGTGCAGCAGTAACGGTGTGGTTATTTCGATCGACTTAATCTTTTTCAATATTGGAATTTTTGGAAAACTACATTTTGAGAAAATGAATTGAAGTTCAAAAAATGTTAATACTTTCTCAAATTAATTCCAAATGACGAAACGTTTCAAAAATTCATCCAAAATCTTAATTTCTAAATTTATATCACTGAGGGCAAATGTGAGCTTTAAACTAATTGGCGCCCTGTCATTCTTTCAAGTAATAGTTATCATATTTCAATGTGAATATTTTGTTTTGAACTCATTATCCTTGTACTGTCACAATGATTTTATAACTCACCTAAAGGTAGCTTTGTATCCTATAACCACTTCAAAGCCATAACAAAACCTGCAAAAGCACTCTACATGCAAATTGTATTCACTTTGTTAAGCTCGATTCACCGAGTTATCTTAGATTTTGACGGTGGCACGAGTACTGCGAAAGCTAATGTTATACTGAAAAAGTATTTCGCCGCCTAAGACAGAACGCGGGCAGTCGAGGCCATTCGCGAGACCATTCAACAAGTGACCAGTTGCTCAATGAAGATCATGGTAATATTCTGAGGGGCTGCTGAAGAGGGGCGCTTGAGGTCAAAAGTACTAATGTGTAATTTTGGTCATTAGTGTAGAATGCATTGGTAGTTATTATGTCACTAAGGTTAATTGTTTTTTTATGTAGGGTCCTCATTGCGCTGTTCAGACATTTTTTATATCGCTCTAGAATGGAATTAGAAATGCCATTTAATGGTTATGCGTAAGTAATGCTGAGGGAATTAAGGATAAGGTATGAAGTATTTGGTCGTGTGAAAGGTATATTGCATAAATAATATTGCTAGAATATTTTCGCAACAAAGGCAGAGCTATGATACCGGAATACCGTGACTGGAGTTAAGGAAAGATTGTGGAGATGAATGTTTAACAGATTAATGTTGTGATAGGTCTCGGTACCAGCCAGGCCTTGATGTTCTGTAGTAGGCTCAGAGGGAGGCGGAATCGTGGAGGAGAGCTCTGAAGAATAGATTCAGTTGATCTATCTGGTAAAAATAACCCAGATCACTCGACTGCTTGTAGATAATAAAGTGGCCTTAAGGAAAATATCGATAAGTTGGGTTGCTCATCGCTGAGCATGCTCAAATATGAGATAAGCAATTCAATAGTACTTAACTCTGAACCGAAATGTACTCGTGCAAATCGGGCCTTTAGTAATTTTGGCTCCCACAACACAGTATGAGTAACTTCTTGGTTTTTCATGAGAAGTGGGTGCGCGCTTGACATGTATTATATACAGTACTGAATGGAACATTATGACAGTACAATTCCCATTGAAGAGAGTAGTTTTAATTGGTAACTGTTAGTTATATCGAAAACATACCGTCAATTATAGATGTATGTTGGCAAATAAGTGGTAATAAATATTCCCGTAGCTGAATAAGATGTATCATAGAATAACCTAATACTAGTAGGTTATTCTGTGACTATCAATAGAAACAAAGTTATACGAGTGCTGCATATATCGATAAAACCTGTATCTCTAATGCCGTAACATTTTTTTTCATATATCAATTGCCTATTGATCAATATTTCTAATGCCGTAATATTGATCAGGTGAAGGCTAACCTTCTGACGCCATAAATACTCTAACAATAATATTGAGCACAAAATTGATACGTAAAAATGTAGATGCTTTCATGGTGTTTACTTTCTTGCCGTCATACCAAGGAAGTGTGTGTGAAAATGTTCATAATTGGTAATAATATCCTTATCATGCGTTCCAATAGGTGCACAAAACAAAATATTCAGTTCACATGATGGTTAAATGTACGTTCATTTCTATGTCTGTTTAGCATCCTGTATTGGCCTTTCGGTTTTCATGACGATTAATTAATAATAGCTAAATCATGTTCCTCTGGGGGTGATATTCTCCACGTGATCTGATGTTTGTATTTTTTGAGTCGCTAGTCTTTAGAATGGCACATATTCAAGTGGATAAATAGTAGCAACGGTTAATTTTTTGTCGAGCTCCGCATCAACGTAATTCAGACCGTATAAAATTTTGATTAATACTGCTGTTCTAAATCAACCAAAAATCATTCGACATTTACCTCAAAATCATAAATCACTTTGAAATATTGATCACGTATGGACGAAATTTTCGACGCCATAATATTACAATAATATTGCACGGATGACAAATGCATACGTGAAACGGATATGCATGCATGGTGTCCACTTACTTCCTTATTGTTCTACCATGGAATGGTGTGTGAAAATATGCATAGAGGACGACACTTGGAGATGAGTTGATGTTGCTATCTATCACACCCTTGACAGGGTTACGTATAATATATACCATCCGATTGCTATCTACACCTAGACCGCCAGGCTATACTAACGGGTCTAGGCTAAAGACGAAACATGCATGTCTAATTCATACACTTAATAATATACTTAATCAACAAGATAATTTTTACAAATGATTTAAAGCATGCAAATTCTTTGTGATTAGCTTGATTTTACAGATACACCCAACTTTGCCGCCGCATAATTTTGGTGATATGAAAATTTTATTAAAACTAAGAATCGACTCAAACAATCTCAAACTCTGATTTTAAAAAATAATTATCTAACTGTATGTATTTGAATAATTAATAAAATAAAATTATATCTTCATCGCCGTTAAGACTGCTAGTACTGCAACTCAGTTATTGCATTTTAATCACTAATTGATTTGTATAGGTGTAAAGTTAATAAATATGTTTTAATCTGACATGGATATAGGAACATCAACCAAGTTTTCCTAATGAACGCGTAAACTATATTTGGGTTACAAAATGCTCTTAGCAAATCTTGAGCAACACTATCACCTGTGCAATAGTTCAACCTCCAATATTCATTTTTGAATAACTATGATCAAGTACGAGCTAATTGTAGCAGTGCATGAGCACGTAGGCATCGCAATTAAATTTTTAATTCAATTTAACTGTTCCCCACCCCCTAAGCAATCGATGTATAGGAATGGTGATTTTTTTTAATTGGAGATACGTGTTTAACGTCAAGAAAATGCATGTCACTCATTTCCTTATGTCTGTTTCTGTGACGGTCTGTCCGTTAGCGTTTTTGTCACCACGTAATCTCAGTAACCGCTGCATTCATTGTGATTTAATTTGGCGAACGATATATTCGTATGCTGTGTGATTATGGTATATATTGCTGCTATATCTCTTCTTGTCACTATTTTTTTGAATGGAAAATTACAACTTTCCTAATGAATTCTTATTATCCGTATTCAGGTAGAACGCAAATATATGTTGTAGTAGTAGCAGTTGATGAAACAGAAGAGGGACAAACGTCAGTACTGGAGTAAAGGTGTCCACCGGGGACAGATCAATAAATACTCCATCGTCACTGGATCAAATTACTCGATTTCCCAAAACTATGTCACAGTAATAGCCTAGTGTAAACATTTCATCAAAATTCGAACGATATACTATACTTTCCAAGTTATAGAGGTGCCAAGGATTACTGGACAGACGTAAACGACAGACATACTGACTGAAATGCGTATCATGGTTTTTAATTAATGTATATGTCGTGTTACACCAAGAAAACATAGTCTACATAAAATATCGAATTCTAATGTTTCGCTTATTGACATGTGAAGTGAAAGAAAAATGAATAGGCTACACTTTCATAAGCCATTTTTTTAAGTAAGGATGGTTGCTTTCATTACCTAATTCCAGCCGTATTTCATCAATATCATCAAGACTGATACAGCAGTTATATACCGCCAAGTTGTAGAAATTCATCATCATCACACTAAATTCGATGCTTGCGCTCAAAAAATTTCCGGCAAAATAAGAGGGGCCATAATGGGGATTCCCCCATTATGGCACCCATATTCATAAAATGTTTTAAATACGGCAAAAAATCATCTAAAACTCGTATAACATGCATCAGTAAAGTTTGTAGTAGTTGGGAGTTTTGCTAATTGTTTCGTTACTACTAAACCAATTAACACAACATATAACTCCGTAAATTTCACCAAAGACAAACAACAGCCTTTTACCTGTGGAAACATACTCTAGCCAAAAAATATGATAATTGAACGCTTCAAAAGCAAGTCTCTATTCTTTTATATAAATTTAACCCTCTTTAATATACCTTTTATTCGGTTGTACCTTTATTCGAACAAATGAAAAACAAATGAACTTATGGCTTTTCTTCTTCCTCCTCTACGCCAACTTTGAACTTGGCTTCATAATCTTTCATCCACTTCTCCTTTAAGATCTCCCCCAACCTGTACCCAATTGCAGCATCTGTAGCGATTGTATTGGCCCGTGGCAGCTCTCTCAGTATGCTAGAGTCTGCAACTCTTAAACACCTCACTCTCCGTAGCTCCAGGTTTTCTTTTACTACAGCAGTTTCATCACATTCCGGACCCATTCTGGTTGTTCCACCGACGCCACCCATTGGAAATACCATGTTTTCGATATAACATTGCACATACCTATTCGAAGGAAATGATCTGAAGTGAGGGCTTTAGCTAAGTATTCAGTGATGAAATCCTTTTGAAGTTGTAAAAACTCCCTGGAGACCTTTTTTGAGTGACATACCGTGCCCATTTTAATTGTTACAACGACACCACACATCGGAATTACCTTGTTCTAGATATAGCATTCGGGTAGAATGAAATAGAATCTATCACAAAACTAATCAAACACTTATGTATTTAACTCCTGATCTACCTTGAACACATACAAAAACAGAAAGTAGATACCATGAATCGCTATTCGAAGTTCCAAAAAACAATAATACGATGTAAATTTTGTTAGCTCCCGATCTATAACAGTGTCTAAGTTCGTTAACATAATGAATGATATGTTCAGTCTCCTCTGATTGATAAAGTGTCGTGTGATTAGAATACTAACCTTGTAGAACAAAACTTGAAATTCCTGCAGTTGGGTATATCTATGTCCATGAACTCCCCACCTATATCCTCCATAACAGTGGTCAAGTTGGTGATGTAATTGAATCCAGATAACATTGTATCAAAATCCCAAGAGTCCTCATCAGAAAATATGCTGCCCTTGATAAAAGGATCGCCCAACAGGTGCGTTTCGTTCAGGTTCAATTCTCCTCTGGATAATGGATGTATCAATGTTACCAAGAATAGTACTATCGGTTTATCCTTGTTCACTTTCAACAACCTGCCTATGATCTTGGGGTGGTAGTCCATGACTTCCAACCAAGCCAATAAGCTCCTGTCGTCTATCTTGAAATACATGTGTTGAACCGACAAGTTTGGTAGAGTAGTTCCGGTTTTTTTTGTGAGAATGTAATTGACAAAATTATTGACATTGGTGTGAGTGAATCTCCCTTTTCTTAAAAGTATGTATTCAAAAGTGTTTTGGTATAATTCATTTTCATGATATTTATCTGGCTCGCATTTCGGACAAGTACGGTTTATAGAAAGATATACTGGTAGGGTAATGTGTATTTGTAGATATTTCCCAACTGCTGGTATATACGCATTGAATGGCAGTTTCAATCTATCCAGATACCTCCTATCTCCAATACCGCTCAACAAGAGAAGCTTGGGGTTATTAATTGGCCCTGCAGTTAGGATTACTTCTTTCTTAGCTCTTAAAAACAATTTTATTCCGTCTATGGAAACATTGACTCCGGTTGCCCTCTTATCAACAGGTTCAGTAATTCCGATTGATTCAGCCACGGTGTTTTTACTGAAGAAGAAATTTGGACGATCTTTGATGGAAGTAAGAAAAGCTTTCGCCATATTGAATCTTTCACCATCCTTCGTCATCAAAAAATGGCTGATTATACCAAGGGAATGCCTTTTAGGCATTCTTTTGCTACCAGCTTTGATGTAATAGTCTTCTAGCATATCTTTGGCTGATTCATTGTAAACGACATCTTGGAGGTGTATGGGTCCTTCCACGCCATGAGCGTAGTAAGTCGCTTCGTGACCAGTATAGTTTTCCAGGTGCATGAAAATATCCCGGAAGATGGACCCATCCCATTGAATAAATCCATTCTCATCGTAGTCTTCTGGAAGACCACTTATGTATAACATGTTGCCTATTGAACTAGTACCGCCAAGCACTTTACCTCGAGTTATTCGGCATCTGTAGAAACAAATCCATTTTAGATTATATTTGTTTTTACCTAATAGATTACATATATATCATTGGCGTGGCCCCATAGACATTCGGGATTTGTGATAGTTTTATGCCATCGTTACGAGTATTACTCTACCTACTTATTAAATCCTGTGTTTTCGCCCGAATCGTAGTAGTAAAATGATATCTAAGTGTGTGGTTGAATTACGTTCGTTACTAGTGCGCCCGGCACACAATCACAGGACAGCAAACTTCGGGGAGTCCCGATGTTTAAACATGTCGAACATCAGCTGTCGCCTAATGTGATTCGAGATCACCCGGTGCAGATTTTTTTTGGGATTGCACATTCCGTCCTTACCCGTACGGTTTAATCAAGTTCGTTTAAAACTGTCACGAATCCCGAAAGTCTAGGTATCACTTCATAGAGTAAAATTCCAGAAATCCCAAGCACAATTTATTTTCAGCGAATGAAGAATTGTGATCGCGGATCAAGGAAAAGTATTGCGACTGAAGAACTTATACGCACAATTCGTATGAAATAAAATTAGACTATTTCTGAGCTGCCAACGACCAAACATAGTTTGCATTGAGGATAATATGGCTAGATTTCAGAAATATTTCAGAATCTTGAGCGCTTCGATTATGTTTCAGTGATGCCTTTAACATAATTTCTGTAGCACGTGATCTTTATGAATGTTGGTTTCCGAACATGCATAAATTATATTTGTTAATGTAATATAATGCATAATATCGTTCTTTGTTTTAGCAGATATGCTCATAAAACTTTAGTTCTAGAATCTTACCTGGGATCTCTAAATCCGAGACATGCTCTTGGTTCTTTCAACATGAGAAAATGCCAATCCTCCTCTGAACCAATTAAGGACGTAAAGAGTCCTGGTACCTCCGTACTTGGACTTGGATAATCGCCAGCTTCTATCAAAAGGACACTCCATAAGCCATTTTCTGTTATTTGATTCGCTACAGCACAGCCGGCTGCTCCACCACCTACTATTATGAAGTCGAACACAGTTTCCTCTTCCTTTAAATGTTATTAAGTTTTTCAGCTCGATACATATGAGAAATAAATACACGAGTACGTCAAAATAAATGTTCATATATTAGCTATTTATGCAACCAATTATTAAATTACTAATAATGTCCAATGAGTGATTTTGCCTGATGAGCTCTAGTGTACCCTGGAATGACGCACGAGTTGAACAAAATTTCATTTCAAAATGTGGTTCATACAAGATTTTTCCTATTTAAACCAGTAACATATTTTTCAAAAAATCTCACAGATTGCACAGATTGTATCCCTTCATGATCAATATCTGTGCACAAATTGAATACTTTCGTTTTCATTTGACTTATTAGTTTGCGAAAACAATGGTATTAAGTAAAATGACTAGATACCACCCATGCATCTCACTGAAGGAGAATTTTATTTGTGAAACTGTGTGTTAAATACACAATTATTTTGTCTGCATGAAGGAAAAGTTTCACCAAGTAAGATTTTCTACAATCTACGTGAATTAATTTGCTAATTAGGCACACATAAAAATGTTTAATGCCATACAAATTTCTTCGATTATGATGTTGATTTAATAATGAAAAATGTATTTCCAAACTATAGAATTATGACCTAACAAGATCAAGACATGCAGATAAAAATATTGAGGAATTAATACACAGTTTCACAAATAAAACCCATTTTTTTTCAGTTACGCGTTTTCGATTTATATTTAAATCATAGTCGGAAAGTCGGTTTTTTTTTGACAGACAATGATTTAAATATAAATCGAAACGAATCACTGAAAGACTAAATAGTTTTATTTGTGAAACAGTGTGTTGATTACACAATCTTTTTATCTGCATGATGGAAGAGTTCCACCAAGTAGAGCATCTACAACCTAGTGCATTTGTAATTTGAGTTTTTTCTAACTTTCCAAGCATATAGATTGGCCTAATGAAAATTTCAAAGAATGCCACAATAAGCTAGATACCTAGGTACTTATAGTCTTACTGTGGAAATAAAAAAAAATCGATTTTGAGTAGATTTTGAAGGTATTTTTATTCGGTACTTTACCTTTAATATTTTCTCGCTAATATCTTTGGGGTACAAATCTTCAGGATCTCCGATCAACTTGACATTGAAAAATAAAGCATTAACGAGCAATACAAATGCGTTGAGAAGAGATCCTCTCACATTTGAAACATCATACTTGATAATCCCGTACATTCTAAACTATGAATTTTGTAATTGCCCTAAAAAACATATCTGTTTACAATAAATTTGACAAGGCTATTTCAATGACAGATTGTGACGTGGAACACAAAATACGAGATGTAGCTTTCAGTTGCACTTGATCAGTGTTTGGGACGTTTCCTACGCATATGCAAGTATCCGTTTCCGCTGCATCGATTTTGATGAAAGGTGAAGGTGAAGGGTTATGATGCTGATATATATTGATAATAAATCATTGCCACATAAGCGGCGAACTAATCATCAAAAATCTATAATAAAAAATATAATTTTCTTCACAACTAACATTTCAATGCTTTTCTAACAAGTATTCCATTTTTTTGTGTGTTTATAATAGTTTCCAGAGGAGCTCTGTTTACTTCAATCAAGAGTATTAACATCTTGCGATTCCCTCCAAGTAATTCATTTACTTGTCTGGCATCGCCGTATTCGTCAAAGGCAATTTAGCGTGTCTTTGTTTCCGAGCCCGTTAGTTTGAATCGGATTTAATTTTTAACAACATCCTCTCAGGATGAATGTTCTGATAAAAAGTTGGGGTTGTGACTGTGGTGAGGATCTCATACAAGTGTATAGGTGTTGATGTGATATGTGAGTTGTGAATAAATTCTATTACAAATAGTGGACGTATATCTTTAGGATTAATTACAGATACATATTTTTTATAGTTTGTTCATCTGTACAAATCTTCCAAACTTGAATTAGGAAAAATACGATATGACGTAGATAAATATAAGAAAGAAGTCACATTGGTACAATTTTCATACTTTTTTGTTCTTCTTTTTAAGGTTAATGAATCAACAGTAACTTTGATAAACGCTCATTAAAATTATAGAATGTTTATATCAATAATAAATTATATAAAATTATATAATGAAGTTGAACTATTTGCTCCAAGATCATGAATTGATTCAGTCAACACTATAGTATTCTCCTAGGTTATATTTTCTCTGTTTTGTGCTAAGATTATGACATGCTCTATTTGAGATTTTGGTATTCTCACTTCCAAGACATTCCCAGGTTTGAATTGAATATCAAAAGTTTGATTTCGGACTTCCATTGTCTATAAAATTTTGAGTATCACGACGTTTCGATTGATATGCTATCTTCAATCGTCTTCAGGTGAACTGGCGAACACGTTCCTTTCATGCCCGTCCGGTGACGTGTCGTTGTGCGCGGTCTGTTCTGATTGGTTCCCGATGCGCGGTATTCCGGTCTGCTGACGTGGCTGTTTGTCGGTCATTGTTTGTTGTCTGGTCCAGTCGTAGTCTATTGATCTTCTTTATGAGTGGCTGCCAGATTGGTTTAATGTCTAAGCTGGGTTTGCTGTACACTTTGCTGTTGTTGGTGATGAATGCCGGCTCCTTGAATTTCCTTCGATACCAACGCGGTTCCTTGGCAATAACCTTAGCGTCGTCCCAAGCTATTTTATGGTGCTCCGTCCATGCGTGGTCAGCTATTCCAGATTTTCCTGTCTCTGCTCGCTGGGTGTTGAGACGATGTTATTTGATTCTTACTTCCAGTGGCCTTTTTGTTTCTCTAACATAGATTTTACCACATTGACATGGTATCTGGTAGATGCAGTCCTTTGTCTCTTGAGATTCATTCCTGGGCTTAGTTTTTGTTAGGATACTTCTGAGGGTGGCAGTCCTAGAGAATCTCGTTTGGATCTTGTATCGCTGACCTATTCTTTTGATTCCATTTGATTGAATTGAATATATTTACTTGAATTTACTCTTTATGATCAAAAACACAGTATTCTTACTCTATGATTATCATAGCTTTGCGCATGTAGGAAGACATGGTATACTTGAATGAAAGCACATATTCTTGGTATGAAAATTTAAGTGTGAAAAAAAAGTTCTCTATATTCTTGGTTCTCATGAAAATTACATACCAAAAGGCTCAATTCCCATCTCATCGGGTCTGCTTTTCATATGGTAAATTTTCATACCAAGCTTACGAAGGCGAATTATGCATACTTTTAGTTCAAGGCGATAGACATAAGTTTCATAGAACATAACAGACTCTACAAGGTAAGACATTTATAGCAGTTAGTTCGATAATAAATTTATGTGGGCGTTATAGAATATTTATATTGGTCGTTTAACATTATGTGTAAATTACTGTCATAGATAATGCACTTTTTATATGCCGTTTATTTCCAATCACATCGACCAGAATAAAAGCTGTGCTGTTATATTTATTATTGCAAGATTATCTACTAGATATTAACTTCAATCAGTACTGTAGCAGTGGCTATAGTTGTTCCAAATCTTAACTCACATTTCGTTCAACAACTCCAAAATCAGCTCTTAACTGCCGCAATATTTTTGCATCTAGTTCAAATATCCTAAAGATAAGGGATATGTATTAACTTATTATATATTATAACATATTAAGCTAACAGGAAGATCTGAAGGAAATCATTTATTGTGTGTCTGGAGCGGTGTCAATTATGTTATATAGAAATAAATAAACAAAATATTCTTCAATACGCAAATTCTGTGATTATTTGCATAACAGAACAGCTACTATGATTCTGAGATAACCGAGGACTGATTTTTACCTTACACTGCTTCGTTTGATTATTTAAATAACTTTTAAGCTCTGTTATCCAAAACCATCAAGCGTATTCTGTAACAACCAACTGTTGTATAAGCTTGATACATCATCTGATCATTTAATACACCTATTATGTCTTGGAATAACAACGATGGTATTATCTGGATGTTCTAAAAGGTGTTCAATACAATAGATCGATTGCTACTGATGTGTAATAACATTACATAACAGTTATTTGGTGAAAATTTCATAGGATTAATGGTAATTTTATACACACAATAGTGGCGGTACGTGTACTATTGTAACATGAATATTTGCTATAAAAACATTAGGAATAATTTTTTATGCACTACATTGCAAAGAACCATTATATAATGACATAATTTTCGATACCAATAATTTGGAAACTGCCACAAGTCGTGGCTTCACTCATATGGTAGAATCTAGATAACTGGTCGATGTGCTAAGTGCATACTCTCCATTAGCCACTTGTCATGCTGAAAACATGTATGTTAGCCTATATGCTCATCAGTGCAACTCAGTTAGGTACAGTAGGGAGTAAGTGATATTTTTACGTGTGTCTGTCAGATATAATTATGGGAATAATGTTGAAGTAGAAGTATTAGCTCTTTACTATAATATGGTAGCAACACCTTGTATTATCAATTTCGCCGATAGATAGCCTAGTAGATCTATCATAAAGCCGAATTGTACCAAAACGACATCCTTCGAGTTTCATGACCACACCTTCAAAAGGAAAAGACATGAAAGTGCGTAAAGTCATTCGAAACCAACAAGGCTTCTGATCCTGACATGATTTTGGCCGTCACATCGTGGTGTCCTAAGGCTCCGGCAATTTCCCAGAAAAGTGGAAATGTTCGTATGTTCAACTGATGCATTAATAAATAATAAAAACCAATCCAACTAATGGCAGCCCATAATTCTGCTTCCTATTCATTAACTGAAATTTTGTTAAATATTTAGAACGTCAATACCTTATCAACGTCAGACAATATCTGAATTCTAATACCAAAGATTTACTGAGGACTCCGTAGCTTACGTCACACAATTATGAAGTGTTCTTTTGGAGCTATGCACTTCGTGGCTTCTGTTACTTACAAGGCTTTCCATCACCTGTGGCATGCACCTCTTCTTTACAAACTTATTCCGTCCTACGACCTGCTAGCAACACTTTGGAACTGTACAGTGATCTCCCTTTACGACCGTAAAATATCCATTCTGATGGATAGATTTTATATGTTCTTTCTGTACGGTTGCTTACAGGGATCGGTTTTAGCTCATTGATTTCTAATCCACACTAATAACGTCGTTTTCAATATTACCACTGCTCTGTGAACGACAGTCCTTTGCACACAGGCATACAGAGCAGCAGGCCCATCTATGTAGCTCAATTGAATAAAAGAAGACTGACAACTACTTTCTCTCTGACAAATAATATGAAAGTTGGTACTGTACACTGCCAGATAAGATGCATTGTCCTTTGTTTTGGGTTTATCAAGAACGAAAATGCATCATCTTTATTCTAATCTTTAGCCTTTTAACCACTCAAAGCAGTCAAACTTGTCAATAAAATTTTAATTTTTCATATTTTGTTCTTTGATAAATGCTGCCGAGGCAGGCGAAACAGTAGTGAAGATATCCAAGTCAATTCTATTTGGTTTTAGATAGTCGCCAGCAGTACCACCATAAACAAAAAAATCAGATAACAGCACCATCTGAATATTATTTTTTATATTTATAGCACACACTGCATTTCGTAAACATAACCCGGAGAATGTGGAGGTAGTTTCAGTCACTAAGGCGCGCTTAGCTTGGCCTGTGTAATTATAGACATAAAGTCTGCCCAGACAAATTCCACTGATAATGCCTTTCAAACCAATCTAAACCTGGTACCTGCTTGTACGATCATTCTATTACATATATTTATTGATTTTAAATGTCTCAAAACTAACTTGTATATACTGAAATATTATAGTTCATCCTTGACTTTATTATTCCAATACTCTGATATCATCACTCCTACTTTCCTTCCAATCATCATCGTTGGAGCGTTGGTATTCCCACTGATTACATTAGGCATAATACTAGCATCTGCTACTCTCAGTCCGTTCACACCCTTGAGCCGTAGCTCTGAGTCCACTACAGCTGTAGGGTCACTCTTGGGGCCCATCTTGCAAGTACCAACTGGATGGTACAAGGTACTGCTCATATGTCGTATATAACATTTCCAATATTCATCAGAATCAAACTGGTACTGCTCACATGCTGGATTGATTTGCTGGATGAGTTCGGGATTGTATTTTGACATGGAATTGGTCCTTAGCATTGCTTGGAGATATCTAAAAAATACAGAACTAGTTATACACACAGTACACACGTACTTATTAGTGAAAGGTTAGAACCAGATTCGTTGATTCAGTTGATACATACTATAAAAGATCATGTAGATTGTAGATGCTCTTACTTAATGAAACTTTTACATCATGCAGATAGAAAAATTGCGTAATTAACACGCAGTTTGACAAATAAAACTCTTTCTTTTAGTGACGCGTTTCGATTTATATTTAAATAATCGTCAGACTGTCAGATTTGACTAGGCTATCCAGATTACTTGCCAACATATTAACTAGTCCTAGTAACTAACTAACTGTGGACTTTTAAAACGATACATCTGATGTACATAGTAGATTTTCAGTGCTTCAGACAAATTAAATCCACTTGAAATTTTTCATGCTGTACGGTTTTTAGTTTGCAATTTTCCAAATTGGACTAATTTCAGTTGTCACTGTAGATTACTGCATCTTCACTGAATGGTCCTCATGGATAATGAGGAACGTGCTATTATTTAGCCTTTTAAAAATGGTAGTAGGTTGACTCTATATTCCACGTGTGGTTATATCAGCTTTTGGGATTATGATCGTATTTTTTAGCATATTTTAAATATATTGTGAATTTTGGAAATTTTTCAATCACTTTCCATCACAGCAGTAGTCCATTTTTGCGTGGCAAGTTTTGTGTTATAAGGTCATATTAAAAGGTGTTTGTGTTTTCGTATTTTCTGTGCCTATTGGTGTGGGAAGTAAAGATAAATCTTGAAATAGATCCATTGACCACAGAGGATTACTGGATCTAATTGTATGTATACAAATGCCCATTAGTTATTTCAATGAAGTTCGAGCATAACCAGCAAAGCTCGAGCATATCATTTCTTTGCTGTCCAAACGATACTGATGAATAGCCTGTACTTCACGTTCAGTGTTATCAGTTTATCGAAGGTTTTGATTGGATCTATTGATCCACTTGAATAAGTTTTTAACTATTGAAATACCTATACATTTTTATAAAACTTGGATATTTCTAGAATCATTAGAGATTTAATTTTTTCAATAGATATTTTCTATATTTTTCCAATTTAATTCCAAAATCCGATTGAACCCTTCATCCCTAAGCTGATATCATTGCGAGGAACAGCCTCAACCTACTTGACTCCATTTGTTTCATACCTGACTGCTTCCAATTGCGTATTTAAGTCATCTTCTTCTGGATCCGTCAAATATCCAGTATTTATAATTGGTGCATTGTATATGTCCTTACTTTTTAGAACTATATTACCCTTGGACTTTGGATTAAGTACTTGTGTACACATGAGAAGAATGGGATTCGTTTTGCTTATCTCTATCAGCTTTTTCGATATTTCCTCATTATATCCCATTGCCTGAAAAAAGGCATACATTAACAATTATCAACATTGAATGTATATGATCGGTTGGTTCACGTAACAAGGCTGGTGGGAATGTGGGTTAGTAAACTTTTTATAAAAATTATTTATTTTTTAAGTTATTTGCGATTGAAAATTCCATTTTTTCACCAAAGAATGAGTAGTAGTAGTAGTAGCAGCCTGGCAAGTAGGCTATCTTTGGCCCTTTTTGCCGACCCCGAAGGAGGTATCACTAGAACTATGGCAGACATGGTAGTTCCTTAGTGGCGAACCTTCCAGACCTTTTAATAAAGGTGATGATGTCAGCTAAATAGCACTCTTCCCTGTCAAACTGCTGTGCCGAACACCTCAGCCCAAAGGACGCTGGCTATGGCACACTCACCCAGGAAGGGGAACAAGGTCTCATCCTCCCTCCTCCCAGCACTTCTGACAGATTGGGTCTTTGAACACTCCTATGAGTTTCAGGTGCCTGTTCAATCTGCAGTGACTTGTGAGGATCATTAATAACCAGTTGAAGTGAATTCTCCCTCCGGTTCAATAGCTATAGCTCCCTACGTTTGTTGGGGCATGCTATGAACCTCTTGGACTGCCTGCAGTCATTTCTCTCCATCCATGCTTTCGCAAGTTCGTTATACGCCCAAGCATCTAGGGCATTACTGACCTGGCCTCTGCTAATGCCCAGCAAGGGTTCGAGGCCAATGCATGCGCCCTTGCTCCCGTCCTCGCCAGGCAGTCTGCTTTCTCGTTACCTGGAACTCCGCTGTGACCAGGGACCCACATGAGGGTCATTTCTAGACCAGTGGTGATCTGATCATATGAGATGCTACCGCTCTCAAAGCTGACTGACTATCGGAGATATATAGATGTCCTGCTCCGTGCACTATTGTACTTCTGCTGAATATGCCACAATTAGGATGACAACTATCTCCGCCTGAAAAGCTGACTTGTGGGTTCCCAGCTCTACGCTTTCCTCCACACCTCTACATTCCAGGCATAAAAGAATAAGTAAGTAAGCGCAATGGTTTAGTGTCACGATAAATTTCACAAAATATTCGTTAGATAATTTGCAAAAAAGAATCTGCTAGTTAAATTTTATATAATATAACAAAGATTATTAAAATGAATAAAAAAACAATACTGGTGGCAGCAACATAAAATATAAGATTTTTCACGAGTACAGTAAATTACTCAAAATGATTAAAATCCTCGTAGGTTTGATATGAACAGAGCTAATTGATTCGACTCCACCTTTTATTTCTTATCATCAAATGACAAATTAAACAATTCAAAATAAATACCCGCAAAAATTCTTGTAGCAGATAGGGTTCAGCCGTAGGGAACATAATATGATGTATTTGTACATTTGGATAAATTGAGTCGTTTTTCGTGTTTATGAATCCAACCAAATTCGTTATAGATATATCAGCTAAACCTCCTGTTCTACGTGTGATATACTCATAAACCGCATCTAGATTTGTGAAAGGAGACTGTGGTTTCTCGGCATTTTGGTCCACTTTCAAAAAGAAGCCGAGGAAGTTCAAGTGGTCTTCCAGATTTTCTCCCACTGAAGGAATATCTTTGATGACATCAATGTCGAGACTTTGGAGGTGATCCTTTGGGCCAATTCCAGATACCATTAGTAGATGTGGAGAATTGATGGCACCTGAAACAGATCAAACTGTTTCATATTTCATATGTGATCTTGAGGAATGTTTGTGTTTTCCAAAAATTTGCGAAAGCCTGTAACTAGCAAAATATTTGCTGAAAGTTATGTTTGGATTGTTGTTGGAAACACAGATGTTAAAAAAATATTACTCACGTATTCTATTATCTATAGAATTTGTTTTCCGAAAAATTTTAATCAATATCATCGATCAATCGGAAAGTTATTAAAGACACGTTCTATAGATAATAAGATTACAAACTTAAGCTTATATTTGGATCATTTAAGACAATTTACGTCAATTTTTTCAATAAATAACCTCCAGGCAGTAAGTCTATCGTGTTCCAGAAACGATCTGAGAGAATAAATGTCTGTTCACATTGACCTCCAAACGCTGTAGGCTGGATCTCCCCAGAAGCTGGGGTTCTTCGAGAGAATTATTTATCCAGGTATGGAAGGTTCGACCTGGTAAGAAAGAGTCCTTTATTTTTTTTTTCTAGTGTTTTGGTCTCTTGGTGCTATTATCCAAAACACCTCGGTCGAACATTTACCATACCATCTTTGTAGGTCCTTTGTAATTTTAAGACACTGGAAATGGATTTTTGAAAAACTTTTGAATAAATCTGCATCGTTTTCCAATTAGCCAGAATCACCGGGTCTATGAAAAATCTAGTACGACAGGAATGGACTTGTTACAAGCTCATTAAAAAAATTATCAGACGGTTTGACTTGTTATTTGATAAAATGCCCATTTTTATAGAAACAACTCTTGTTTAAAAAGCAAATCTGTAAATTAATGGTCCAAACATTATTTCAAAGACAGGAGGTAGTTATCTCAAGAATGACTCATTTCATGGATATTAAACAAGAACATATTTTTTTAGCTTGAAGGTTCAAATTGTGAAAACATTATTTATATACTCTTATCGGACCTGGTGTCACGATAAATCAATCAAGGCTAATCCATCTTTCTTGACCTACATGAGCCAAATGTGTTACAATTCTGTGCGGTTCTAATTGGGCGGCCATTATGTTGAAATATCCTGATTTATACAGAATTGTTCAAAAGGTATTCAACCTCCCGCGACAACTTTGAGATTTTAAAGACCTCCCATGAGTAGATACTTAAGGGAGGTCTTTAGATGGAAAGATATTTTGTATGAATTTGAAAAATATCCTCATATTCCGGGTCATATTCTCGTTGGTTAGAAAGTTTTGTTTACCACCCTCCTAAAGCCGGTCTTTTTTCAAAATCAACCAGATTCTGACAGTATTCCATAATTAGTACTGACTTAACTATAGTAAATACACGTTTTTATCTATACGCAGATCAGTTGCTACCAAATTCATGATTTGCCTCTCTATGGCACTCGATAAGAAAATCATTTGTGAATTAATAAATATTAATTTAGTACAGTGTAAATTCCATGAATACAATAAGCAATGAAGATTTAAAATTGATATTGACATCATTATTTTACCACATATTGCGCATACTCACCTGCCGACAGTATAATCTCTTTCTTTGCATATACATTCACCACTCTATCTCCAATTTTAACTTGGACTCCTTTGGCAGTTTCCGTCGCTCTATCAATCAAAATCCTCTCTGTCAATGCATTCACAGCCAGCAAGAGGTTCTTTCTGTCTTTCACTTTTCCCAAAAATGCTTTTGCAGCATTCATTCGAATACCGTTCTCTACAGTGATAGGAAGATCAATATACCCTAGAGGATCGTGGGGCTGTTCTTCAAGAAGAGAAGGGTAACCCAGTTCAATAGCTGCTTCTTTTAGTGACGCTCTCACAGGTTCGTCTGAATATTAAACACAATAATTTGAATTTTTGGAAGACTTCGAGATGCACTAGATGTTGACTAAGCACTGAAAGTGATTTCAGTTGTGTCTAATAACAATAATGTGGTTGTAGTATTACGTCTGACTCACAACCAAATATAAAATGTATATGTCATGATACACCAAAAAAGACAAAAATGCCAGTGCCGTGTGGGATACAGTACGATTTTCCAGGCGGATGATAATCTGCTCCAAAAGGTACTCAGAAAATGAGTCACTTGATGCCTAAATTCCATTAATCTTCCATTTCGAAATCCGATTTCCATTCTAGTGACTTGGAAGTACCACTACCCCTGCTTTTGATCCAAAACATAGAAATTTACCTTCTGGCCAAAACAGTTGCTTTTAGTGCATTTAAGTCATCCTTGATGACATGACTGAAGACAAATTAAAATGTACTTCCAACTAATTCTGTTAGCACCACTTTGTCATATAACATAATACCACATTATCACTTTACCTGAACTATAATACGTCATGGTTTGGTAGCCGTTCCTTCCATATTCCTTACTATTCTCAAGATTCTGAATGTTTTCATTATCTTTGAAATATTGCTTAACATCTTCCCAACTCCATCCTTCATTACCCATCGCATGCCATCTATCGTAGTCTCTTTTGTTTCCTCTCACATACAACATTGCATTTATCGAGCTACACCCTGAAAAAAGCACTCGAAATAAATTTAACCAAAACCGTTATAGTGATTCTCTCATAAGTTGTATGCTTGATATAGTGAGATGTATTTATAGGACAAAATTGTATTTCACAAAAACACTGCTTGAACTATAAAAGTAAAAATGCACCAAAGCAAAATACGTATACATATGTGGGGTAGATGGGGTAGAACTACTTTCACACCACCACACCAAGTATTTCAGCAACTGCAGCTTACCCTAGTTTTCAAAATTTCGTATTAGCGGCAAATTAGCAAATGCGAAAGTTATCGGAACATCGTCATCGCCACACTTCCATTTTTGTTTTTTGGATCGTTTCGGTATAATGAAAACATTTTTTAGATGTATGGAAATTTCTAAAATGCTGCACTCTGTTTCTGGAAGCTATCCAAGTACCTGTTTATTGTGTAATGGAATCCATGAGTTAGAAAAATTTACTGAGACTGATTTTATCATTGTCATTTTTTGGATTTATGGATAACTAAATTTATCGTTAAAAAATGTGTATGTAAACATCAACAGTGCAGATGTTATGTCAAAAAAATAGTCTATTCAGACACCTTTTCAAATTCGGATGAGTGCCATTACTCGCTAATTTTCTAGCTACTAATACTTATAGTAATTATATTTTCCTGTTTTAGGTAAAGCTTCAACAAACAGGTTATGTGAAAAGGGATGTTTCTAATGTAAGTAATAACTTATAATAATAAATCATAATAACAAGACAGAGGAATATAAAACAAGATTGGTCGCATCTTCTTCTTGAAATGCATACCTTTAAGCTGTATGACCACCGTATGAGCATGAAATGGTCTGAATGGTTATGTGTATTTACGATAATGTTTTCATAAGACATAGGATCTTTTATAAATTCTATATTCTCTACCTCCTAGAGTTTTCCCTCTGGGCCATTTGCAACGTTGATTTCTAATACCTAAGCAGGAACCTTTTTCTTGTTCACCTTGGTACTGCCAATCTTCATTGCTATCTATCAGACTGAACAGTAGCGCTGGTATCTGAAACCATCGAATCTATTATTGAAGACAAACACCACTAGGAATAACTCTAAACTTAGATTATGAGATGCGACATATATGGAAGAACTAAAGCTTTCTTTGATATTTTATTACCAAAATATGAAAAAAATAATTTCTGTAAGTATGGTAAAGTATTTGGAAAAAGAATGACAAAATGCAGTAATTTTTTAAGAAGTATCATAGATAAAACCATGTCCCTTGCCAAATTTGATCAAACTTCATAAACCCATCGCTGGTATTACGCAGTGACAAAAAATGTTAACAGACAGTCTGACACTGTCAACGTTACATGACATGTTTTTGCTATCACAATACTCTACCTTGCTAATAGGTACATTAAAAGTGAGAATATAAATACTATTAGATATGTAATGACATTGACAAGACTTACATCACTCGTTGCTGATGGATATCCTCCAGCTTCTAACACCAGAACCTTCCAGTCCTTGTTCTCAGACAACTTGTTGGCTACCACTGATCCGCCTGATCCTGCTCCCACTACTATGAAATCAAAAGTATCTCCATCGACGATTTCGGGTCCAAAATCCTTGGGATATTGGTTTGGTGAGCCCAATGGACATTTCGCTGCCATCAAAGTATTTATGAGGGTGAGGAACATATATCCCGGAACTCCATTGAGATTGTTGGGACAACTGTCCACCAAGCCTACAGGTGACTCCATTTTGGGGCTGTAAAATAATAACACACGTGAAGTCTAAATTCAGTAGAAGACATCATAAGGCAACTTTGCCTAACTGGGTACACTGGCAGAGTCTGTGTATTGTGGATTACCTTCCTGGAGTAAAAACCTGATTTTGCAGGAGTTTGGGGTATATTTCTGAGTGGAATGTGGGCTGGCAAGTCACATATGATTACTAATAACTAAAATAAAAAGTTATGTACAGTCAAAGTCAATAAAAAATATTCATTGCTGTATTTTGAGCGAATATTTTTCATGTAAATGGTACAAACACTAAATGTTTTTGAACATACAGAACAAAATGCGTATCGCTGAGAAAAATATAATAATCAGATTATCCGGAAATGAGCAATTTGAGCGTAATCTAGCTCTTGCAATTTAAAATGCACGCTGTCAGAAAATATGATTAGACAGCTCGTTTTAATATCAAATAACGCTAAACGTGAAATCACGTATTTTGTGACCGCTGTGGTACAATGTAATCGGAGAGTGTAACTATTAAGCAAAACTAAAATATTCAAAGATATATAACAATTGTAGTAATCTAGTCAAGTATTTCATAATCTTTTTTCAAATTTCAATTTCAATGTACAATACCTAAACACTCTCAGAGCACGGACAGGTGCATAAATTAGAGAATTTGTCGCTGGCAATTATTGCCGTGGTACCCACACTTGATGTTACGTATTTTCAAATTATGCCAAGTTTGAAATGGTATAGACAATCTAAAACAGTAGAGAGTATTCAGTACGAAAACAGATCTGAGTGGATACGCCTTAATAGACATTTGCAGTGGGTGATAGATGCAAATTCATGTCGTCTAGAATTGAAATCAAATCATGAGTCAACATTTTCACATTTTTTTTAAATAATTCGCTTATTCTCACGAACTATGCATGGCAATTAAAAATGTGTGTATAACCTGCAAATATATGATTCCTCGGAGAGCTGACATGGATCAGATGAAACATCAAAGAACAAAGAATGCAGAGACAGTGTTTCACCATCTGCACGTATGAATTCCGATACGGGCTGAGAACTCTGGACCTAAACACTAAAATTGTCTTTTACTGCTAGACAGTTCCTAATAGATGAGAGCTTCTGGAGGGTAGACACTGCAGTCGCAACAACATCGTCAGGATATTGGAATACCCCTACAGATCTTCGTCTAACACCTTGTGTCAGCCTCTTCGTGGTTACAAGTAATTAACGCAATAATTATTCTTAGATTCTTATTTACTTGCTTATCTTCTCAAAAGAATTTTAATAGTATTATTATTTTGTTTTAGTGTATATTGTATTTGTACTATGCTGCTTTGGAATGTTATTATGATAGTCATGTAACTGTTGTAGCATTATCTGAATGAAGTTTTCCAAAAAAAATATTTATCCGAATGTTATTCATAAAATCATGAATAGGATGTGACTTCGCTTGACTACTGCGCCAGTTGTTGTTAGCGACGTATCAAAGGAGACCTGTACAAAATGATTATCTGAAAAGACTGGAGCTAGAAAATCACCAACAGGAGAACCCCGACAATAATCAGTTTTACCTTTCATAGAAGGAGTCTACGATGCAATCAGAATGTGGCAATGATATGAAATTCAGATAATTTATTCAAGGAACCCCACCCTCCGCAGTAACACGAAAATCAAGCCTAAGAACAAGTATCAAAACAGAAAAGACTGTATATATCAAGTACTTTTGGAGTGCATAGTATATACATCAGATACATGAAAAGACCTCGACAAGTGAAAATAAAAGAACACCCAGCCAGTTGAAGCTAAAAAATCTGGAATAGCGGATAATATGTCCACAGGGTAGTTTGAGATGATAAGCGGTGTTTTGGCTGAAACAATTAAATATATCTCTCCAATCGAAACCTGGAAGAAAACTCTACGAAGGATGGTAATCCAAAGTAGTGTTTTTTAAAGATATTTGTTGTTGACAAATTTCAAATAACGCATAGAAATGATCAAGAACTTGAGAAAATATGTTTCAGTAAGCTCTGATAGTACTCGCATCTTGCTCATTACTTTGCTGCCAATGCAGCGACCTTCATCATATTTTCCTCCAAATTTCATCAAAATCTGAGTACTAGTTGCTAAAATAAAGAATATCAAAGGACAGGAACAAACAGGCCGACAAAAAAGCTACTTTCAATTCTCGTGATGTGTGGGCATCACAGAACATTCAAAATATTCCATTTTTTGATACACAATTAAAATCATATCTCTGGATGAACAATAACCTCACACTAAACTTAAATATAAATTGTATAAGGCCTAATTAATTGATTCAATACATTTGTAATCCTATAATTTAATCTTTTGATAAGAAGAAATGTAGGAGCGTTATTCAAAAACTTACCGCCGGGCCGATAAACTTTAACCTAATTTAGCAGAAAAACCTACTACACTGCTCACTTTTTCAGCACAAACTGATATAGTTACAATATTTTGATAACATAATATGAAGATAACGGTCGTTACGTGAATTATTCTACTGCCATGATCATGGATACCGACTGCACGAAACTGTAAACAGAACAGGTTGAGGTTGACCAGAGGATGTATTCGGAACAAGATCTGAAAATGTTATATAATATAGTCCAGTTAAGTTGGTGCTTCATCTGATCTACTCCAACGTCTTGCTAGTTTGATCTTTATCACTTCTAAAACCAGCAATCATCCTGAAGCCTACAGCAGTCCTTTGCGAACACTTCCGGTTTTCCTACCGACAGCGTGTTCCCACTGGATCAGTCGTGTTGGTCTGCGTATGTCCGAGGTTATGGTGACTGTCATCAACGTGCATCTTCTGAAGTACCTGGACAAAAACAACACATCAACGAGCATATTGGTGCTTCCGTAAGCGTAGATCCATAGGAGATCTTCTGACCTACGTTACCATATGTGGAGCAGAGCTCAATCGAGCTAGTAGTCTATGGATGTGTTTCTGATTTATTTGCCTTCAACGCCGTGACCACAGTCCTTTGTCTAATCCGCTTTTTGATGTACACCAACGAACTGTTGGAAATGTAATCCAATCCAATCTACAGCGTCACAGATGTCAGCACCTTTGTTTCCTTCATGGAACCGTTCAAACCACTACCATCCAGACAGATCTTACATCGACGGAAGCAATATGTTTCTCAGATTAATGAGGACATCGAAAATATTATCCATTGGAGATCAACAAATTAATTCCAGTTTAACGCACAGAAGACTCAGAAAAGTGATCTGCCAGTCTTGATGATTGAGAGATCATAGTGTTTGAGCCATCTTCCATCAAAAAATCTGGGAATTAACATCAACAATAACATGTCATTTTATTATTATGTTTACATCACAAAATTATGGTTTTGTTGGTATGTCTGTCGGTCAAGGGCTTTTGGCATCCATGGATTGAAGTCTTACTTGCCATGCATAAGCAAGAGACGTATCGTGTTTGCGGAAATTTTCTCATTTGAGATATTGGATGTTTCGTGATGTCTACATTACAAAAATTGGTTTCACTTATTTTTGTCGGTGTATCTGTCTGTTGGCATTTTCATCATCGTGTAATCTCGATAACCGCTACACGAACTTTGATGAAATTTGGGAGGGATATTATATGGGCATGTAGCATGATCTGCTGCTTTATTTTTCGAAATCGGTGCATTGGCGAAATTTCTACACCTCTTCAAAATTCGATTAATTGTATTTTCAGTTTTTTTATCATTTTTATATGTTGCACTAGTTGTTATTAATAATAACTGGCAATCCGTGTATCGGCAAACACCTTATCCGAAAGGATGTTGAAAGTGGTCATCCTCGAATAGTAATGCTCATTGGATCCTTAGGTGGGATGAGAAATACACTGTTCTCTGCTTTAAAATCTATACCGGCATGCCGTACATCGGCAGCCATCTTGGCCGGAAGGATTAGTAGTAGGGAGTTAACACTTCCACTCGTTTACTGTCTATTTCATTTTTTTTGTAGAGCTTTATAGTTATTGTAAATACATCAACGAAAACCTGAAAATTAAAAGCAAAATAAAATTATTCTTATGGATCATTCTCAGCGTAAGTTTACATCAGTAGTTGTTGACAGCTCACACTTTTCGATACATGAAACATGGTCAATTTATGGTAGTAGTCAAAAATATGTAAGGGGGCTAAAAATGTCAAGTTTGATGTGGTGAAGGATTTATTATTGGTCGAAAATAGCAACTAAATTTTTTTTGTTGCATAGAATGCATTTTATGCGGAATAGTTAGCACAAATATATCGGAGTACATATGTCCAAACATAATTTCTTTTTCTTCCTACGCATGAGCTACTAAGGTATTGTGATAGCGAAAAAAAATCATATTTCAAGATAAAACGTTTCTGGATGTTTGCTGTCTATATCATGGAAATGTCAGTCTGTATGTCTGTCGTCGTTTCTGTCACCGCGTAATCTCACAAATAGCTACATATTTCTGAAGAATTTTCTCGTGGTGTTGTTTGGAACTGGTGACAATGTGGATGTTTCAGTAATACTGTTTCGATATTATGTGATATCATCAATCGTCTTCAGGTAAATGGATCGAAGTCTGTTCCGATGCTGCTTTTTATACCGTCTCCGCGTCGTTGTCGTTCCGTACCACCCTCCCGTCCGACTTCAGGCTGGTATTTGGCAGTTTCGCCAATCGCGGTGGCTCGTGGCGCCCGCCAGAAGATAAATATTATCCGCTGAATCATTATTGTTTATATGTATTATATCGATGTTTTTTAGTATCGGTCGCCACACAGGCTGTTCTTCTACACACTGGGTATACTGTAAATATTGTTGTTGCTAGCAATTAAGGTGCTTCTTGGATGGTGATACCAATGCTGCTCCCGTTGAATGCCTTTGTCGTCGTCCCAAGTAATTCTGTGGTGCACTGTGAATGCATGATCTGCTATCCCAAATTTCTTATTTTTATCCGATGTTCTTTAATTCTCACTTGCATGTTTTTTTTGTCTTTCCGACGTATATGCTGCCGCACTAACAAGGCACCTGGTATATGCAGTTATTGCTTTCCTGTTTCTCGTTCTTGGTCATGGTTTTTTTAAGGATACTGCTCAGGCTGGTGTTTCTGATCCGCTCTTGTGTTGCCGGAATACCTCCTCAAATAATTTTTCCGGATATTCACTTTTCGATAGGTCCCCTTTGATGTGTCGAATTTCATTTTCCAAGCCCGACTCTGTGTTGCAGATATTCCTTACTCTATCCAGGAGTGTTCGTATAACTCCTTTTTTCGTAGTTACTGGATGACTTGAGGTAAATATAATGCTGGTACTGTCCTGTGCGAGTTGCTTTTCTGTACATCGTGTTCCGTATTTGGTTGTTATTTCTGTTTACCAATACATCGAGAAAAGCTAGGCTGTTATCAAGTTCCTCTTCCTCAATCAAATTCACAAAAGTTGACGGCCAGGAATAATGAAAATGGTAGATGCTCTTGGTAGACATACGAGCCTGATTATAATGCACCATTATCATGGTGTCAGAAGCTCCATACTTCACACTATGCATGTTTTAAAAACAAAAAAGTGAAAAATCACTATTTTATCTAAGAAAATAGAACATTATTAGCATCAATATAATGAACGAAGAAAGCTCGTTAAAAAAAAATATTGTTCCAAAATATTGACTTATCTTATGTTACTGCATCTTTCGTGTAAAATTTTCAAAATAATCATTTCACATTAATGACTACTCACGGACTGACGGACCTATTGAAGAGCTGTTACAATGTGTTGATGTCTCCACGTGCAATAAAAAATAAGATATAACTATTTTGAATAGTATATCTCATCTCATGTAAAATCCTTATCTTGGCGATACAGTGAATGACATCAGCACACCAATATCAATTGAATAGGTGTTATTGAATACTCAATATTGATAACCCTTATGTCGTAAGAGCTCCATAGTATCGTATTTAATATCATTTCTTATGCAATACGTAAATAGAATGTGTAGCTGAATCTTTTCGGATTCTGATTCTGGCTGATGTATTCCATGACTCGCAATTAATATATAATTAGGGATGTGTTACGAATATCTGTGGAGACCACTTACCATGCTTGAATATAGGAATATGTACCCGGTTCTACTCGGTTTTTGAAATAACCGGTTGTACCCGGGGTATATGTTATCGGTTATTAAAAACTGCTCTGACTAATAAAGAGTACTAAAATAGATATGATGATGTAGGTATCACGCTGAAGAGAAGATACGTCCGGAAAGAAGAGAGCTAAATTTATAAAAATTATCTCTTAACTTTGTTATTTAAATTTGCGTTATATTTAATTTATATATATAAAGCATATATTCTTTATTATATATAAAGACAAGTAGGTAAAAATAAAGAGTGGGTGTTGGGAGTCTGATTAAATAAATGTTAATTGAATGAATCGTTTTTTTTTGTTCTATATTCCTTGGTCTCAATTTTTTTTTATTCAATAATAATAAAATGAAATTATTTCAGCCGGATCCGGGGGAGCCGGTTTTCCCGATTTTAACTGACTAACAGAACCAATTATCGAAAATCTGGAAACGGGACGGGTTTTTCAAACCTTTCCGTTCAAAAAATAAAAATAGTATTTTATATGAAGTTCATATGGAGCATGAAAATACCATTGCTACTTTTCTATGTATGTTGAGATTAAACCCTATTAACGGGAGATTCCAGTTTCATTGGGATAAATATGATCTTTTGAAATAAAATAAAAACTACAAAAAATAATATTTATATTGAAAATTAAATACCAAATTAGGCGTAAATATGTTGTCACCAATAGTCTAAGTCTTGCCTGGGAGGCGTTTTTTGTAACTTGGCAATTGTTTCATTCGGTGGCAGTTTCATACCTAGCTCCACATCTGAAAATAATGTATTATTTGTTTATTATTCCATCAATCAGCATTTCATGATTTGCAAAAATAAAACACCAGTGAAAGTTTCTTGTGATTCAATTCAAACACAGAAGTTGCGCAGAAGCACTTTGCAATCGTGAATTGATGAAAAGCGTGTCTTAAATTTTTACTTGCCCTGCAGTAGAAGCGGTTAAAAAATGCTCAGATTCGCTGATTGCCTAAATTAGTCAAATACTATTGGGCGATAGAAAGCCCCACTTATTGAAAAAAATGATGCTGTGTGCGTTTTAGCATTTGAAACAATGTATCTCATAAATAAAAGCAGCATATGCTTTTATTTAAGAATTATGGAGCACTTTATTCAAAGTGTTCTATAGAAAATACGACAAATTGTTCTGCTGTTTTTCTATGTAATTTTCGGTTATACGGTGACGGGATCGTTCAATTATCACGTGACTGAAGTGAGTGATTGCGCAATTGCAATTTTTTGCGAATTTGCAAACGGATAGATGCGATTTGTGTGTATCTCATGTCAACATTTCATTGAAATGATAAAAACATTTTGTGAGTAGTTCCAACGTTAGAATACAAGTTTGCAACAAATTATTGCGTTTTTTCTGGAAAAGTTAAACACTAGGCCCAATTATTAATTTAAATTTTAATTCCAAGAATTACAGCTATGACAGCTCAACACGCCAAAAGATAAAATTGTAATTTTTACATTTTCCCCCGAGGCACAAATCTATTCTATTCATCGGACGAAACCTTAATGACGGACGATTATACCTATGCTTTATAGTGCTCGATCTTATAATTTAAAAAAAAAAGAAATTTCTTCGCTAAAAATGAAGATTATCAAGTTTATGAATTATAAAATAGTTATGAATAAACTTTAAAACGATCGCTACAAATGTTAGCATATTTTGAAGAATTTGTAGGTACTACGAAGTAATCTTCAGTGTGAGAGAAATACATATCTCCTACCAAATCTGTCAATTTTGTATGAAGTGAAAGGAAAATATTATAAAACACTTGAGCAGTCACTGGCAACGGAATCATTTTATTGTACTGTTTAAATAAGGGATATGTGCAGTAGCAAACGAATATTTTGAATGAAGCATGAAGTAAACGAGAAGGAACATGAAAGCTCTTTTGCGATATTTGCTCCATGTTGCCGGAGTAGTCTGTGTAGGACATAGCTCAATATAAAACGATTACTAAAATGAATGATACAATTTCCCTTAGAAACTGACATATACACATTTAGGGATGATGATGAAATCTCCATCTTAAATGGAAATATGCAGATATAAGAACTTTGGTAAGATTGATATAATATTGCCCAAAACGTCAATGTTGCTACAAACCTATAAAGCTGCAATCATTCAAAAGAAAGGTATGATGAATCAGAGAGACATACTTTATCTGAAGTTTAGGGTGGAATTGAACAAATAGCCTCCAGATTACTATAAGCCGAAATAGGATTTAACGGGAAACCAACTGACTGTTCGATAAGTCGAAACACGCTATCAGCTGTTTATTGGAAGCATTTGTTCCACAATTCAAATTTTATACAAAATGAAAGCAATATATTTTTCGTCTGAAATAAATCAAATAAGATCTATTGCTATGAAGCATTTGCTTTTTATTCTGCGTTCTATAAATATTAGTATGAATATCTAAATCATAGGTATCTGGTTTGTTTTGCACGTCAATTAATAAGTGTCGTGTTATAAGCATGTGCAATCTAGATATTTTAATAGAAGCGATATCTTTACAGCCAGAAAGACTTAATCCATCTATTGATACTTGAGTCCGTTTTCATAAGTCATTTTCAATGGGTTCTCCCCACATCAATATTGTACTTTCATCATATACAATTATACATGTATTTAATTCTTGTAATACCTTCAACTGATGGTACATCTTGATCATCACGATTATCTTCATCGGAATCACGTAGTGCTCCCCAGTCTTCCTTGATCATATCCGAAGCCTTTTCGGCTATCATTATTACAGGAGCGTTCGTATTACCACTTGTAATGTAAGGCATTACTGAGCAATCAACTACTCTCAGGTTTTTCACACCTAGAACACATTAATGAATATTTGAATTTTCAGATGAAGGGAAAGGTCCCACAGGTGGCCTTTAATCTGAAAATAAACATAATTTTATTGATTTTATATATTTTTATGTTTTTCGGAACCCATTAAAAACAGAGAATACCAATATTAACAACACCACGAATACGTAGATACTCAATACCACCAGATCCATGGGCAAACGACGACAAAGAAAAGGCTGGCATACGAGGGTCACGCTGAAAGTCTTAGATATTCCTAATCTATACAAGTTTAAACAAGTTTGAGCACGCAGCTATTTTGTTTAAAGTTGTAAGTGCTCACACGCAAAGCCAGCGTTTGAATTATTCCGTAGTTGTCTTTCCACGTTCTCGAATGTATCTCAGTGTTGGCCCAATTTTAACGTGTAGATGGAACCGGGTAGTCGCGATTTTCGAGCCATGACTATGTATGACTATAAAAAGGGACTAAAAAAGCGGAATGTCATGAAAGTTCAGTGAGTGACTTTGGAGACTCTGCCCCTTCTAGGACTACAGTTTTTAATTGGTTTGCTGAGTTTAAAAGGGGCCGGGTCTCACTCGATGATTAACCTCGCACAGGTCGACCGCCCACTGCTGTTACTCCGGAAACTGTAGAGGATGTGCAAAATATGGTAAAAAAAAGATCAACATATAACCTACACGGAGATTGAGGCTTCTTTGGGGATTGGATCGGCAACGGTTCGAACAATCATTCATGATCACCTTCGCCTAAGGAAGCGGTGTTCCAGATGGGTGGATTGTTGACCAGTGAGCAAAAAGCAACAAGAGTTGATTGATTTATGCTTGAAAAATTTAATAATGGGCCAAGTAAAAACACTTTGAATATCGTAACCGGAGACGAAACGTGGTTATATCAATATGATCACGAAACTAAACAACAGTCATTAGTTTGGTCCTTTGAAAGTCAGCAGCCTCCAACGAAAATTCGTCGTTCCAATAGTGTTGGAAATAAAATGGTCGTATTTTTTCCTAAAAGTGGATACATCACAACGGTAGCCTTGGAAAATCAGAGGACAGTTACTTCTCAATGCGTATATAACCAAATGTGTTGCTGTAGTCTTTCAAGAACTATGCGAGAGCCGTCCAAAGACTGGTCTGCGGGGTATTCAATGGCACCATGACAACGCACCCGCCCACAGTGTCGCTAGAACACCACTGAATAGAGTGTCAAACTGTTGCCTCACCCACCTCATTGTCCGGACCTAGCTCCGTGCGACTTCTTCTTATTCCCTAAAATCAAAGAAAAGTTACGAGGTCGCCGTTTTTCCACCGAGGAAGAGAAAATCGCTGCATTTGAGGAGGAAGTTAGCAACCTTTCAAAAGCACGTTGATTACAAGAATTTTTTAAGTGGTTTACCGAATGCGTAAATGTATTGAGGTAGAGGGAAAATATGAAAAAACAAAATAAGTATCTAAAAACTTTCAGCGTGACCCTCTTATTTGCAATCACTTATTGCAAATTTTCCCTCCATTTAACGACGAGATATCGACGAAGAAATTGAACAGGAACTGTGGGCAAGTATACATGTCGAGAAACGCGTAACACATTTCACGCTGCATGTAAGAAAGCTAGAAGTGACAAGGCTTAGTCCAAAAGAGCACCAGGTCTTTATTTAATAACAGACAAAATGCTATGACCAGAATATGTATTTTACGAAATACCACGGCTGGATTCTATGCCAACATCCCTTACAATTGCTTAAATCATAATCATACCAAAACGAGGTAAAGACATCACTAATGTTTCACCTCCTCGTCCAATATGCTTGCTACCGACGACTCCAAAACTACTTGACGGAGTGAATAGTTGATCATCAGTTCAGATTTCGTCAGCCGCATTCAACAATACAAGAGGATAGTAGACGTTACTAGTAAATCAAGGATGAAACGTCAGTACTACACATCCACATTCCTGAATATAAGTCAGTCATTTGATGAGAAAACTGTTTTTAGTCCAAAAACTGCAACTGTACATTGTTTTAAAGTTCTGAAGTAAGTTTAATCGATTTAATTTAGCAAAACAATGGGCAGTTACCGTTTCTGGATGTTAACTGAATTTCACATGCTTTGTACTTGCGAAGCATTACCTCGAACGCTCAGTCGTGGGTCCACAACTGCCATAGGATCATCATCGGGTCCCATTTTTGCAGTTCCAATAGGATGGTATATTGTCAAAGTGTAATGTTTGGCTTGACAGGCCCAGTATTCATCTGAAAGGAATTCGAGGTGTACGCAATCAGGCATTTTCAAGCTGTTCATAGTGACATTGTATTTTTGCAGGGCTGGCATTCTTGTCAAGCTATGGCCGATTTTTGCACCTTCCACCTACAATATAAATACTCTATACCAGGTAGTTTTGTTGTCTATACTAGCAGGCTCAAGTAAATACAATCATAAACTCTATTTTCCCATCAGCTCAATATTTGATCCGTGGTCTATGAAGGCAATCCTTGCTTACTGAATAGCTTAGTCCCATTGGTATAATCAACTGATAGTATTATTATACCGATGAAGACTTTCACAGTAATTTCCCCTTCTCATGTCTTGCATCAAATATAACTCGAATTTGTTAATAATAAGAAACCGCATATTACTTATGTTATCATATAGCTACTCTGATATTAATGTTTGTGACTCACCATAACTTTGATATCCTGTGGGTCACTGAAATAATTTGGATAAATCAAAATCTTAGATTGAGGATTTTTGTCTTTCAAACGCAGCCTTCCTTTGCTTCTGGGCCTCAGTAATAATGTCAGAATATTGAACGCTTCTCTATATAGAATGTTTTCATACATTGCTGAGTAATATTCATCTGTTAGTCCAATTGCCCTCTTACTGAACAACCCTCCATCTGTACTATCCGCGTAAGCTGTTATGAAGTACTGTATGTCCGGCCAATCATCTTCCTCGTTCTGATACTTTGTACTTACAAAACCCATTACCTAAAAATAGACTGTTAAATTGGAAGTCCCCTACAACATGAAATGAATATATTATATATATTTAAGTAGCAAATAGTTTCAAATTTGTAATATAATTGAATGTTATTATGGGTGAAATGGCATTCCTTTCGACTAGAATACTTATATTTAGGTATTTACTAGTAAAATTAATGTAAAACAGAATGCCGACCAGTCCGACACAAATTTATTATTTTATACTATTTAAACGACATTCAATACGTTTTTGATCCTACAAGAAAAATATATAGTACTTTTCTAGTTCCATTTTCAAAAATCTACAAAAGGATGTCTTAAATCAAAGAATTTTTTTTTGTTTTGTTTTCAAAAAATATCTAATTATTTGAATTAAGTATCGTCATTTTGTATATATCATATGATCTTATTTTGACTTAGCATATCAATATTGCACGTAGCTACTTTTTATATTTCGAATATGCAAAATCCAAATTCCCTAAATCAGACAGTTGCGCAGTTAGAGCATATAAACAAATTAATAGCTGGTTATCTGACATTAGTCTATATTGTTTTTGGGATCACCCAAAATTATTTTGTTGTCCATAGATTTCAAACAAAACAATCAATGTCGACTTGAGTTTCGCGAAAATAATATGTTAAATCAGTATGAATCTGAGAATTCTTCAGATATAATTAGTTTGGAAATATAATTTTTATTTCCCACACCTATGAGCGGGAAAATATTGTAATGGTGAAGAATTTTGAACTCAAGGTATTCGGTTTTCTTAATGTTGCATGATATATAAAACTTCAAGGAAAACCACGATCTGTCGATCTGTCAGTTTGTATTCAATAGAATTTCGTTTTAGGTTTCCGAAATACCTGAAATTGCAGATGGGCTGTGACGGATTGTATTTGTTGTATTAATGAAACATCTATCATCATTATACTTCTCAGTTCGGAGATTATCACTACTTGTTAGACATAGACGATTATCGACAAGCGATTCACTCAGAACAGATGACAGACTGAGAATTCAGTACGCTATTACATCTTCCATGTTTTTAGTACAATTTGATATTGAAAATGATAATGAATTGCTTACAATCTTATACAGCGCCATTTCCGCCTAACTGGGTTTCAGCAATAAAGTTTTCAGGACAGGTTGGAGAATATTAAGAATCACTTCTGAGCGACAAATAGATATTTTATACTGGTTGCTGATTAAACCGACGTAAAATTGATTGATTATTTTTACTAACGTTTCGATTGCCTCGGAGAACAAAATGTGGAAAAATTAAGTTTAGAAATGTTTTTTTTATATTTTGTACTTTGATCAAGGCTGTCGAGGCAGTTGAAACTTCACTAAAGATATTGAGTCAATGTGTGCTCTTACTGATGAACCCTCAAGAGGAAACGGTGTTGTATATGGTTGGTTGTGAGTTTTCATTGACCGTTTTAAAACTAAAACACTGAATACCTCACATTCTGGTAACCAGTAAATTGGACCATCATGCTGCTGTGCAAATTTGTTGATTGTTTCTGTAGAGAACACTTCAGGCAGTTGAAAGCTATACATTGAACTCTTATTCTGGTCATGCGGATCGAATAAATAAGTTGCTCCTCCCATTGCTACATGGTCCTGAAAAATGTATTGCAATATTTTCTGTTGGTTCAAATATCCAGTGAATAACGTAACATAATCCGGAATATCAAAATGCTGTTAATAATTCAGTCAGTATTAATAGTGTATATATAATGTATTATCTATAGCCTGAAAAGTAATTGAAAAATCAATATCAATCAATTCGTACTATTAGATAAATGTGTTTTCAAAGTTTAGCAAAATTTGAGGATCGAATATGCAGATTGTAGATGCTCTTACTTGGTGAAACTATTCTATCATGCAGACAAAAAGTTTTATTTTTGAAACTGTGTATTAATTACACAATCTTTTTATCTGCATGATCGAATATGCATTATTTTTCTATTCTGGTTAATAGGTGGTGTATTCTTCCAAAGCTTTCTATACCTGTACGTAAAGAATGATGTCATTTATATTACTGGATGCCTTACTGTACAAATATTACATACCTGTAGGTTTTCTCCAACACCTGGTGAGTCCACCAAGACCTCAATTCCATGATCTTCCAAATGATTTTTCGGTCCAACCCCAGATAACATAAGTAAGTGAGGAGAAGCCAAAGAACCAGCGCTTAATATTACTTCTCTCTCCGAATACACTGTTTTTTTAATACCAAATTTGTTGAATATCACTCCATATGCCTGCTTCGTTTCGTTGTGAATAAGAACTTTTTCAACCTTTGAGTGAAAAAAATGATAAAAAAATTGAGATACTAATCACTGCGATATAGATATTGATTGATTTGTACGGATTACCCAGATGAGTTTTACCAAAATATGTATGATACAATTGAAACAAATTTGAAAAGATAAATACGATTGTGATGGCAACCATACAAAATATTAGTTGCTCGTGTTTTTAAATCTGTCTGGTATTCCTTCATCTCAATCATCACTTCATCAGCCCATAAAAATAAATCTGTATTCCATCTCTGGAACAGATGTGAAAAGTTGAAAAATCAAATTTATTTATTGATAATTTTCTATACATATAGTATCAATATTAGTTCAATTGTACACTCGATACTATAAATATAGCCTACTATAGTCATACATGCTTCGATCTTTGCCTAGACTCATTGGTATAGTTCGGCGGCCTGACAGTAGAGAGGAAATAGGTCGTATCCCAAGAAGGGGTGTGATAGTAACACTTTTCTCCAAGTGTCGTGACAAGTAACGTTGCTTGATTGACGCCTATACGGAATATAACTTTTATTATATATTTGCTTCCAACTCTTGAGAACATGCACCTCACAGTCCTCTTTGTTGATAATCATCCATAGTTTGTTCAAACATCGTACCAAACGACTAAAAATACTTTTGTGATTTCCAAAAATGTTACGAATTGGAATAATAGAGAAAAATGAGCTAATTCTATGAGACTACTTCCAGTATATTCTTACGATAGAGTGCATACTGATATGCAAATTGGGGCGATCCTTGATTGGTCTGAGGAACGCCTTAGCTGTGCTACATCGTAGGCCATCCTTGAGGGTGCCATGCGACAAAGTGAACCCAGTCTGTTGGGCACCATTTACATCTAACACATCGTAACCCAGTTCCCTTGCGGCATCCAAATACCACTGTGCCATGGGTGAATGATACCTATTATATAAGGAGAAAAAATCACAATCATTATTTAAATGGAAACAGAAATGAAATCTTAAAATATGCCTGATAAAGATTGGATATTTCTTCTGGTCATATATTGTCATAAAGTTTGAATCAGTTGCGATGTAATTGTGACTCATTTCAGTAAAACTACATTTATCCCTTCTAGATAATAACTAACATCAAGTGTTCGACTTTAAAGCAGTCTACAATGTTTTTACAGTGTAAAATATACCAATATTTGTCTAGTTCGGCAATTTAATGTTAATTATCAATTGCCCACTTCAAATGTGTACTTACGATTAACAAAAATTGTATGTATATTGTAGACTATTGATCTGTTATCATGCAGATTGTAGATGCTCTTACTTGGTGAAACTCTTTTTATCATGCAGATAAAAAGATCCCGAACTTAACACACAGTTTCACAAATAAAACTCTTTTTCTATGAGTGACGCGTTTGGATTTATACTCACAAAAAATTAAAAACTTGTGTGGGGAATACCATGGAAGAGGGAGGGTTAGCAATTTGTTGAACTCAATTGAAAAGTACAATAATAATAAGAAATTACAGCATTTTGAATTACCCAAAAAATGATTTTGAACTACGCTACTCCCGAAAATGATTGGAAACTCGATAAACAAAAAACGAAATTCTGAAAAGTTTAGATTTTTTTTTGTGTTTTACTCCGCCAAAAATGAACAGAATTTAGAAAAGAAAATTTGCAGAACCCCCACATGTCTACATCATTACCTTCCCCAAATTTGATAAGAATCGATCAGCGTTTACCGAGATTACACGATTGCAAAAACGCTAACAGGGTACAAACATATTTTTGGCTCTTAGAAAGGGAGGTTGGTATGAATATGCCCTTCAAAAAATATCCTCAGTACTAAATTGAAAATGAACTATTTTTTCTAACAACTCGTACTACGAAATATTTCTAGAAATTGTTGAATTTCAGTTTAGTAAAAATTCAACCACAATATAAAAAAAGAGAGGTCATAGCCATCCCCGAGGTGAAATACGATTTTTCGTGAAAGAATTACAGACAGATGTTGATTTTGTGTTGTTTTTATATTGTTTTCCTCGGAGAATTCGTACCTCCCCGCCTAAATTGTCACGCATACGTTATATATACTTAGAGGAGCAAAGTATGTGAAAGCAACATATAACAGTGTATTTTTTATGTATATTTATAAGTAATCTTTTGATAATCTCATTATAACAATATACATAAATATTCCTTTTATGTGCTATATTTATATCATAGTAACCTTGTAATATCATATCACTACTAAATTTTGAAAACAATATGATAACCACAGTGTTATAAAAGTTGCCTACGTTTAAGGCAGACGGCCTGGCCAAATGGAGAAACGCCAACCAAACGACGGACGCGACTCGACTCGGCAATCTCGGCATTATGTTTATTGTTTAGTAGGTAGTTGTAATGTCGTCAGACTAGTTTGTATGATAATACAGTGAAACTGTGTTGCAAAATGAACAATTTTTATCGGCTTTTTTCAACAGTTGATTCTGTAGATCAAGTCATCTATGTTTGATAGTAGCTTATAGCTGTATTTTTTACATCCACTGCAAAAGACGAGCAGTGTAGCTCACAACAAATAAGAAAATACGTTTTGCTCGTTTGACATCGCTAGATTTAGGCTGGGTAAAGGTTTTACACGGAGTTAGAAAGTCAAAAATCATGCCTACGACAGCAGTTGGACAGTAATGAGTATTCACGTTTTGAAATCCATTGTTTGAAGGACATGACCAAGATCAAAAAATAAAATAATCGCCACAAACAATGAGAATGATATAATCTGAAAAGACATGAAGAGAGAAGCTCATAAAATTCATTACTAAGAGGCTAAATCGCGGTGTTAGAGTCATTGACGCATCAAGGCGTATCTGCGTGCAAACTTTACCAATGGATACCTGAGACCATATTCTATCATTTCAGAATCTCAAAGCAAAAATAATTTATTGTGAACATCCCTTTTGGTGGCAACCTATAATTTTTAAGGAGTCTACGATGTGAAATTAAATGTTGAGAATACCCGAATCATCATTTTCCTCCACAGTGCCCAGCTTGTGAGAGTCACTCTGGAGGCTGATGAAATGGGGGTACTTTTTTATAATCATTTATATTTTTCAAAATTACTTTACATTCAAATTTCTCAATATTTTCAACCAAATGAGTGTAGGAGAAGTTCGTTGCAACTACCTGAAATGCTCGACTGTCAAATATCCATTTGTTCCATGGTAATAGTCATCGCGAAGTTCTGGAATTCTCATATTTTCAGACTTTTTGAAATATGGTAAGACGTCCTCATATCCCCATCCTGGATTCCCAAGTTGTTCCCATCTGAAAAATGCAATACCACAGTATTTATTTATCATGTCAAAGTAAGAAACATACAAATTATGATACCATAATTAATTAGGGACGCAGGCAATATCCTGTAAACCATTTACTGCATATTTATCCAATAAAAATACTCACAATAAAAGTCATCCTGACAAAAACATCCTATTCTAGAAATGTATTCTGAATACTTATACCGCCCAATATCAATTATGCCACATATCTCAAAGATTTATTTTCCAAAACAGACAATCAATCCATCAATTCGACGTCAAATAGTTGTTATAGAAGATGTCGACAGCACAGAAAGAATACTAACTTGTGGAGTTCCACAGGTCCCTATATGTAAGCGAAATACTCAGGTTGACAGAAGTTAATCAGCTTTGCACATGATACAGTCATTTCATATCAAGCTTAGACATGGGACGAAATTACTAAAAACCCTCTATCTGTCTAGATTCAACACGCCCATCCACGTAACGACTAATCACATTAATCACCTGTCATAGTCCTTTTTATTCCCTCTGATGTACAACATAGCGTTTAGGACTGAAGAACCACCCAGGACCTTACCCCTTGGCCAGTTGCAACGCTTGTCTCTGAGGCCCAAACAGTAATTTTCACCAGGCTCAGTCTTATATTGCCAATCCAAGAAAGTCAGTTGCAAAGTAGGAAACATTAAGGGTAAGTCAGTTAGTGAAACTTCATCTGGTCCCGCTTCCAGCAACAAGACATTCCAGTAAGGATTCTCACTCAACCTGAAATATGCAATACAAGAAAGTAGCAATCGAAAGTGCCAGCTGTAGAGTGGCAATCATAAAAAGCACCTTTGAAAAACCTCTTTTTAGGCATGGATTAAACTCCCTATATTTACCTGTTAGCCATAACAGCGCCGGCACTTCCCCCGCCTACCACAATAAAATCGTAAGATTGTCGCAGCTCGAACAATGGAATATCCTTGACCCGGTTGTCCCTGTCTAGAATGTCTTGTCTCATACTTATGATACTTGAATGCATGTAGACAAGAAAGCCCAAAGCCGGACCCAACGTTAACATCGCCCTCGTTACCGAAAAGATATTCATCTGCATAGCAAGACCGGACATTTTGCTGGAGTGCCTGCATCGACCCTATAAATGTAGTAACCATATTAATTCTGTGCTTTCTATGCATTCATGTGAAAATTTTCATTTTTTATGTTAATGGCTTTGACTAATTAACTAATTTACTCTGGGGGTTCTCTTTCCCTCCAGAACATTGTATTGTCTGTATAATCAGAAAGCGAGCAATCGAGGGTTACGCTGAAAGTCTTTAGATATTCCTAATCTATACAAGTTGGAACAAGTTTGAGCACGCAGCTATTTTGTCTAGAGTTGTAAGTGCTTACAGGCCAAGGCAGCGTTTAAATCGTCAGTAATTGCCTTGCCACGGTCTCGAATGCATCTAAGTGCTGGTCGAATTTTAACGTGAAAATGGAACCGGGTAGTCGCGGTTTTTTGAGCCATGATTTTGTATGACTATAAAAAGGGACTAAAACAAGCGGAATGTCACGAATGTTTAGTGAGTTGCTTTGGGGACTCTGCCCCTTCTTGGGCTACAGTTTTTAATTGGTATGCTGAGTTTAAAGAGGGCGGGGCCTCACTTGATGATGAACCTCGCACAGGTCGACCGCCCACTGCTGTTACTCCGGAAACAGCTGTGCAAAATATGGTAAAAAAAGATCGACATGTAACCTACACCGAGATTGAGGCTTCTCTGGGGATTTCGGTGTTCCAGATTGGTGCCACATTTGTTGACCAATGAGCAAAAAGCAACAAGAGTTGATTGGGCCAAGTTTTTGCTTGAAAATTTTGATAATGGGCACAGTAAAAACACTTTTAATATCGTAACCGAAGACGAAACATGGTTATATTATTATTATCCCGAAACTAAACAGCTTTGAAAGTGAGCAGCCTCCAACGAAAATTCGTTATTCCAAGAGTGTTGGAAAAAAAATGGTCGCATCTTTTTAAAAGTGGAATCATCACAACGGTAGCCTTGGAAAATCAAAGGACAGTTACTTCTGAATGGTATATAACCAAATGTGTTCCTGTAGTCTTCCAAGAACTATGCAAGAGTCGTCTAAAGACTGGTCTGCGGGGTATTCAATGGCACCATGAAAACGCACCCGCCCTCAGCGTCGCTACAACACTCGATTTTTTTGCTGAACAGGGTATCAAACTGTTGCCCCACCCACCTCATTCCCCGGACCTAGCTCCGTGCGACTTCTTTTTATTTCCTAAGATCAAAGAGAAGTTGCGAGGTCGCCATTTTCCCACAGATGAAGAGGCAATCGCTGCGTTTGAGGAGGAAATTAGCAACCTTTCAAAAGAACTGGCTGATAAAATTCAGAAAGCTATGAATCTCTGAGTATGAATAAACTTCATATTGTTGTTTAGTAAAGAGAAAAAAGTTATTGTATTTAGAGGGTGCAATCCTCAAACCCCCTAAACGTTTTGCAGATAAGATTTAGCGATAATGCACTCAGACCAAGAAGAAAAAATGTAATAATTTAGATTTCCATTTATCGCTGTCACAGAATGGCTCTCGCGTAAGATTCACCTTATTTAAAAACATTTTGTAATGCATAATTTCAGTAGGATATAGAAACCTATATTATTGGTTGTTTTTGTAATTGCAGCGTGGTCACGGATTAGTGACAAAGACGGTTGGTAGCAGAGATCAGAATCCTTGGGATATTGTATTTGGCCCATCGGCGTCATGAAAGTCGTTTGATCACACACACAAGGTTTTCCAAAATATATGGGATAAGGCTATTCTGGCGGCCTATTTGCTAGATAATTTTCTGGGTTTTCTTGTGAAGAAGTAACGACATGCCACCGGTCCATACTTCGCTTTGCTGCTGGCATTGCCACGAGACACTGTCAGTTGAGGAAGCCCTCCTTTAATGTAAGGTTATTTGAGATACCCTGTGTTGATTAAGTATTTGTTCAATTATTAAGATTATTCATTATGGGTGCGTACTGGCCTTCTATGGACATTCCGTTAGTTCGCATCGCTACTTCTTTTACTAGTTCTGGTGGCACAAAATCCAAACTAATCAGTAGAAATCCTTGGTAAAGACGTTCAAGGTGCGTAATTAGGTATTATATGTGCTGTGATCTTGACTGATATTGAATACATTACTTATAAAATGAATCTATATAAATGTATCGGAAGTATTACTGCCAGAGTGATGCAAAATACATTTAGCATAGAATTAATATGGAAGGTTTTAATGACAATATCATCAGCAAAACATATGCAATCACTTACCTCAAATTATAAAAATACTCGGAGCGACCACTGGATGTACTGAATTGTTAATATAATAGTAAGTTTATCTTCCCAAAATTGCAGATTCAGCTAAAAGTATGCTAGATTATTTAATTTGTTGCAGCTGTTCGCGTGAAGCTAGTAGGCATGTTTTTATGATAACATGCATTTATCTGTTTTGAGATCGTTAATATTATCATTATTATGAAATGAATTTGGATTATTCCTCTATATTTTTAAAGAAATTTAATGGATGTAAGTGAATCGGCAAGTAAAATATGAATAACGTGAACAGTCACATTTATGACGTTTTTACCAGTAACTTTGACGCGTGCGCTGCTCTTATATATTAACTAAATCACTCCTGGGGATTTCATTCAATCATTCAATTTTTTTCTTCAATTGTACCAAAGAAGCTTATTTTCTGTACAGTTCAGAAAAACAGAAAGGTAAATGTTAATCAAATGGAACACATTCGTTTTTGCTATAGTATGTCCTCTATTGTGGTCAGACAATATTATCCATTATATATAATCATGCTTGCATCGTTCACATCTCCTTGAAAAGTAGGATTTTGTGAAAATCTGCAGTATTCATTTACTTTCATGAGTCAAGGAAACTTTTCTTAGTTTTGGGTGATTCTTGCGAGGTCAAGGAAGACGAATTTTTGTTGGAACATAAATATATTTTACCATATAATAAATAACACTAAGTAGTACTTTTTAAGGACCTTAATCCCGACATTGTAGTTAGGAAAGCGCCAACAGATTTTTCTCTTTAATCTCTATATCTCCTAAAACTCATGAAACTCACTGAGTCTCGATAATCAAGTTCACCCATGACAAACCTCTCTTAAACTTTCTTCTACTTTGTGTTTTTGATTTCCTATCAATGGTTCAAAAAAATTTCATCCCAACTCCGCTACACTTGCCGCTATAATAATATCAACATAATCATTTTATAGCCTCATATGTTGAACATATTTCAAGGCTACTCATTGTGCTGCACTGACACAACGACTTACTTACACATCCGACATGCTTTAATGTTCATTGACCATAGATAGTAATTAAGCTTAAGTATTACAGCATTTTTGTACGAGAGATTTAACGGAAACTGTTGCTCCCTGCCTGTTTAACTCACGATAAATGCATTACTCATTGATGATTCGCAAATATATAAATCGATGGTGATTATAACATATTAACCAGTATTTAATTCGGAAACACTCATAATCATCTTACATATCTAGTTATATACAAGTCGAACAAAAAGACTGAATCCTACTACACTTATATTTGAACATATCACTACAAACAGTGTTTATATCGCTAGCAAATTATAATCTATCTATTTCATGCATCTATTTACACTATAGGAATATGTATATATACATGAATTCATATAATTATGTGGGATCGAAGAACGGAACGGATACAAAACCTTACTATATTAGAATCCCTGTTAACCAGCTGGTTTTACGTTATACTTACTGGATTAGAGGGTATTTATATCTAGTTTGTTGAAAATGCGTATTATTCATTTAAAAATTTCGTTACATTGCCCTATAAAAATGTGATAAATGGTAATCTTCTGTTCTTTATGAATGTCGCCGAATAAGAAAAAAGTGAAGATCATTTCGGATAACTGTGTAATTTTTGTGATGTAGAGTTGTGTCAATTAAACTTTGATTCTTTACAACTTAAAACTTCAACGATACGGAAATACTTCAGCATTTTTGAAAACGGTCTTGTGAAGGTCGATTAATCATCGAAAAAGATCATATGCAAAAACGTTAGTTTTTGAGCATTTCTGGGATCCCTGATCGGGAGAGACTCCGATTATCCATAAACTCGATTTTTCAAGAGTTGGCAATAAATTGAAACAATTTTGTGTAATGATGGAAGTGTTTCAATTTTCCGCTTTAGTCAAAAAAGCTTCGGAAGCTCACAAAATTGAGAAATGACAGACTTAATTCTGAATGTTAGAATGTTTTCAGCATTTTACTCGGGGTTAAATAATTTTGAGGTGATAAACATTCTTTAAACGCATTCTTTCGCTTTCAGTCATTCTTGGAATATGAATTAACATCTTATGAAAATCATATTTTTTATAATCACTTCCACTCATGATTCAGAAGGGTTACCAGCTGACATTTATTTGGATGGACAATTGGAATCACAACTTTGAAAATGGTAACTTACTATACATATATCACATTGAAAATAAGATATAGAAAAATTTGGTATACTTTATGAAGATTCTATGCTAAAAATGTTGATATTCACAAATAATACGTAAAACGAGATAATGCAATTACAGAAAATACAGGAATTCAATCTTAACAAATAATACTGTAAATATAAAATTGATAAATTTATTTAGGTTCGCGTATGATAAATAAATTAGTCAGTTTGGAAGTATACATTATAGATGATCTAAATCATCAAAATACCTCACTGGTCAAATACTGAGTCCTACAGAAAATCAATCAAAACGTTTATTTGACCAATTTTAAGAATAATTTACTTGATTCAAATACGCTAAAATTACCCATATAGTAAACGCTAAAAAGGGTCAAAAAACGATTTGATTACATAATATATTCTATTATCTGATTATATATAAAAATATGACTATTATGCTCATAATATAATCAGTAACCATTCTACTTTAATTTTTACTGGCCAACTGAATTTATGTATTTATAATAATAATAATAATAATAATAATAATAATAATAGCGCGATGTTGTGAAAACTAAATGCACACTGTCTTGTTGACTGATTCATGTATTAAAATTGTGATAAATAGATAGAAATAATTCAATTTAATACTTTCAGGTGACAATCTGCAGGAGTTCCATAGCGAACCAGTAACATATTACAAATATTTGGTAATTCAGTTTACATAAAATTCAGTCCAAAAACCTCAGATCATATAAACAACAAATCTCAAGTTCTACTTCGAGCGTAATGCAAGACATTTGACCTTCTCACACCTCTTCTTCCTTTTCTCCAGTGCTGCTTGATCATGTCAGCTCCTTTTTCGCCGATCATAATAATAGGGGCATTCGTATTGCCACTTACCATTTTTGGCATGATTGAGCCATCTATTACTCTAAGGCCTTGAATACCATACACTTTGAGTTCTGGATCAACCACGGCATCTCTGTCTGAAACAGGACCCATTTTGCATGTTCCTGAAACATATTTTTTACTAAGAGCTTTTATTAAAGAGGATTACAGATGATAAAATAAAATTGTATCATTCTGACTTTACTAGTGAATTGCATTTTGACAATGAGTAGATATATGTTTTGAATTCTGTTTACAAATGTGAGTACAACTTCTATATAAGTGATAAATACGATACTTTTGATTGTTCATTATGAAAGGATGATGAAACAATACCAGATATCCATTTACAGTTTTGTAACATTTCCATCATTCTGATTAAAATTATGCTATCAGTAACACAAAGCTTAACAGATGATAATGCGGAAAAGTATCTGCATTTGCAACAAGATACAACGGACATCAATGTTTTCCAAATAAAGACAAGAAGGATGTGATTTTGCTGGATGCTTCCTCACAATAGTAACGTTTTTGCTGCCTTGGCAGCCTTTTTCAAAGTACAAATAATTAAATACATTGCATTCTGAGAACTATTTTGCATTAACCTTTATTGAATAACGATTCCCAGGATAGCAGAAGGTTTCTTTGAAATAACAGTAGAGACTTATGTCATTTACATATTTGATGATCACAAAATGTTAATATAACTTAGTGTGAGTTGTCGATGAAACATATCTCTCATTTAGGATTTATCGCCAATGCTATTGCATCTAGTCGATATCGAAGTGAAAGTCTATTTTCGAAAATGATTTTATGTTTCCCGAGTACTCAGTTCTTTTTTTTAGTAGTCAAAAAAGTTTTGACGTACCAAATTCACTTTCACATCACAAACAAGACAAAAATATATGTCCATCAAGTCGACTGCATGCATAAATATCTATTTTGATGGATGAAAAACGATTTATACTCGTATAAGCAAAATTTGTATTGCATCCCAAACCTTCGTGGAAAGACTTCCCAAAAATCCAGTACTCACCTATTGGATGATAGATCGTACATGAATACAACCTGATCATACATTCCCAATATGGATCTGAGAACTTTTCTATATGAGCACAATCAGGAAACTCTAGCAATTTACTACCATAGGACTGGAAGGCAGGCGTCTGACTCAATGCCACTGCTATCTTCACTCCTTCGATCAATGTCCTCATGTCTTGATCTTCAGCAAAATAGTTTGGGTAGATCAACGGCGGATCGAATGCGTTTTTGCTTCTCAGTTTTATAACGCCTGTAACATGAAACAACATACTTTTTGAAAAAATGGTATCGAATAGAATGACTCCATTCACTGCTGTGCATTGACATCACATACATGGGTACACATCAATATAAAGGAAAGGAAACCTGACAGAGGCTAAATTTTATTTCAAGGGCGTAGTTTCCTTGAGTAATCTTATACCTACTAGCCTATCTAATAGCTGTTTAAAAACAAACACTTCATTGAAGTCTGTTACATGATGAATAATGTTCATTAAGCTCTAAATATATTAACAGAAATATATATTTTCTATTATAAATGGTTGCAAAGAATATTATTAATTTTTTGTAGGACAAATTGAAGCTGCCATTCGAAAATTGTGTAATCCTCTACGAATATCAAAAAAATTATAATCCGTTATTTATCTAAAATAAAATATCTCACATATTAATATTTTGGTTTATTATTAACTATCAAGGAAGGCTACATTAATAGTTTCTGACTGTATATTATAAAAGTGACCAACAGTCAAATAAACAGTTTTCATTCACTAATATCATTGACATTTTTATCCGAAAGAGCAAGAGTAAGACGAGTATTTGTAACCCTTCTTGTAGAGATACCAATGTAACCTATACGCTTCAGGCAATCCAAAAATACATTTGTACTGTTTACCTTTACTTTGAGGTCTAAGCAACATCGGTATAATACTCCAGGCATCTTGGTCATGTACAGGACCAAACACCTTATTATAAAAATCATCTGTAAGTCCGTGAGCTTTCTTCAGCTGTTGTCCTTTGTCAGAGTGGGTAGAACCGCTCACAAAATGAAATTCTATATCCGGGAAGTCGTCCGAAGCGTTCGCATATTTGGTGTTTACGAAAGCATAGCCCTCTACGCCGCCCATTACTGTCAAGGGTCCTCCACCGAAAAGAGCGTACTGAAGTAGTGGACCTGTGCAATTAAAATTTAACATTATACGTAGCAAACCAACGCTGCACAGTTGTACCACTTTTGACACTTGTTTCTCTAAGTACGTTAGCATCTTCGGGGAAAAGTTAAAACCGTTTTGATTCAATTTGTCATGCAATAGGGCTTAGACAACCGAAAATCAACTTATCGACAAATGAAATTACTCCTTCGCTTTTCAGGCGCCGAATTTGTGATAGACACACATGATATCTCCTTACCAACAAAAATTCAGAAAATTTAACGACCTTCATTTTATCAAATATCATTGTGTTTTCAGTTGATAAGATGAAGGGCTGTAATTTACTGTCGCGAATTTAAAAAAGAACACAGTAGCATCATGAGGTGGCGGACAAATAACCTTAAAAAAATACCTCAGTAGTTTGATGCTGAACTATGCACGCAATTTAGTCATTTTTTGAAACTCGAAGTGTTAACCAATGCAACTAAATAAATAAAATATTAATAAAAAATTGCAATTGCAAAATTTTCTCAATTTTCAATATCCCTGAAACTTACTACAAGTAGATTAACGACCAAAACCAGTCCCGCTATGTCCTAAAATTCACTACAACTTGTAAAGAGAATTTAAATGCTTCAGATTTATGTGAAATAATTAGAAAAGCATCGAAAATTTACTATGTTCATAAATGTTAATAAACCGCATGTACTTTAAAAGGTGTAAATAAATAAATAGATATTTATTTATGTTATCAATCCCAATTTCACACATGTAAAAGAACAAACTACAGAGCATGGAAAATACCTGTGAAAAACATTTCGTATCCAACATGTACATGAAATATGTTTCCAAAACAAAAAGGGGTTTTACAATAGCCAAAACAAAATTGTTAAAAATAGTAGATAGAAGTAGGAGATGATCATGGACCTCGGAAACATCCAAAAACGAGGGTTGGGCGTTTTCAGTTGTTGTCTTTCTCAAGTGTCTAAATTTCATCAAAATCCTAATGGTGCTTTTTGAGTTATAGAGAAGCCAAGGATTACGCAATAGACAACAGACGACAGAGAGACAGGCAAAAAACAGACAGATATATCATAAAACATCAAACATAATATCTCGAATTTGGCCTATTGGCGTGGGAAGTAATAACCGTAAGATACTGATTTTTGTCCAGATAGGATACATTTTTCGGAAATATGTCATTTTTCCTTTTTTAAAGAAAACAATATTAGACTCAAAAGGTCCTATCGTATCAAAGTTTGTCCAAATCAGATTAATTTGTTCAGAAATTTAAATACTTACCTACTGCATAAATTCTGTCTAATGTTATAGAATCCGTTTTATTTATTAAAAAGGTGAGACCTCCAGCTCCTATGTGATCTTGTAAGTTATGCCCAACTTTTGCATCTTTTATTAACGGTATTCCATGTTTTGCCAGCTCATCTCTCGGACCAATTCCAGATAACATCAGAATCTGTGGCGTATTCACTGATCCTGCTGACACAACAACTTCCTTAGATGTACGAATTCTGAAAACATGTTCCATTTCATGTAAATTTCACAGACACCTCGACTTAAGGAGCTTCATTAAACACAGGCCTAGCGACACTATAGTCAAGCGTATTCGCACAGCAACCCTCTGTTGCGCGAATCAATGGACTACACAAGATCGCGACTCTAACTGTAAATTAAATTATTCGAATATTATATTGAAACATAATGCCAAATTAAATCCTTCAAATCTCGACAAAATTATTTCAATCACTTCAGTAATGTCGAACCTCCTCCTGTCCTTAAAAAGTCTATTCTGCTTACGAACAAAGAGTTAAGGTCTTACGGACCACCAACATTATTTTCCTGTCAACGAGGTTTCTCTAGATAATTTATTGTAAGCAGCCGGTCATGCAAATCTTCTGAATGTGTCATTTATTACATATTTTGTGATATTTTACCTGTACATTTTCCCATCTCTTTGAAACTCCACACCGAATGCTACTTTTGTAACTGGGTCTATGAGTATTCTCGTGACATGCGAATTCATAGCGATGTGAAGATTATCCCGTAATCTGATTGGTCTTAAAAATGCTTTAGCTGTAGAACATCTGGAACCTCTTCTCAATGTTCCTATAACAAATTGAGGTTACAATATTAAGGTTCCTATATGTCGATCAATTGAATTGAATTTGCTTTTTTGCACCTTTGATGATCTCTGGTCGAGTGAAGTATCATTTCTATTTATATTTTTATATTTATCATGGCTGTTATGTTATGTAAAAGAGTCAAACTCCATTCGTTTGTTTTGCTTAGTAAATTCCGATGCTGATAGGAGTTATTATTAATATTATTTTGTTTTCAATTTCTGGTCACTATTATGAAAATCTATATAGTGCTGAAATATAGTTATTGAACAATTACTGTTTAAGAGCCTTATTTCATAGAATAGTAGACCTTCTGTGTTTTTTCTAAAGGGTAGCATTGGAATAGGTAATTACCTTGGGCCAGCATGAAGCCACTTTGATACTGTCCATTGATATCTCTATTCTGGTAACCCAGCTGTTTTCCTCCTTCAACAAAAGCTGCTGCCAGAGGCGTGTGATATGGAGCTTCTGACACTGTCAAAAACCTAATTGAAGATAAAGTTATAAAATCTTCTTAATTCAGTTATACTCATTTGAATGTTTCAATAGAATCCAAACACTGCAAATAGAATACATAAATAATACGTAAGAACACTACTTGCCTCTAACTTAATGGACATTAAGTGCAATTTCTTACTATGACTCTTAATTGAAAAGTACGTTGATAACTTTTGTGTCATTTGTCATTAAATTAGTTTTATCAACGAGATCAAACTACGTTTTCGGCAAATCCTAGTTCTTTGACATTCATTGTATAAGTATTTTGTAAATCATTTAAGATATAGACTAACTCCATGACATCCTAACATATTTGGTTTCATGCCTCCTTTAGGCGTAGCAAACGGAGATATAGACAGGTAGATGAAACAATGCAAAGACTAAATTTCTGTTTTTCCCTCAATTATTATACAATACTTCCTCGTACAAACGTCAATAGTGAACATTATATCAATCATATTTTAAGATTCATATTTATATACAAATACAAAACATATTCAAACACACAGGCATTTCTTTCAAAGCAAGTAAACCTCTTGCCCTCTCACATCCAAACCACTCACTAGACACACAGAATCATGCACAATCACACCACGAAACGTTGGACACCTGGACACAGAAAACACTCCATAAAATCGATATCAAGTGACCTAAGACCACATTAATAGAAAACAGTTATACATCTGGCTGCAGGACGGCCAACTTTAGCCAGAAAGATAACTATAATGAGTATATAATAAAAGATCCCTCCATAACAGATGACAATTGCAGAAAATACCACCAAACACAGGAAATGGTAGAACATATTACCAGCGCATGCAAAACTCTAGTTGGAACTGAATACGTCGCGAGGCAAACTATTTCGGTATAAGACAATCCCAGCCTGATATCGTTTTTCAATCGAATGCAGAAAAAGTTACCCATTTAATTGATGTTGCTATACCCAATGATAACAAAATTCAAAACGCCTAGATAGAGAAATGTGTTCCAAAAAACTTACCCTCCGGTCCCATGATATCCTGTTTTGGCCAAGTACGGGTTCTTATTATCCTCAGATTTCTTGAAATATCTCAGTACTTCTTTATAACCCCATCCCTGATTTCCCATTTGTTCCCAGGTGTCGTAGTCCTTCTTGTTGCCACGTAGGTATAGCATGTAGTTCAGAACGGAGGAACCCCCCAACACCTTACCTCGAGGCCAATTGCATCTGCCTCCATTCATAGCTGTCATGAAAAACATATTTTTTTATAAAATACATTTAATAGTATATTGAGTTCATCATACGAGTATAGGTAATTTGAAAAGATAAGAATAATCCTAATATATAATAACGGAAATGCTATTGAGCCTATGAAAAGGCGCCAGGCAGGTTGATTATTTATCTGCAATGAAATTTAGTATAATTTTTGCAGATATTAGAAGTCCTAAACAATTTTCGGAAAACTGTGAAATTATGAGAATTGATGAAATTATTGTTTTTTAATATATTTCAAATTTCATCTAAAATAATTGAAATTCCCAAGTTTCTATCCAAACCTTTATTTCTAAATTGATTGGAAAATACAGCGTCAAGCCCATTATTTCCAAAGGTATCGATGTATATTTGATTAATCGTACGTTTCTCGACTACTACTTTTGTAACGATCCATTTACGAACCTAAACACGCTTTTCCTGATGGTTCGCTCTTATACTTCCAATCTAATGCTGATAATTGTAGATAAGCAGCCATAACTGGTACATCAGATATTTCTGTTTCATCTCCACCTGCTTCCAAGAGAAGTATTCTCCAACTACCTATCTCGCTGAGCCTATTTGCAACCACAGCACCTACAAAATAGGCATTAGTACTCACCTACTTATCTGACTCTGTGGTATCGAAATTTGAGTTGATACTGATATCAACTTCATACACTAAGCATTTCAATCAAAAAGTAACTGAATCAAATGAATATTAAAAACAAGTATGTCTCCATTTGAACATGGAATTTGAAGTAAATCTACTGAAACTGTCAGGAAGATTTTTGTTGTTTTAACGGTATGTATCTGAACCAACAGTAATGCCGAGTATGTTTAAAGAGAATTTGAATTAACTGCTCTTCATAATAATGAGCTGATACTAAACTATTTAAGAGATTCAATTTTAAAATGTTGATTTGAATTTATTAAATTTAGCTGAAGGTGTGGAAATTTTAATATAACTGTTTTGACATATTTCGCAGTATTACTAATATAAGTGACTGCTGTATGAATGTAAAAATATTTTTATCAAGAAACTTTTGGTAAATCCCTTTATTTCTAATAATTAATTAATGAATAAAAATAATTCTCTATTCCATATTCATACCTGCAGATCCTGCCCCTATAACGATAAAGTCGTATTTTTCAAGAAGTTCGTTGTCTGCCACGTTTACTGCTCTACTTTCAGGATCCATTTCCTCATACTGAAAATATGCTATAGCAGCGACTAAGGCTGGCAGAAACATGGCTACATTGGAAGCAGCTGCAGCCCCTAACCCATATAGGGGCGCTGTTAATGTACTCATAGCTAGAATTTCAAGAAGAATTTGTTAAGAGATCACTGCTGCAATTTTATTCTCAATATACTGTTAACATAAAATGATTTCATGAAAATTGGTAGCTTCGAACTAAGAAAAACATTTATAAGAGGCACAACGTGCCGAAACTATTTTCAGGTTAATTGATATATTAAATGATTAAATACAAGATTTGATTTTTATGAGTGCCATGATTACGCAATTAAATCTTGAAGAGTTGCGAACATCCCCTCAATCCCAAGCAGAACAACTAATTATAATATTAGCGAGTGTGCATTCAGTAATAACGGTCATAATTTTCAAGCTGTAAGAATTTCCCATGCTTTGCATTAAATTAGATTGTAATTATTATGAATGATTTCGAAAAGCTGTTATTTTTCTGTGAACCCACATCTTACCAGTACTAAACCAATACATATTCAATAGTCACATTGCAGCACAACTAACAAATAGATAATTTGTAATAACCGCCTCTTGTCTACACAAATTTGATTAATGTTATTCCAGTCACATATTACTTTCTATCAACCCCTCTATAGTGTTACGTTGTAATAGCACGTGATAAATAAGTATAAGAGGTATGGTCATTCATTAAGAAATCTTTGCATGCAATGTTTTTAATTTTGACAACTGTTTAAGTTGACTATTGTTTTTCTTTCTAACCTATATCTATTTTATAAAGAGACAAACATATTTTATAAAGGGACAAACACACAAAAAGCGGCCTTCAACACAGACTGTGAGATTGTAAGATTTCGTTGCAAACAGTTTAAACCGTACTTAAGGATTCCAAACTGGGCAGAACATACTTTCGTGGAACAAAAGTGCATTTTACATCTGTCATCATAATTTTACTTAGTCATCTCAAAAAATGATCAATAGAAGCAGCGACTAGAAATGTAACTATATTATAATAAAATATACATAACCAATACACTAAATTAGTCGTGTGAAATTAACTTTGTTTTTGAGAGGTACTGTGAACGTTGAAAGATGGGTTGCTTCAAGAAGTCTCTTGGTCAGAAAACTGAAATAACATAACTGTTATTTGAAACTTGTAGACAAGGTGGATTCATCAAAAGTTTGATTTCGGACTTCCATTGTCTATAAAATTTTGAGTATCACGACGTTTCGATTGATCTGCTATCTTCAATCGTCTTCAGGTGAACTGGCGAACACGTTCCTTTCATGCCTATTTACACCCCGTTCCACCCACGTCATCGGACGGGGTATAAATAGGCATGAAAGGAACGTGTTCGCCAGTTCACCTGAAGACGATTGAAGATAGCATATCAATCGAAACGTCGTGATACTCAAAATTTTATAGACAATGGAAGTCCGAAATCAAACTTTTGATGAAATAACATAATTTGGTAAAAAAGTAATATATCAAAATGAGGATAACATCATTTCACTAGAAAATGATTCTAGTTCAGACTGTATTTTAAAAAAAATTAATACTTATTTTATTATTCTGCATTTCTTTAAATCAACTTTAATACGTTTGAATGTTTCCAGAAGATGACATATATTTCTGTGTGGGGTCTTCTTGATATCATATCAATTCATTGAATATTTCTCGCGCATGTTATAATTATGACAAATCTATAAGTTCTGAGAAAGTCTGAAAAACTTCATGGATAATAAAAACGCACCTGAAGAAGAAATAGGTTTGTCGTTGAATACACTGTCAAATCGTAATACTTCTTTTTTTACCTATTTATACGGGAAACTGAAATGCAATAGTTTTCTTTCAGATTAAATTACAGACCATCATTCATATCTTGAAATAGTCGTGTTTGTTTTAGGGTTACATTTTTTTAAATCCATTATTACACCTGAAGCTGTTGAACAAATGATAAAAAGCAATTCAAAAACACAATGCTATCAACAAAGCTACGGCGGAACTTCTGACTAATCCGTTAAATTGGTACGCTTGTCACACAGGCTTTGAATGATCCGATCCCCATTGAGTATTGAACAAGTTTTCAGACCTGATCGAGTTTCAGATTAGGGATGACAAGCATGATATCAGAATTTAAATGTTGAATACCAAACGAAATCGGATTCAAACTATTTTGAAGTAAACATTCCACCTTTACCACACTAACATTCCAAATGTTTTTTAAATGTCGAGTACTTAGAACTGGAATGAACTGAAATCCCAGAGAACCTATTTAAAAATATTCCTTTTACACTTTGTATGTAACAGTAATATGACCTGAAACATGCATCACTCACTATGCTACAAAAACAATGTTTGGCATATCACTGCATGCCCTTTAAGATCGCCTGTTTGAAAACAAATAGCGATGAAAATCGATATAGTAAGCTTTACCTAATAATTATCTCAAGTAGGTACCAATATCCAAAACAATCGTACCACTAAACACAATAATTTTGTTTGCACCGACTCCGACGCTACACATACTTTTCGTCTTTGACATACATGATTCAAAATCACTTTCGAAATTCTGTGAAAAAATCACACCGTGTGACACTTTGCACGTAGCACCGGTACTGTAACACTTATTTTGATTATTTCTTCACCATGTAACGCCGATGGGTTATTCACGTTGTTAGTCTTGTTCTTGAACTTGACTGATTTACCGAAGACTCGAGAAAGGCCGTACGAAGGATTCACTATCGCCTAAAGAACCGTCGCGCCGCGTAAGATACAGTTAGGTGAAATTCCTACTATACTACCGGTCATGTTAAGGTAAGTCTTCGAAGATTGTTCATAACTGAAATTAAAAGTTGTTGACTTCTGTCAGTTTGAAAATACGGGTCAAGTAGATTTACTCCGTAGTTTCCACGCATTGTTTCCAGAATTGGTACGCATCCAAATCCTAAAGAATGGCATGAAGTAGAATGACTCTGTACTTCCCACGCAATTGCGTAAGATAAGAAAATAATGATTTAGATCAGATTTTGGAGTTGTCGATCTTTTAGCTAAATACTAGACATCTCTGTTAGCGAAGTGTGAGCGAACAACGTATTATCTTTCAGATGTTGTGTTATGGACTTCTATTGTCCATTGGAAATGCACCATCTGAAACACAACAATGTTCAAACAACAAGATATTGTGTTGTATAAGCTTGGTATTGCCCATACGTCATGGTATCTCCCCAACACCCTAGTATCCTTCGGTTCCAAATAAAAATAACAAGTCAATACATGATGTATTTCTATTTTAGCCTATTTTGTGCAGTCATTTCCGTTTTTTCTTCATATTTTTGAACAAGTCTGATTTTATAAATAAATAATATGAGTCTGGTATCACTGAAATCAAAATAAAATGTCGTAAACCTTGCGATAGCTCAAAATCCACTGCATATTTATAATATGATTACCTAAATTCCATAGCGTGACTGGAAGTAGAAATCGGCAAGGCAAGCACGCATTTGTACGTACCGGAGAGACGGGATGAACTAAAATGATTCGTGATCCTCCAAATTAGCTAAACCATATCGGATTTATCTGTTTTATCTCTTGCGCTTTGCTTTAGCTGATTGTTTTCAAGAAGTTCGCAAATGCCAAATCCCTTTTTCGACCTTGATCAAGTTATTTATCAAAAAATCAGTCGTTTTTCAAGTATGTTTACATACAAACCTTCTAGAAGTTCTGCACTACCACACATCGATTTGTTTATTATTTATCACGTATTAAAATCACTATGACAATTCAACAGATTTTTCAGAAGGTTATATGTATATATAATAATTATATACTATCACGCGACCGTTTACTACTAAAAATTAATAAATCGTCTCGATACTACCATTGAGTTAAGGATAACTCTGAGTGGGGTGTCCCCCTAATTTTGTATACCCAAAATCGTAGAGATCCAAGTATAATAGAGCACTAGTCTTGACATCATAATAATGTCAGGACTAACAGCCCAAAATCTGTATTAAAATAATGTAAAAAAATAATAATCATTTATCCTGTAATGAACAAAATATATTTAACAAAGGTATCATTAAAAAGTGCATAACGCATATTGGATAACTTTTTTTCATACGTAAAGTGGGTCTGAGCCAGGAGAAAAAAATGACCTTTTAAATTTTAGATAAAAAAAGCGGGTACATACGCAGGCTGGGTATACGCAAATAGGATGGTACCGTGTGTGGATAGAATCAACGCTGGAAATTAAAACAGGAAATCATCAAAAGATTAATTATATTGTAGTTATATTCTTACATTCATAAATTGACCATTTTTATTTCTCTTTCCGTTAAATCATACTTTTAACTGCGTATAACTACCCCATATATCTTTAAAATATGTATAGTATTTTGAAAACAGCCTACTTAATTCAAAGTCAAAGTGCTATTTTTTCCTGTATTACAAATATACTTACACATAATTTCACTATATTGTATTGATCTCCAATTGCGAAACCACTAAAAGGCGACTTGTTGCCAGTTTGTTACTGATGTGCAGCTTTTTTCTGTAAAAAAATATAATTTTTGTTTTTCGCAGTCATAACTCTTAAAATTAATTTTCCGAGTATTCCGTTTTTGAGAAAAAATATTTACAAATATTGTTTGATCAACAGCAGCAACACTATGAGAAATATGAAGAAAAACAGCATAGTTGCTTTGATTATAATACAGGTAAATATTGAGAAAAATTACAACAGTGGATATAATTTTGCATGCTTTAACAAACTAGTACAAACCCTACTCAACAGTCATAATATATTCCACTGCCTAGTGTCTAATATCTGTCTATATAATAATGGGTCTATATAATATTTATATACCGGTACATCGTAAAAAGATCCTAACACTCTTGGACTGCTTTGAAGCGGTGGCAGATACCCCTTACAACAGATGTTTACAGCGATATCCCTTGTTCTTCCAAAACACTTTTTACGATTTACCATTCCTGTTAGTCGCCAGCTATTTCTATGCCTCTTCTTCTCCTTCGGTTTTGACAAAAGTTGGAATAATATACAGTATGTTTTGTAACGAGATGTTTTTTAAAGGTCTGTATCTTAGTAAGGGATAGCTGTACCTTTTCACTGGCAGTTGCCATATTGTAACCATTCAAATATCACAGATTGTCCGCGTATTCTGCAAATACTACATGCGCACTCTCACTACTCGCCAAACCGATTTCTAATATGCGAGCTTCTCCAAGAGACTGAGTCCTGCCCCTAAAGATAATTTCATAGTTCGCAAAACAGATGTCGGGTGTAAAACATCGGTTCAGCGACTATTAAGACTGCGTAGTGTTTAGGGTCTCTACGCCAGAGGATCTATTATCGTATCTTTTACATATTCTGTGACACCCTGTATATAATTAAGAGAAATATCTGGTTCAATGTTTGGTTTTGTCACCCCTGCCATCATAAAAGGCTACAAAATATTGAATTATGAATTTGACAAAAAATATGTGCCACTCATTGTCTTTTCATAAGATCAAAAATGAGGAATGTTATAAAGGAAAACAATAATACGGAAAATCCCATATAGAAGGTACAAATAGTGTGGCGAATAGTATAAATCTAGATCCAAACTTCTCATTAAAGAAAAACAATATAATTGTTGATCATATATGACAAATGAGACGGAGTAAAGTAGCTGTTGCTATATAAAATGAAATCAACGGACTTAAAAGAATAACAATTATGTACATCATGAATCAACTTGTTCTTCAATCATTAATGGACCTGCCCATATCAAATTGAAATATAATTGATTCTCTTTCATGCTATAGAGCACTAACTGTACTTTTATATCAATTCTTGCTAAGAAAAAAGAGAGCATCCAGCTATGCTCCTAACTCAATACAAACCTTAAGGTCTACTGTTTACTTGTATGTATTTGAATTATATGTGAGAAATAATATATATGGTTATGAACATTGTAGTTTCAATACTCTGGTGGTGATCGTGTCTGAGTGATGGCATGCAGAGGACGTGTGGAATTTGTTTCAAATTGTTACATACGGTATTTTTATATTAACAATCAAAAAGATAAAATCAGACCAGAATGATACCAGTAGTTGACTGAATCAAATAATGAACTCACCCAAAGACTGATACGGTTCCACGTAGTCACCTCCACTTACACATGATAAGCTTTTCATTCTGTAAAATCCTTAGCCATACTCAAAATCTTCTGTTCTACAATTTTTTACAGTCATTATAATACGATTATACCACGGCGATTTCCGATATAGTTTCTAATTCGAAGTTAACTTCTTCAAGTGGGTATTTTTCCAGAAAGTATTAGTGGTCTATTATTCCACTGTTAATTCCACATTTGGTTTGATTCAAGCGTTAGAAATATATGCAAAATTTCCGAGCGTAAAGTTATTTGTGGGTCACAAGTAAATATGGGTTCTTTCCGCACGCCGAAAAAATAACGGCTGTTTCATGAGATGTTCTTTATAGAATATAGACTATCGGTATAACGTATTCAGTCAAACAGCAGCTAATATAGTACTGATATGTAATAAGAATGGGCGACGGATGGTGGCCAAAAAGAATAATGTTATACATATATCCTGGAGACTACAAGTAAAAGTTAGAGGCCCAAAAAGTGCTGGACAAAATTAATAGATGAAAAAAAAGAGGACAAGAGGTATCAATGAAGACGACTGGGAATGCAGATCACCTTGGCAATTGACGTGTGAGAACGACAATATCTGTAGACGAAATCCAAATAAACTGATGATGATGTCAGAAGCAGTGCTGTTTTGAACAAATGCTGTTTCTGATAGAAGATTAATTTTCTATGGATCAAGCGATATCAGAACCCTCATTCTCGATAATTAAGAGGTTTTTCTCAAAATATAGGTACCAAACAGTGCTTCTCCTGGCAGCATATAATCATTTGCATATTGCTATTGCTCTTTTCTAGTCTAGTAGAGCTGTAATTGATGCCTATTTTGCATCGTCGCATTAACTCCATTCGCACTTTTATCAAAGTAAAAAAAAAATTAAATGGAATTTTAAAATTATATTAATATTGCCTTTTTGACTATTTTCAGGAAAACACTTTTGCTTCTTTTAATAAGACAGTAATGAGCAGTATTACAAAGGCTAAATTACAGATGAGCATTAAAATCGTTGAGAATTCACATCAAAAATAATAATAATTTTAATGTTATAGAAAACGACAAATACAGACAGCATTGTTATCACAATGCAAAAATAATACTAGAATATTAGCAGCAAAATTATCAAAAACCTCACACCTTTTTCGGTGTCCTAATGGCCGCAATTTTGTACACTTTCATTCGAGACCTGCTGTAGTGTTCTTTTTTTTCTGTTCTGGGGGCGCTGTTCAATGTTTAGGGTTTAGAGGCGATTTCTTTGGTCTTCAGGTTTGTTCGAATGCTCAGGCTTTGAAGCATAATTTCCATGGAGTGAATGCATCGACCAAAGGGCGCTGAAAAACAATCTCGCTCTACCGTGGTCATTGGCCAAGGAGAAGGGCGACATATTCTTATTTTGTTCAACCGCTGCAATCGATTTTAATCCAGCCCTGGGTATCCTTACAGCAGCGCAGCAGCTGGACTCATTTTTTTTAATCTGTAGATCGGATAGCAATATCTGATTTTTTTATTCTAATACGTCCAAGTTATTAGACTTGCTATGTACTGTTATGATTTTATGAACCTGCCATACCGCTTAAGAAAAATAAATATCCACACATATCTCAATATGCAGACCAAACGATAATAGGACTATGTATTTTTTAATATTATTTCATTTTAACTGCCAGCGGCTATTCAGGTCATTACAACTAATAAATCTTTGTTACATTTGACTCAACTCGATCGTGATGATGGAAGTAATTCACCAATCAATAGCATCTACAATCTAGATGATCTTCATATTCATGCATTTTCTTCTTTGTTTCAGGTGGATGCTGTGGGTCGACGAAACGTGTTACAATCGTAGGTGGTTGGGCATGGGCCTGGTGGCTGGTCACAGATGTCCAAAGGCTCTCCTTGGAGGTGATGACGCTGACACCGCAATGTGACAGCGTGGAAACAGCTCAAGGAGTACCGTTAACCGTGAACGGGGTAGCACAATGTAAGATCATGAAAGCTCATGAACTGTTGCATACAGCTAGTGAGCAGTTTTTGGGAAAAAGTGTCAAGGAGATCAAGGCCACAATATTACAAACCTTGGAAGGACATTTAAGGGCAATATTAGGTGAGGAAGTTTTGTTAATAATGAAAAGCGTCAACAGTATACAATTTTTGAAAGCTAGTTAATCCAAATCACGAGCAGTCAGATACTGTGAGACTTTTCAACATAAACATATATTTAATATGAATGAAATATATTGTATGCAATGTCACGTTAATTTTTATTGTGGAGTAAAGATTATTGATGAATAATGGTAATAACCAGTAGTATTAATTTTGATATTTATGTAGATAAAAGTTGTGTAATTATCACACAGTTTCACAAATAAAACTCTTTCTTTCAGTGACGCGTTTCGATTTTTGAAACTAATGTTTCGTTAAAACAAGCAATGTTCCTACATCGAATTTACTGCAAACCCATTCCAAATTCCAACAAAATCTATTGAGTAGGTCTAGGGACTATAGGGTAATCAGTGAGATGCATTCTCATGATTTAGATAACTTGGCATAACAAATCAAAAACACGTTTATCTCTTGACTCGAAAATTTTGACTGTAGTCCTGCTTGATGAAACTCTCCCATCATTCATAAAAATTGTGTATTTGGACACACAAATAGAACTCTATTTTCTGTGACTGTCAGATTTGACTATTTGCAAATGCTACCCAGGTTATTTGTCAACTAGCTAACTAGATCATATCATGAATGATACATTTGGGAACTCTTCTTTTGTCAAGAAGGGCTTACCGCAGTTCTCTTAAAGTTTAAATTAATTTTTTTTGCAGGCACCCTGACCGTAGAAGAAGTCTACCGTGACCGTGATCAATTCGCAGCCTTGGTTCGCGAAGTGGCAGCTCCGGACGTCGGACGAATGGGCATTGAAATTCTCTCTTTCACGATAAAGGATGTCTTTGATGACGTGCAATATTTGACATCACTGGGAAAAGCGCAGACAGCCATGGTGAAAAGGGATGCCGATGCAGGAGTGGCGGAGGCCAATAGGGACGCTGGGATCAGGGTAACCTCTTCTTTTTGTACTATATCGTCAAACATTCTACATCTCAGAGTTAAAAATAATGATAATTCTTTAAAGTTATTAGTTCATGAAAACTTGCGATATTTTTTTACGAAATCACAATGCGTCAAAAACATCTGCGAATGATAAATAGATAATACTTTTTTGATAATGAAAAAATTAACTCAGCATTACTTGCATAACTATTTTTTTCATAAATGAAGTGTTTCCAATCTTACAAAAAAAGGAGGTCCTAATGTGTTGCCGACTTTTTGGTTGTGGTCACAGTGAGGCATCCATCATCCATTACAATCAATATGTGGTAGCATTTGAATATTGTTATAGATTGTGACGTTGCTCTTAGATCTATTAGTTCGAACCTTTGGCTTTATATTTTGTTTTGGAGGTTTGAAGTGAAAAATAAGGCATTTCTCGTTCATATAAAAGAATAAAATTGCTCAATATACATTGTACACAAACTGATATTCCATCAAAAGAAAAGTATGTTGTAAACAAGACTTGAAACTACGAAGCTACAACTAAATTTGAATAAATATAACTTGTAGGTTACATAATCATTTTCACCTGTGTTGCATGAGGGTTACTGTATCGGAGTGTTTTTTAAATAACAAACAAAGTATATCGTAATTATTACTATTTTTTGTCCAAACACGGCATACTTTTTTTGTAAGATTACCTGAACTTAAAGTATATGCCAATTTAAATAATGCCCCACGTACATTAAAACTCAAAAAAGCGGATTACTCAACCCATAGTTATGAGACCTAACTATTTATAAAAATGTACATGATTTATTTATAGAAATTATTCAAAACTTACGGAAGCCTTTAGGATCCTGACTTGGATCCTAAAGAATCCTGGTTGGATTCGTTTTTGGCCTCAAAAAATGAGGAATTCTATTGGCGCGGAATTCATCTCTTACCCGAGAGATGGGAAAAATTATAGCTAGCGATGGCCAATACTTTGAAAATTGTTTTTTCATTTTCCAGTTGAATAAACTGGTTTTTTCATTGCAAAAAAGGGCGGAATCATATGCATACACCCTGTAAGTTTGTTACATTCATATAATATATTTGATGATACAACCATAATACGAGTACTACGTCTAAAAATTAGTCTAATTGATGTACTTATTCATGTTGATGTGTAATGAAAATTATTGTTTTCAAATGTCACTATTACGCTTTTTTAGTTAATAGATTAATTTTATACACAAAAGGACATGTTCCGAATTTGATGGATTTAAAAATATAATTATTGTTTTGAAATACATAAATATTATCGTATTACTAGGGCAACATCTACTTCCACTTTCCTACCCCGTACAAAATAAGAGGCAAACCACTATTACAATAAAATTAAACAACTATTGTCATGTGTGGATCATTTTTACAGGAAGCGGAATCTCAAAAGTCTGCGATGGATGTGAAGTACTCAACTGATACCAAAATTGAGGATAACTCAAGGATGTTTAAGTTACAGAAAGCTAACTTCGATCAGGAAATTAACACTGCCGTAAGTATATAGTTTGCTTAGTTACATGTAAATCGAATGAATTAGTTTAGTCAAGTAGCCTGTAAAAATACAGGAAAGATACGACACTGGTGTACACAGGGGGGGCAGTTATGGGGGTTATTAAATTAATAATTTAATAGAAAAATAGCTAGACAGTATAGATAGTATACTAGGTTTGAGAGCTCTAGTTTTGTATACATGATAGGATCTAGTTAACTAGTTGGCTAGTACTCCGTATGCTGGGTAGTCGTTGTAAACAGTTCAATGATGATTTAAATATAAATCGAAACCCGTCACTGTAAGAAGAAGAGTTTTATTTGTAAAACTGTTTATTAAGTACACACAAGATTTTTTATTTGAGATTCGAGTCGGATAACAACTGACTCGAATGACGTAGTAACTTACTAGAGTTAAATAGTTATTTACTCTTCACGTGGCCTGGTAATGAGCAGCGAGCACCACATGCGAGATTTTTCTATCGTAACAGTTCTTTCACGGCTTCTACCAGCATGAACTATTGGAGGTTGCTATTACCCAAGATGATTTTTCTGGAAAATTTATCTATACAGTCCTCTTATTTTTCCATAAGGCTATAATTTACTTATTTACTATTATTTACTACAGCTCTTCTGTCTTCTTAATATTTTTCTCTCTTAAATATACTTCCATGATGGTTCAAAATGTCAAGCATTGCGATTAGTGTCTTATGTACCCGTAAATCCAGCTTGAAAGCATCGAAGGTGCATCCACCTGTATCCATGTAAATAACCCGAACCGTTTAGTTCGTTTTATATGAACTGCTGTAATGTATTGATATTTGTATATTGCTCTTTTTCGAAACAAATGCAGCTTTTGAAGATGCCGCTTACAACACTAGCGTGAGATCTTCTGAGATCTCAAAATTCTTAAGACCCAAATGAGAATAGTGTTTGAATAAATAATTACACAAAATTTTCCAGGCATATAAATTACTATTTTATTACTGATTAGCTATTATGCCGTATTATAGAAAGCACAAGCGCAACTAGCCTATGAATTGCAAGCAGCAAAAATCCGACAAAAGATACGAAACGAGGAGATCCAGATCGAGGTGGTGGAGAGAAAGAAACAGATAGAGATCGAAGTGCAAGAAGTCATGAGGAAAGAACGAGAGTTGAATGCGATGGTGAGATTACCTGCTGAAGCTGAAAGCTACAAGGTGGAGGTTATCGCTGAAGGAAAAAGGTATAATTTGAAGGACCACAAACAAAAACCATAGAAAAGAGATTTTATCATTCTTTTTTCTGAATGATGAGAACCCCATAATTCCAAAGTTTCTAAGCCAAACCGTTAGCTAATCGTTTTTTTTATTTATTATGAAATATAGCGTTTGCCATTGGATCTACACTAGTTACACTAATTATAGCTTTCTTCTTGGAAGTATTTGAACATGATTTAATGAGCGGAATATTCAATGTGCTGAATGAATTCTGAAAAATTGTTCAGTATATATATTTACTTACTATCCTTCTCTTTTAGTGAACAGACAGCATTCATAGCTAACCAGACAACCTTGCTCGGTGGGTATAATCATAATGCTTCCATGCTCAAAGCTCGACTCTTCTGAAATTCGATATACTTACTACTGCTGCAGGTCGTCGGTTTTCCTTATGTACCCTCGAACCGATGTATTTTAATTTATAAGCTTAGCAAAGTTGTCAGCTGTGAGCCTTCCACAGTCAGTTATCTCTGATGGTATATCTCACTGCGGAGTAGATAGTTTTGAAGTATATTTCGCATCAGAACAATATACCGGAACTGCGTATCCTCTTTTTCCTATTCTTCACATATAACTCTCAGTCACCAATATTTTAGAAGACCTTACACTTCGCCTCCTGATAACCATAATGAATTTAAAATTAAGTCGCTTCATATTTGGGTATCTCGGATATTCGTACTTCCTGATGTTATCTATTCATAAATTGCCTTTATGACTACTTTCACCTTTTTTCAGAACACAAACAGTGAAATCTGCTCAGGCGGAAGGTGAGAAAATCAAACTCTTAGGAACCGCTGAGGCTTCAGCGATAGCCAGTATTGGTAAAGCAGATGCAGAACGAATGAAGCAAAAAGCTGCCGTTTATAAACAGTATGGAGACGCTGCCATTATGTCCCTTGTTCTTGAGGCCTTACCAAAGGTAATACTGATATTTTTTTGATAGAATTAAATCTTCCAAATATCAAAATAATTTTTTTTAGTAACCAAAATTCTTACAATGAATAAAATGAATAATTTCAGGAGAATAGTAAATCTGAAATGCAAATTATTCAAGAAAGTACTAATACTGTATCCAATACGGTATACAATGTATAAATTTGATTATTGACAAAAGTCACATTCATGAGAGCATATCCGATCCTAGTAAGATAAATGAAGCATTAGTTTCTGGTTTTGATAATTTTGACTTTTCTTGAAAGCCGCTGCTTACATAACTAAAATGAATTTTTTCTTTGAGGCATCCAATGTACTTTTGACGGAGCCTGTATGAATCAATCATTCAGATGAACAAGTTTCTTTTTCTTTAAATCAGATGTGATTCCACAGCCTCTTATAATTTTCCCAATCAGTTTGTGCTCTAGTTGCTTTAAATTTCTAGCCTTCTTTTTTTGGTTGCAAATCTTCAGTTAACCAATGAGCTTCTGGCTTCGCAACTCTAACCTATTTAAAAGGACATGTTTGTTAAACAAATAAATGATATCACAGTTGAAATCTCCTGATAAAATCATTTGATTACAGTCGTGTAACATACCAATAAATGAGTTTTCTAATATATCCATTGCCCATTATCATATTAACCAGGTGGCCTATATATTATACCACATGCATAGTTCACATTATAAATACTTATTTATTACCACATTTGTTCAATTACTTTAGTTACAGTACAGAAATCAGTTACTAGACTTCTAAACTAGATCTATATAACACTCCAATTCCACAACCAAATTAAAAAAATTTAAATGTTATAATAGCTCCTCTGCATACCTTTTGAACATGATGACAGAACTTCAACTGTCTTGATGTTCAACAGCCTTACTGGTATCTAGGGACTTTAGCATCTTCTCAACTATCTCAGTTCTGAAGGTTACTTCGCCCATTGTGTGAAACTCGGTCTTGATCGAACCTGGGCTGGTGCTGGTTAGAGCTATTGGTAATAGCTCTAACAAAAACCTATGCATCACCTCTAAAAGATGAAGAAGAGAGAACGAGCATAGACTGCTTACCCCGTTTATAGAAGTACTTAATGTTAACTTTGAATGAATTCTTAACTATTTCATGGAGTACCACAACGGATAAAGCAAGCTTCCTCAAGTAACAATAACTTCTGAGTTAACATATCTGCACCAGGCGTTCAGGGTTAACCTATGGGAGGGTCTAATTTTCTCTTTGAAGTGTTTGATGGATCAGAGATCGTTAAATGAAAAATCCGGAACTGGATGTAGCCGGATCCGAATCTCTGATCTAGATTCGAAATTCGGATCCAATATCCGCAACATGAATTGAGATGTAACGTTTGGACATACAAAATAAGCAGTATAATTTACAGCACGAAATATTAATTCCCTATCAAAAATGTAAAACAAATGCATTTTAAGTAGATACAGAAACAACATCTTCAATTTCATATAAAAATACTAGTGTGTCCATCATTTCCGAAGAAAGGCAACTTCTCCTTGCAGGAGTAATATATAAACTCAAGGTTCATATTGATAATAATTTCACAATGACAGGAAGAAGTACTACAAGTAGTTCCCCGATCTGAACAAAAAAAACTCCAACAACTTTCCGCCTTACAAGTCTAGCTCCTAACACAAAACCTAAATTAACAAGAGAACAAATAACGAAAAAACATCCTACCGCCAAAAAATATTTGTAGGGAGTACTCATATATACATTTAGATGAAATTTTCGATGCGAAAAATATTAAACAGGCTCTCGACAAAAGACTGCTCGCAAGTATGGCTTTGCTATTGGATTGTTGTTGAGAAATTTATAGTCATGACCAATAATAGCGCGATATAAATATTACCGGGCTCAAGTGTTTATTTTGACGCGGCATAAATGAAACATGGATATACTGTAGGATATAAATACTGTATACGACTGACTAGAACAAAACCATCACTTAAATTTGTTGATCAACAATGTCGGCTTAATTTTCAGATTGCCGCGGAGGTGTCCGCCCCACTGGCGAAAACCGAAGAAATCGTCCTGATAGGCGGCTCCGACGGCCTGACATCGGATGTCACCCGATTGGTCGGCCAAATTCCTCCTGCCGTGAATGCCTTAACTGGAGTGGACCTGTCTAAGGTCTTGGGAAGAGTACCTGGTGCACAAACTGCTCCCAAGCCTACTTCTGTTAAATAATTTATCTACGATGTAGACACTGTAACGGAATTTCGCTTCTGTTTCTGTGATATGACGTATGAAGGTGCCTCAGTAAACTTGGCAAAATTCTGTTTTCCAATTTTGATAAAATTTGCAGTTTTTTCATGAAGTTCTGTTGGATAAACAATCAAAATAATTTCAGCTGTGTGTTGCGGGTGATTACCATAAAAAATTGATTCACTTTTTCCCCCGTTTCGTTTTGATAAACAATATTGAAATAGCTGTTCTTATGTTTGCCATATCAGTTTTATATGTTTTACCTTTCGATTGGTTGGTAGCCAAATATACATTGTCGTGTAAATATCAACACTGCAATAGAAAATCAAGTAATTCTTGATATTAGTTCCATTGCATATACTTGTATATGTGACTAAAGATGAAAAGTATCATTTAATCATTCCAGAAAATAAGAAAATAGTCTCATAGACTCTCAACAGGATCTATGTGAAATTCCCTTCGAACAAGTTCCCTATCTCCTTTATTCCGCGTTATAAAAAATAACATACACTGCACGAATGCACATTACAACTTGCATACATTTAAAGTGTTCATAACTTTTCAGATCAAAATGCATGACATAATATGCACATTTTGGCACGTGTGCGTTTGATATTTCAGCATATTGCTATTTACCTAAAAATTTATTCAAGTATTAAAATGATTTATTACACCAACGTTTCACGGGTTAGTCTTTGTTTTACCTAGAAAGCACCCCGGAACCTGCAGTGCAATGCGATTTAGAACACGTAGCCTAGTATACTTAAGACTACGTTCACTTCCATCTTCAGTAATTACCGATAACATGTCTGCAAGACTATTTGACTATTTATGTGGGATTTTATACTCATTACCCCATATACCCTCCAACTTACGTCATATTACAGAAACTCATAAATTACCCATTGAAAATATTTAGCATAATAATACCTAATCAAGTACCTTTGTTACTATATTATTTATGTATTAATTTTTATAATGAATTAACTTATGATGAAGGCTTACTTAATGTTGATTTAAATAGTGAGCTAAAAACAGACACACTCACAAATCGTGAGAACATAGTCTATTGGATAATCTCAGTCAGTCAATGTTCCCTAAAATCAAATGTATAATGCACTCAAGTTGGTCATTTTTGACATTGTTAATGTTAATGATTTGACAAACAATATACAAAGAAAACAAATACTTCCACTACACCCCACTAGGAACTGATTAATTAAAATTATGAACTGAGATTGTTCTTTGGCTCGTGTGAAAGTATGCCACCACAAAAATAATTCCTCCAATTCATATATTCAGTAGCACATTCAACTTGTCGCTTCCCCCTTTGTGTATATTTTACCTAAAATTTGAATATTGAATTTATGAACTGAGCTTACTTCACTTGATGTATCTCCCTAAATAGGTCCATCTTTTTAGTGTTCTCAACAACATCTTTTGCTTTAGGCAATAATTCTGTCAATAAAGCCCTAGTTTTTACTAAAATCGTGGACCACACATTGATTCTGAAGTTAATGTAACAGAGATGTGGTTGAAATGTAGCTTAATGAGAAAATTTCTAACCCAGCAGAGCCTTCAGTTAATCATTTATCTAATGGCTCGAGCTCGACGAACCTAAAAATCTCATATGTTTCAATTTTGGCTTTGAATATTAGCTACCAAAAAATATCCTGTTAAAATCGAAATTCAACAAAAAGGGTGTTTTACTCTGATAAACTAATAAAAATTTCAGTACAGTACAGGTCCCTTCAGATGAAAAGGAGACAGTAATGTCATTAATGGCGTAGGGTACTTCAAAGACGTGGGTTTATTTTTGTGCGTTAAGCTAACTATTGTGCTTTTTGTTCCTTTTCACTATTGCTATTCAATAAAAGTTATTACTATTTTATATTTTTCCTCTTCATTGTTCTTGTTCTTGTATCTTGGTCAAATCAGCGATCGAAAAATTATTGGGTAACGCTACTGACCGTGATCATTTGTCTGAGATCCCATTTTTGAGGTCACCACGTTTATTGCCAGGATATGTCATTAAATGTATCACGTCACTGTATACTAATCTAAAAAACCCTGTATGTAAAATGTTTTATGAAATGATTTCTTTGACTACAATAATACCATATACAGGGCTTTAATAACTGTTGCCATTGAGTATCATATTAAATAATGTCCTTAATCAATCCTGTTGCCGATTGTCGCTTCTTCTGGGTTAAGAATCTTCTATACCCTAGGGCTAGTTCAACAAATTTTGCATGTATGGACATAATGTAATATAAGCGAGTGACAGTATCAAATATATACTAGAACCATAACTATATAGTTGAAGTTGCGATTTTTGGCAGCATAAAGTATACGTAATTCTGAACCTAAAAATAAAAAGTTGACAACAATTTCCTTGCTCCTCAATTAGTTACAGGTATAATAGAAAGTAGAGATTTATATTCAACAGCCAAGTAAATCTTGACATATATCATGAATCTTTAATAATGTTAAAAAGTACCATCCATAAGTTTTACTCATATGATCACGTAATTTTTGGGTAGCTTGCCGATGACGCAGTAATTGCTCTCTGGTATTTGAAACTAGTGCATACTACCCCATATTTCATAAATAACCCTTTTACCGAATAACACCGAAAGGAGGGCCATGATTCATTATGGTAGTTTCACTTATTTTTTTACATAGAGAGTAAAAATCAAATTGCAATGACAAATGTCGTTTTATATATTTATTTTTTCTCTTCTATAAATCAGAAATTAGAATAGTCGTGTTGCTAGATTCCAGATTTCGAAAAAAAATTAACTAAACATGCACGCCGTTGCAATTGGAAAATAAATCTGCTAGTCAATGAGATGAGAGCGTCTTAATGATGTGAATAAATTCACTGGACAAGTGGAAAATTAGCACAGTAATTCGTTGTAGGCTATAATCCGTAACTTCCGATATTCTTGTAGACAGGAAATATGTTTTTAATGATATTAGATCAGTTGATGAAACAAATAATATAACAATAACAAATAGTATTTTAAATATTACCTAAACTGTCAACGTCATAGCTGAATTTTATAGTATTTTTGTTGCATCATCATTGTTTATGCATCTCTTGTGGTAATTATTTATGTTTGATTATGGGCTTTGATTCCATGCGATTTAGCCATATATTTGTCTCATTGGTTTCATGCATATTTATTATTAGAATATCTTCATCGTCGTCTGTCGCGTTAATATTATTCACTTTGCTTACAGTTGTTTTGAAATTAGCAAATTTGTGGATTTGGTTTTTGTGAAGTTTTTTCGATGTTAGTTTCTTGTTATATTTTAATGACTGTAATACTGTAGGATTACAAAATATGAAGATGCTTTAAATTAAATAACCCAAATCGTCTTGCTATTATTTTTTTGTTATATCAACTGAGCGAAACAAAATTAAAAACATATCTGCTGTTAGAATAGTATCCTAAATTAGATCTTCATTCTCACAAACATTTGAGACGACTATTATGGCCTCTAACTTACATCAAAACATTTTTTCAATGAAAATTTTGTAACGTAACTATACTAATTTTGCAGCATAGAATTCAAATATATGGAAGTACAATCAAATTTGAGAAAATTTCTGCTGAAAGTCCGCGTCTTTTGATTTTTTATGGTACAAAAAATGGAATTTGCATATATTGCATTTATTTTAAATTTCACTCAAATCCCTTAAGCATGGCCCACTATCTTGTCACCCGGTATAGGTAATTTTAGACATTAATTAGTTGAACTTGTAGGATGGCCGGTACTAGATTTAACAATCTGGATTTCATCCTTCGGAACTAGTGACAGCCTACCTACCTCATCATTGTTTCTAGCTACAAAATTATGTGTACGCTGCCGAAATATTAATATAAGAATTTGTAACCTCCTGTACATCTAAAGGGTTAGATTCCAAAGTCCATAACCCTTTAGCATAATCTGTTCAGGATACATTAATAACTACAGGCCATATTTCTTATGATTTTACATGCAACTACTTGCAAAATTTGTTTTAATAATTTTTTCGACTCGTTAAGGGTATGCTTAAATGTTGGTGAAAGTGTTCATGTACGTATGTTATAAAATGTTCTTATTTACACCTTACGTTCATACCGAACTTACAGTTAGTGCAAGTTCATTGATAAATCAATGTATTTTTCTACTCTTAAAGGTGTATATTAATTTTTATTTAGAAATATTTTATGTATTTTTCATGTTTCTGTATTTGTAAAACAATAATTATAATTTTACACGTGTTTTTTGCCTCATTCGAAAACGAAGACGAAAGGTTTGCTGCAGTATATCGGTATCATAGAAGGACTCAATGCAACCTAATTTAACTAGATTAGTCTCCACGACAATATACTAACTGAGAATGAGGAATGCAAAAATCAAATTATGAGACTGTTTTTATGATTTTATTACAGAGTGTTTGATTTAAAAACACGATAACTAAATTAACTAATATTTACAACATTTATATACATATAAAAACATATAATTTAAAAATTATTACTCTCTCACTATAATACAACACACATCCGCATTGTTTTAAAATCCACAATATTTCAGAAATGAATAGAACAATTCTATACAAAATGTACAATTTTCAGTTTGTATGGGTTTTTGTATTTAGTGTGTAGAAAACTAGTGCTGTTCCACATTTAGGTATATTGGATTACTGTTTTATTCTTCACAATGAATTTTCGAATAAATATAAATCAAAAATATAAAATGATAGGCAACAACAATTGATCTTAAAAATATCTTATAAAAAGGATACATACATAACACATGATGGAAGCTACGGTTATGAGTAGAGAAAAAGGTCTGCCAAACAAAAAACCATATACACTAAACCACACAAGACTTTGAACTCTCAAAAAAGTATTTCACGAAAGTTATAGTAGATATTCAAAAAAGGAGCTATCTATTATCGCCGTATAATTAGAAATAGAGTTTTTAACAATATAACTGTTCAAAAAAAGTAAATGTACTCAAGATGATGATGATGATAAACTAATCAAGGCTTTAGCTGAAATATGAAGTACTAGAAACAATGCATACATACAAACGAAAAAAAAATAACATTAATAGAATAGATCTACAATACTCAACTTTATTGTAGAATGTACAGTGTTCTGCTGGAGCAACATTTTTTCTGTAAATATTCAACTTTCAGAGATTTTAATTATTGCAATAGCGATTGGATTCTTTCAAAAGCTTAATAGAATATACGAGGAATTAGATCCTTGGCCCCAATACTGCCAATAATTAAAATGATATAGTAACATATTTCAGCGAACAAAGGGCCTCAATGTCCGAATATGTTATTCCTATATGAGCGTTAAAAAGTAGTATTTGTACATAGGATCGGAATAAATAGCAGACATATGTTATTCCAATATTAACGTTAAAAAGTAATGTTTGTACATATCATCGAAATAAATAGGAGCATCCAACATTGACTTGTTGGAAATACTAGTATTAAAGGAGTGTAATGTTTTAATATGAACGAGAATAAAATTGAGTACATTCAATGTGAGCAGTAGTACACGTAAAGGTAGCGGTAAATAGTGAAAAAGTTAAATTTTAAATTTGAAGTAGAAATATTTGAATATCTGGGGAATGTACTTGCAAAACTCCTGGTAGCAAGGAGGAGGCAAATTGGTTATTAAGAATTAAGAAAATATATAGGTATGGAGATAAGGAGAACAGTCATTACAATATAATTTTCTGTGCGAGCCGAACACAAGAACAAAAAATCATTCGAGAGATGTGGAGATTGAAGTTTTATGTTAAAAAATGAAAGCATCTTTGATGTGGCGAGATAAAGTTTAAGTGCTAAGGACACAATACATTGTTAACCAAAAATCAAGAAGAATTACAGATCTACAGGTTTTATTTTGTAACTTTGTAACTCGTACCTGATATCAAGCCATCAAATCGAAATGTTACTTTGATGACAATGAATTATAATGAACTTAATAGCATTTCATTTTTAACGAGAAAAAACATTAAATCTAACAACCTGAACATAATTTGTGTGTAAGGCGTCGACAAAATGACTTCATCCTACCAAGATTAAAGAGACTGATCTAAATGAGCAGCTTCAAGTTATGGTCAGAAATCAGTGTGCCCAAAATAGACATATAAGACACGCAACATTATAAAACAACTAAAAAGGGGAAAGTGGAAAACCCTTCTTAGAAGAATCTGGAAAATAATTATTTCAGTGTATCAAATTATGTGGGAGAGAAACATCGTAGCTCGAGTATGAGTTTGCTTGCAATATACAATGTCTTATCAGTCATATTGTTATGAAATTATTCTTCTGAAAAGTTACATATTAGTTTTTTCCATTTTCTAAATTGACGGAATGTGATATAAATATTTTGGATTTGGTATGAAAATTGAATGAATAGATACGAATAGAATGGAAAAGAATGTTCACTGAATCTTTACTGACAGTGAATCGAATCTAGTGATTTATTCCAAATAATGATACTAATATTATAGGAAATAACCTTCGGGAATACATTTTTGAGATATATTCCAACAGCTTTTCAATTGTCAATGTTTCTGTTACTTGAAATTATGCAAACATTGGTAATGTCTTTCGAATGTGCTAAGCAGTATGAAATAAACATTATTATATCCATCTATGCATCAATATAATGACAAAACTCAATTCAAGTTTTAAGCCCAGAAGCGGATTTTAAAAAAAAACTGTTTTTATTGTGGAATGTCTATATAATTATTATTTTAATTAGGTCAAGATCAATATTTTTTGAATAAAGCCAATCAGCAATATGCCACTATTTGCAGTTCACCGAAAAATGGAGTGGACCAGGACAAAAATAATTATGGGTGTCTATTCCTCACTCAAAGCGAAATCCAATAAGGTATCAAAAGCCAAATTTCCCACTATTCTAATAAAATATTTTTCGTGAATCAAACTATCATATTTTGATCAGGCCTTGAATGAAAATGGTTTAACATTACTGGAGTGGAAACTGCACTGCGCAATCCTAATGTTTAACCTACATCCAGTTACTATAAATTTATTTTTAGGTAATACACATCTGAAAATTGAACATTTGATACCTATTATTAGCAATCAACACCCAGTATAGCTATGGATTCAAATCAATCAATCGACAACCGACCAACAAAATTTTGAATTATAAACCGCTTCGTACTGAACTAGCCACGGAAAATAAGATTCACTCACACATTCTATCAAGATATTGCTGATTATACAATATTTTCGCTTGTTTTTTTATTTAAAAGACCTTCACCGTAAATGAGGATCATAGCTACTGTCGTAAAAAGTGTCACCGTCTTGTTTTAGGTAATTTAAATTCAATTTATGATTTTTATTTTATGATATAGATCGAAATTATAAAAATAATGTATGTACGGTAAAAAAGTAGGATTGGCCAATAGGAGTTTAACCGTTTTCGTACAGGGACTGATTTAAATTTGAAATTTAAATTCCCGAAAAATATTTTTTTTAAATGGCGGGATTTTTCGCTTATGATAACTCATTTGACGGCGCTTTGAATGAGGATAGATACATGGGTATTAACCCATAATTGTTTTTGTCCTGCCCTACTCCGCATCCGGAAACAAATGGAAATTATACCATTTTTCAATAGGTGTATTTAAAAAACTATTGATGTGTGATGATACAAAATTGATTTTAAATAATTATTATTCACTAAAAAAAAATACTAAATGTACCATTTAAACTACCAGGCTTCATTTCCGGTGAAACTGGAAGCGAAATTCAATTGTCATGCTACAAACTTTACAATCTCTACCCCTACAACAAATTCCATATTTTTATATCTAGAGATTTTGAAATGGCTATGACGCAAAGCAAAAAAGCTGCTTCACACATATCATTCCGCAGTTATATGATAATGCTTTCCATTGTAAGGCTTCCTATACCTTGGAGTTCCACTTGCTTTAAGTTTGCCAAATAGCGGAACCTCCAACGAGGACAACATAATATAAATAAGCTGTGTAGGAACGAAGATCTGAACATCGACAAATAGCTGTCCCTGCAGTATACCACTTCTAGTACAAATAAGAAACAGGTACGTAATTTACTTCTGGTAAGTAACAACTCAGTATAGTTCTTCTCTTCATTGTTACAAACAACTACTATTTTACTTATTTCATTGAATGATGATATTGCAATGGTGATAGATGGCTTTGCAAAATTTCAGTAACCGATCACAGAACATTAATTGATAATTACAGTTGGAAATATACACTTAATTCAAAGTTCCACGGCAAGTAGCCGCTCCACATAGACAAGGGATTTTCTCGTCTTCTATTGGGAATTTATAGTCATAAGTTATTTCTTCATTTACACCTATACTTTGCTTTGAATATATCACAATTTTCTTCTGCGACTCTATGGTTATCACTTTTGCGTAACAATTGGGCTGAAAAGAGAATGATCATTTAAATGTAAAAATATATTCTGATTTAATACAATAAAAACATCCTTAGAAGAATTATGTTGACATTTGTCGTATCAAGATAAATGACAATTGACTTATTGAAGTTAGGGTAATATTTAGCAGAAATAGTATATTTTTTATTTATAAGCCAAATGAAACTTTGAAAATAAGAAACCAATTTAGTGGTTCGAATGTTCAAAAAAATAAAGCTTAATATGAATCTGTACTTTCAATTTTATACTTACGTTACAACTGTGGTTGATAAATCTCGCAAGATTCCCGCACTTTGTTGCGTCAATTATGTTTTCTAAATCTATACGGAAGAGATAGGAGCTTCCAATCCCAGTAGCTTCATATTTTTGTTCTCTAAGGTCAGCTACACTATGACGAACCATTTGACCAACATACTCAATTACCTAAAAAGAACGTTCGAATAAGTACTGTACCAAGTATATATTTCAGAGAACATTATACTCGCAAAAATAATTTCAATTATCATAACAATCACAGATAAACATAATATAAACAACTGATGAAAATTCAAACACATGAAAAACTCATGTTACTCTCTGATTCAACTTATAGTAGTACTGGTAAATAACTGTAACACAGACGGAGTAAATTTACTAACATTTTAACTGCAAAGCATGCTGTGAATTAAATTCTGAAATTAATGTCATTGACTGATCCTATAAAAAACATATTTTTGTAAATTTATATTGTACTTTGATTTAAAGCAGTAGAAACAGCCGAAGTGTTAGTAAAGTTATTCCTTCAATCACATGTGGTTTCAATTCGCGCACTAGTGTTTCAGTTGGTAAGGTGGGAAAAGGAACAACTTTTATGTAAATCAGCTTAGATGTCTTTCTATTTGATACCAACCATTTCATCAGCTGCAATAGGTTCCATAGCAAACAATCCCCAGTCGTGAATGGCGGATTTGGCAAATTTGAGCTGTTTCTTCCTGAATTTCAGTTGGTTGAATTTCAATAGATCCGAATCAGTGTCACTACCGAAAGCGGTTAGTAACCTTCGTTGATTTGATCTCGCTTCTCTAGACAAACCTAAAAAATGAGAATGCAAATGAAGGGCAACTGAATGTATTAGGTATTGCCTACTTATGATAGTTTTAGATTACACAATAGAAGATATGGTTTAATCGCCAATCAACAAACATATGATTATGTACGAGGTAGGTGCCATTCAGGAAATATTAGAATAGAGAAATAAATTTGCTTATGTTGGTAATATGTTATCCCATAGAATCCTTATAACTGTATTTTTAAGATGGATTAACCCTCTGTTTGGCTGTCTATGAGATGAGGCATATTTGAATAAAGCACCTTTTACTGATATTCATCATGTCTTGTATGGGCCGTCGGTAGGACCCTCAAATCAATTTCAATTTGTCCAACCTGAGAGGTCTGGAAAATGAGCATACAGACATTGGAAATAGAAGCAGTGAAAAGGAAAAATGAAGGAATAGAAATACCTAGCAAGAAATGAGAATTGGATGTAAGGAAAAATGCCTAGACATTATTTATTGGATGTTTTGAGCAATTTTGAAGTGTTTATGAACTTGCTCAATTGTTTAGTCCACTTATTCGCATTTGATGAGTCCGTTACGTAAAGGATTTCGAGGTGAATGTGAAGCTTCTCATTTAAACCATATAAAGCATTTGTAATGTGCAAGTTAGTTTTGCAGGACCCGCACAATGCCTATGCACCTTGACCAGAAAATACCAAACCGCACATGTGTAATGATAGGTAGTCTCCTAATAGACATTTTATCAAGCCAATCTATTTTATCATACTTGATTTTGAGGTTCTACATAAAATTTGGTACACTTGCTGGGACGTAATTTCATAATTGACCCACGCAGTGTGTTTCTGCCAAGTCAACCCCTTATGAACCATGGCACCTGGCAGATTTTTCCCACGGGATATGAGCTCCGATTCTTCAACCTCGAGCATGACCCGGCGACGTATTTTAGTACAATAGATAGTCAGCGTTTCTGATTAGTTAATTTTGATTAGCCACTGATCCCACATTTCACTAACTCCTCCACCACATTATGTAGTATGTCGAGGAACAGATCACAAGATCACTACTGTAGGTTCGTCATAAAAAATACTAGACGGTTCCTGGGACACATATACCTTGAAAAACACCCTACCATAGGCAGTGATGTCAAAAAGAGTTGTGAATTTTCATTGGATTCCTCCTTTCAAGGACATTTTTCAAGAGTTATGGACGCTAAAGGAGTAAGCTCTCTTATATAAGTTTATAGAAGAGACCGGCGAACGCACCTTGCTTAGTAGCTGCAGGTACACTAACAGTGGAAATGGCGTGCGATTTGGCGTGGTGGTACTTGTAGCGAGATTTTTCGTGCGCTGACAGCTTGTAGTAACCTTCCGTCCTCGCGCTGCCCGTCGAGTGTAGCCTCTCGTCCTTTTTCCGTCGCTTTGGCGGACTAGAGTACAGATCCGTGATGCAGTGATCCACCCAATGGGTGTCGTTCAGCCAATAACCCATTGAGTCGGTAGAAAGCATCTCTTCATATGATTTCTTTATATACTGAATATCTTCGTGGTCGATACCTGTTGGTGAAAAATATTTTGAAAACGAGTGTTTTGGCTTCTCAGATATCTATGTTTAACCATTTCATTTAATAGTTGAGGATTCTATTATTGTAATAATAATATTGCTATCACTGGTGTTGATTCAGGAAATAATGTTTGTCGATTAAGATGCGTTTATGATTTTTTGCTACTAGACAATCATAGGAAAGACCAGATAGAATCTGTATAAAGACAAAAAAGAGCAATTAGAGAATAAAAATGGTGTGAGAAAAATCAATAAAATTTGTTGGAGCAAACGGTACATAAACCAGCATTTTCAGTGTTCAGTGCTGAAGTGTTAGACGCAAGTTTTTATGGATTTTTATCATCCCAATTCATATCTTCAATCTCCATTTTCTGGAGAACAATCTTCATTTCGACAAAATTAGGAAACACATTTTTTCATCATTGTTTGTGACAACAGTAACAATACCTACATGAAAACCATTTCGAATTAAAATTAGCCAATAGTGGCTGATATAGATTAAAAATGTATTTCACAAACAATTTAAACATGTTTTGTGTTTTTCATGTTCATAAAATTCTGTTACAAATTCATTGTACTTCTTTCATTTTGATATCCTAATTTAGGTTGAAAAAATATAATAATACTCATAGGATCTTGAGTATCTCACAAAAAATTATGACGGTTTTGAATTATTTATGCTTTGTTTTATTTTTTTTTTGTAAACAAATCTATTTTATTTTTTATTGTTGTACATGAGAAAGGAGTCAACAAAACAAATATCGTAGTCCTGCATTGTCCCTAAGATTTATAGAAATTGAAAACAATCGTTGTGTGCTCTCTTACACAGGATAATTTAGAAATCAGTAATCTTTTTTACAAAATGCAAAAAATGAAAGAAGATTGAAGTTTGTAATATCAATAAGTTATCACAATACCTTTTGTCAGAAACTCGTACAACACTGCAAACTCTGATATCTGATCTCTAGTTTTATGCCTTACTGAAGTATGATCTGGATATGCAAAATTTCGCCTTCCATATTCATTATCATATCTGATAGTATTTTGCAGTTCTTTGAGTTTCTTGTGTTCTTTTGGTTTTCTTGGCTTTTGCTGTTTGACTGGCTTCTTAAGTTTGTCCACATCATCTGATAGTACGTAATTTTGATGGTTTATAACATCTGAACCACTCAGATCTCGGTTAAGTTCAATGTTTTCCTTTTCTGGTCTTTGCATACAGTATGAATGTTCTATGGTAACCTGGGAAGAAATGTTTAAAAATCATGATTTGGTATTAGATGATTCGTTAATACTAAACAAAAGTAGACTAAGTAAACAGTAGAAATTTCCACATGAGGTTCTTCATACATTTGAGGAATAAAATCTAAGTTTAGATGTCTAAGGCTGAATATTACTGGACATAATTTCAACTTACAATATTATGGAACTTGATATAATAGTAAATATTTCACATCTTTCCTAGGGTAATTTGATGTCGTTACATTCTGCTTTATTATAGTATGTGAGTAGTTTTTGCGTTTTACTATTATTGCGTCATTTCAAATATTCTAAACATCAAATGATAGAGAAAATTCCAACATTTTGCCCTTTAACCACAATGAATTTTATGAACACCTAATTAATCAATTGCCAAACGAAGCCCTAAGCTCACTACTTGCTAGTAGTTCAAAATAAATGTAAAGTTCCGTTTTAATTTGAAGTAAATTCATATTAATATCTAGTATATTTTGACCTGTAGCTGCGATATAATCCATTCTCTACGAGCTGGTATAAAAATACTCACTAAAAATGTAACCTATGAAAGTTATCCAAGGTTATCCCTTTTGTTAGTATTTACTTGTCCAGACCGTTGATTGAACAAACAATTTGTTATGAAAATTCAACCACATGATCTTACCTGACTACAAGGACTGCTCTCACCCTCGCTCTCCATGATCTTCTTTGACAGTATCGTATCTCCGTTAATATCTATCTTCTTAGCTTTCTTTCTCCTCTCTTCCAAGTTCTCCTCATCGGAATCCATCTGCTTGGACTTTTGTAATTCGCTATCAGTCCTATCCAAGCTCTCGTCTAGGTCTATCGTACTCGGAGGTTCAGGGTTACGAACCTATTTAATGAAAACAAACGATACCTTACAAATCCCGAATATAACACTAAATGTCAATATTGGTTAAAATTGTATTTGAAGTTTTTTATACATAATTTCAAAACAACTTCAAATAACTTCTATAAAATCTATTTCACTCTGAAATTTCTCACTTTTAGTTTTTCACAGGAAGACTTCCATGCAACCACATTATCATGACTATTTCAGAAACTGAATAGTGCACGGTCATGGAGCAATCACTCTTGTTTTGGTTCAGGATTATAATGATTAAACGAGGTTTAATCTTCATTATAAGCTGAGTGATGAAAAATTCTGTTCATATTCAAAAAAAAACTAAAATTGTTGACATCTTTACAGACATTATTTGAAATAGTTAACGTATTTGTGACATCCTTAAGTGAAAATCTGAAGAAAACCGGTCAGAATTCACCTACAAAGAGCCAATCAGAACGTGCCGTTTGGTTACAGAACCGCGACACCCACAGAGGCCAGCTGTAACTAATTTTATAGAAGCTCCATATTAGACTGCGTTTGTTTTAGAACTAATCATTTACTGATTTTTCAAAAAAATTACAAATATACTAAATGGCGATCAAATTCGATTGAAAATACCACTTTCCTGTTTCCGCGATTACCTAAGCATGCCTATCTGACCAAGGCCAACGTTACTACATAAGAAATGACAAACTTCACAATGGAAAATTGCACTTAAATTGCGAACTTTTTCAAGAATAAATTAGTTTTTGCATTCTGATATTTTGTAATTTCTCTTAGAATTTGCTGAACTTTTTATAGCCTCTGATACGGTCTACTGTGAAGTTATATCAGCCGTTCGTCACAGAATTTCGTATTTGTAGCGCCAGGTTGATTTTGAGGAAAAACGAAAATTATATTGACAGCAAAAAAGTTGATTCTGAATGCTCTTACTCTCCCTCAGTTCAGATAAAAAATTATGCATTTATCAAAAAGTATTATAAATCATAAATAAAACTCCCTTTCAATAATTGACGATAAGTGGAATATATAAAAAATATATTTTTTATCTGGAGGATGGAAAAGACCAATCCGTTGAATAAAGCAAAATCATAATGAAACTCTCCATCAGGATAAAAAATGGCAAATCAAACAGAAGTGAAATTTAATGATATTCAATATCCTATGAAGATGGCATTGATTATTGAAAAAGAAATATAAAATATTGTAAAAATGGTGTCAAATCAGCTGCTGAATGTGGTTTGTGCAGTCTAGCTTAGTTAATGGAACACTAAAAATTCCAAACCAATTGATGTGTGACCTTGACTTTTTAAAGTCCTTAGACTACTGTGATTAGTTTATTTTCCACCAAACTTTCCTTGCTGCCTTCTGCAGCAACAATTTCACCTTCTATAGCTAGTGACTGAATGGCCATCAAACTAAAATAAAGCATAAAATCGCGCTTTTGCTCATTGTTCCGAGACCCTATCCCAGAATTTTGGCGGTCAACTCAAATTATCGACCAATTCCTAGTTTTTCCAGTTACTATTCACCCTGACACAAAAATGATTCATCAGATATATGGGCGTAATTACCTGCTGCAGTAACGCATCCCTTTCCGCCTCCAACTCCTCCAGAGACTTGCTCATGACATCCTTCTCATCCTGCTGTTCCTCATTCATCACTTTGACGGCCGCCCTTTCTGAGGAGGTACTCCACTCCCTCTCGGCCTCCTTTTTCTGTGCTAGTTCGGAAACTCTCCTGGACTCCTCTTCCTGGCGTTCTTTCTCGATTTGTTCCATGTACTCAGTGTTCAACCGTCGTCGTTCTAGTATCAAACGTTCCGTATCACTCAAGTCACTATCACTGTCACACAGATCCAACAGGGGCTTCCTCACTGGTTCAGGTATTTGTTGCTGAACGGGTGCCAAGTCATCGGAGTCGATCTTAAACGATTTTGTACATGAAAAAAGTTACAATAAATACTAACATTTTAGAGTTTCTGTAGTCTGATATATTCAAGTTCAAAGAAAAAGAATATGTCTATAGAATTGAACTATTATAGCGTGGAAAAATCTATGCAAATAAAAAGTTGGGTTACATGGATTGTTGCCGATTCGGAATATATAATTTATTTTTCCTAATATTCCTTTTACATAAACATTTCAATAATATCATCTATTGAATTGTTCCACATATATAAAAACATATAGACTTTTTTTGTACATAAAAAAATCCAAAATGAGAATTTTTTGTGCAACGGTTTATGACTGATAATGCTTCAAGAAGATGCAAAGGACTTGACATTCACGTTGTTACTTGTTTTCATAGCTAAAGTTGTTTGATTTAAAATCACACATACATGTTTGGTTTAACCTGGTCTCAACATTTTTATATTATCGAGAAATACAACTATTGTAAATTCCTCTGAATAATACATTCTTTAATATTATTTGCATGAAACTGCAATCAGGAACTTTTGCGATGTTATGTAAAGAACTAAGAGACTGGATCATCTTGCAAACCTTAAATATATTTTAATATCACTTCCTGTCTCTGTTCCGAAATATCTACTCGAAATTAAATGACGTTCTGGCTATTTTTACAGCCAATCCTACTGCCTTTATTTATATACTAATCTTATGATAAATCACATATATTACAACCAACATTCCTTATTAGGGACCGAGCAAATTGTGGACACATTAACGTTATAACTTAATAAAACTAATCGACCGACTTGTATTGTTCAGGATTTAAAAAAGTGCATGTAGATATCTCTTGACAAAGATCAACTAGGAATAGGTATTTTATTAATAAAACCTTAGACTTATTCCGTAACAAAAAATTGTTAAAACAACAAATCTCTACAACCCACAACGAGCACGCACGCTCTTCAAAAATACTCGTTCCAAATGCGATAAAAAGCCAAAATAATTATAAAAAATATCCGTGATCACTTGGTCGAAAAAAGTAAGTGATAATGAGTGAAGACGAGAATCACCAAACATTACCTCCATCGGCTCCGGCGTCTTGTTTCTGGCCTCAATCCCATCCCTGAGTGGCGATATACTGTCTTCGGTCATTTCCAGCTGAGGTGGTGGTGACCCAACCAGATCCGTTTGCTGCGGCTTAGGGCTCCTGCTCTTCTCCCTATCGACAGCTTTCGAATCCGTCTCCGTCTCAGACTCTGAACTGCTCTCGTCCGAACTATCGCTTTCGCTGTCCGAGCTAAAGGAGCTCGATGAGGCGCTGCTTGTGCTACTTGTTGACAGTTTGTGTTCTCTCCCGGAGAGCGGTTCGCGCTGAGTTGATTCAGAATCAGAATGCTGTATAATTTCTTCGTTGTCCGACCCCTTTCGCACATCATCCTGTTGAGCAAAGTAAATACATGCAGTAAATCAACAATGGCTGATATTTAATACTTCCGGGCTGATTCTTTCCCCGATTCGCGATTACAGTCTACTGTGGCGTTGCGTGGTGGTCATCGCTCAAAGCTTTAAGAGATCAATTTCATGATATATATACATATACATAGGTGTAACTATGTAGCCAAAACGTATTTGTAGCAATTTCTCGCGCCTGCTTTATACGCACGATAACATATTTTTTGTCACCACTTAATTTGACCTGAATATTATACTATTCGTCATGTCTTGTCCGGGCGGTCCGTGAGACCTCTGCACTTGAGCTATAGGTCAGTTTATGTAATCTGTCAGGTCTGGAAAACTAGGAACCAGGCATTGTCAGTGGAAAGAAGGGAAAGCAGAAAGAAACGAAGGAAGAAAAAGTGAAAAGATAAGGAAGAGGATAAGGTGGAGAGAGAGAGATGCCTTGGCATTTTAATTTGATGTTTCGTATAAATTTGTTGTTCCAAAGTTAATTTTGATGATAGTATAGTAAAAATGTGGTTTTTGGATGTTCTGCGTCAGCTCCGTTGGTGGGCCACACCAGGATTGAGGAGGTGGCGGAAAGCAACCTCCCCATTTCCTTACTGAGGGTAGCAAGGACCAACGATGAGATAAGGTTCGATAGAAGATCTTACTCGCTCTTCTCTCTAGGGAAAAGTGGACGGGAGGGAAGATAAGATTTCCGACTGTAGATTCTCTTACTTGTTGAGACAGATTTTTCCAAACTCCCTATCAGAGTGACGCGTTTCGGTATACATGTAATTGTGAAACTTTGTGTTCAAATTACACAAAATTACTTCTTTCAGGTAGATACCTGAAAGAAGTAATTTCGCACAATGGAATAAATATTTTTTTGATACAATGTTGTGTAATGTTTTTACGTACCTCATCTTCTGGAACAGGGGACGGGAGTTTCTTCCTCCGGAAACTGGGCATTTTGGGTAAAGCAGCTCTTAAACCTAAGCCCAAGCCTATCGGCTCTGTATTTAGACTGCTGTACAAACTCTCTCTATTCGATTCCAGCAAGATATTTATGTTATCTTTCGATATGACAGGCTTTTCGTTCTGTTCCTCTTTGTCTTTTGGTTTGTTTCCTTTTGTGCTTTCTTCTTCCCACCTGAAACAAGAATATTTTAAAACAAACTTCATATGTATTAGCTTTCTACATTGACATCAACCTAAGGTAAATTAATGTTAATTAAGAGTGGATTCTCAATTCATCTGAATTTTGTCAGTTGTGTCTTCTACATCCTGTGCAATCAGTAGTATGAAATCAAAGATTCCAAATTTCAATTGAGTGGGATTCAAATTGCTTGGATAAAGGCCATTACACAAATGACTTTTATCCCAGTGAGTCTTTAATCACCATAACAGGTTTGCAACTCTAGTAAGTCCTTGGATATGTACATACGAGTGAAATCGTCCCTGCCACTAATATCAACCGTGCGCACTAGCCCAAAAAGATTTATAATTGACGCCTAAGATAGCAACGGCATTTCATTTCTTGATCTTAGGATCAAATGGAACACTTGATTTCAAATATGCCGACGTTTTGGAGACAGTATTTTTCCCTGAGTGATATGAATCTCAAATTATATGGCAATGATGAAATCTAAATATACACCCTCTTTTAATATACCGTGAATTACACATACCATGCCTCAAATTTATTGAAAGCAGTCATTTCGACCATTTTCTTGTTGAAGTCTTTTTTGAGTATATTCTTAAGTTCTTGTGTGACCTGCTGCACCACCGAGTTTATAGTCACAGCATGTGGGTCATTCTTGTCATCTTCCGGCCGCTTAGCCGCTGCCACAGCCACCTTAAATCATAGTTGAAACCATATTTATTTATATTAGGAAAGTAGAATGGTAGAGTAATTTTCACGCCTTGTTTTATTTTTTTGTGGTTGCAACAAACAAGCCATATAGGACGAATTTAATTTACTGATTAGAATCTAAAGAAGAAAAGTTCCATTGTACACAGGCACACAAATAAGTTCCTAGGTAAAAAAGCGACCCATGATCGTATATCAGTCAAAATCAAAAACTAAGAATTAGAATAATTTTTCACTTACTAGTTTTTTTATTTAAAATCAAACTCTACTTATAATTGTTGCTAAGACACTACATAGTGCGTAAAAATGTATACCAACAAGGCTACTCTGTAAAAAAACTTCACTAATAAAAGGCTTTGTTTTTGATACATAAAAATATGAATTGCTCTTGAAAAATATGAATATTTCCCACGTAGAATGTTGTGTTTTTATGTAGCGCATTTCTGCTTTCAAATGGTAAAAAGATGAATAAATTCCCTACACAGGTAATTTGCAATCAAAATAAAATAGTATAATGGAAGAATCTAAATGAACATAACTGAATATAATGTAACTAACAATTAAAATGGTGCTCAAAATTTAACAAAAAATTGGAAAAGATTGGTCTTATTTTTTTGTGGAGGCAAATCTCCAGCCTTCATGCTTTCTAGGCAGATGCTTCAACCAGTTCCATCACGGCGAGCCGAAAGACAAATTGACACCGGAGACAAAATTCTTCCTTTTACGTGTTACAGAGTCGCTTGCTTATACAGGAAAAATGGTTTTGGCGTATGTTAAAATATGATAGAAAATCCAAATATCAATTATTAATTTGTACCTGATATGTTGGTAAGTACTGCGCGCCTGGCACCTGATGCAAAGGGGGAAACTGTGCGAACTGCTGCGTTGGCGGCATGTAGAGGTGAGGTGTTGTGGGCTGAGCGTAGGGGAACGGTGCTGCTGGCGTCGGCCAATTTGTGGCTGCTGGAGGGTAGGTGAATGGCGGTGGGGGGTAGGACGTAAACGGCGTTCCAGGAAAGCCTGTTGAAGGAAAATACTATTTTTTTCAATCGCATCCCCCAATGTAATAGAAATAGTTTATTTACAAAAAATCCTGCATAAAATCAATGGACCAAAGTTCGAAACTTTATTAATAGATCGATACCATCATTCTGAAAGGGAATTTTTATGGCCCCAAAGCTAATGAGCTTTTCCACACAAAAAATCAAATCCCCAAAACCTAATAAAAGATTAGTGGAAATATTTTTGACCAAAACAAGTGAACGGCTGTGTAAGAGAAAACCTCGACTACTATTTCATTAATTTATCATTTTTTGATACATGATCGGAAAGATCTGCCTCTTGAACAAGCATTCATATGTTACGATATAATATTAGTATACCACTAATTCGCTTTCTTGACTGGACAACAAATTATCTCTCCAAGAATATAAGAGAGCTCAGACCAAAATATAATCGCATTGGACCCATTGCATATTCAGCAAAAACAGCAAACCGTAAAGCTTATCTAGAAATACTTCTCACAAATATCCTGTTTTTAGTTGGGAAGCAGAACCAACCCAAGTTGATGTATTAGAATGATTTAGAAATAATCAGCTTCCTCTGCACAAACATAAATATTTAGTTTTGTTCTTACCTCTGAGAGTTCCTTGCAGTATAGCAACTTGAAAAATATCGTACTTGATTCAACATGTATCATATTGTGATAAATACTAATACTTTATATATACTTTTATGCATTCGTCTCAACCAGTACTAATATTTTTTGTTTATTTTCATTCAGAGCTCCGCCAATATAAACGTTTGATTGCGTGACGCATGTTTGACTACACATACCCAGCAGAGGTCGAAGGTTAGTAGTGGGCATCAAAGGCACCCACTCGTATCTCGACAGACCTGGTTCATTGAAACGCATCTCCGGGAGCGCCTGAGATTTGCCGTATCTCCGCAGTAGTAGGAGAACAGTATCCTAACTAGCACCAATTATCATATTACGCTACAGATACGACTTCATGCACCTAACAATTATATTTCTGAAAATGCAGTTTAAATATTTTTGCTGGCTACTTCTATGTATAAATAATGTATAGTAAAACACTTGGAGCACTTCTCGACCAATATTTATATGAGAAATAATTTATAATACCACTAATCTCTTACTATCAGGTTACCTGGTGATCCTAGCAGAGCAGCTTGGAAATAAATTACAAGTTAATCCTAAATTATACCTACTGCAATGGTTATTTTCATATATGGACACATTTCGATTTATAAAACTCGTCATAAATGGCGTTCCACGTTCCATGCTGTGGTATCATTTTGAATAGGAAAAAACTAAACTAAAAATTTGCGAATACAAAAAATCTGAAAAATTTGAAAAACAAAGCAGAGGCCGAGTAAAGTCAGGATTACGATATTGAAATCGGACATAGTATGAAAAAAATTAAATGTTTCGGAGAATGATCTTAAAGATGAGCGGAATTATATATTATATAATTATATATATATATATATATATATATATATATATATATATATATATATATATATATATATATATATATATATTATATATATATTAAGGATGAAAATATACCGGAGGAAATCCGTAACTATGAGATCAGATTTCTGCGAAAATACGAATCGAGCCGTCGGCAACTATACAATGTTCTCATAGACTTATCAAATAACGAGCTTAGCTACCTTATAGATAACAAGAGTTCTGTTTATATTGGATGGAACAGTTACAGGTTTTTTGACTTTGTTAGTGTGTTGTATTACTTCAAATGTTGGAGATATGGTCATAGAGCTGAAAAGTATAATTCCGGTGTGACATGTCCACTATGTACTCAAAAACATAAAAATAGGAATGTAGAAGTAAAAGTAAGTCCTGTATAAATTGCTTGTATGCAGTTGATGTGTTGAACATTTCTGGCAGATAGTTCGTGCACCCACCAGATGTACTGTTGCATCCAGAACGTTAATAGATCTGATATTTTTGAATATTCACGTCAATCATATCTTATTTGAGGGGTAATCAGGATTCAGAAAGAATCATACATGTGAGACAGCGTGTCAGTTTGTGTGCGAAGTGGAAAAAGGAAATAGATGAGGGTAAGGTGATTATGTCTGTTTTTATAGATTTAAAAAGAGCATTTGAAACTTTTGACAGGAAACTATTATTAAATATATGTGAAATGTATGGAATTAAAGGTGTCGCACTATTATGGTTGAGTATTTGTAGATGATACTTTGATTTTAGTTTGTGGTTCAGTAAATGGTGAAATTGTAGATGTAATGAATAGCGGAATGCATAAGTTGAGCATATGGTTAAGGACGAATAAGATAAAACTTAATCTAAATAAAACTACTTGTATGATATTAGGGACTAAGTGCAATTGTAAAAAATTTGAAAACCTCAACTTGTCAGTGAAAATCGAAGGTAAAGTTCTTCGCTTTGCAAATAGTATAAAATATTTAGGAGTAGTTACTAATCAACAATTAACCTTCAACAAACATATGAATTATATGTCGGAGGCTAGGCAAAAAAATTGGATACCAAAAATAGAATTAAGTCAATGGTGTAAAGGAATAATATACAATACAATTGTTTTTCCTCATTTTACGTTTTCTTAGAACTTACTAGGAAAGTGATGTACTCCAGGATAGGAGTGTGCTGGATACAGGCTCGGTATAGGAGGCAGCGGAGGCGGCACAACGGACTGCGGCGTTGGAGGCGGCAGAGGTGGTTGGGGAGGCGGCTGTGATGGCGGTTGAGGCGGCGGGTCTGGCTGAACCTCTTCGATTTTAGTGTCATTGCTGCTTAGTGATGACAGCGACATCCTGTCGTCCTCTCTCAAGTTTGACTGCAGATTGAATAATATATATTTTATATATATAAATATATTGACTTGTAATGCCGGGGCTGAATCCCAAGAAGAGAGTTCTGTCCTCTCTAAGCGCTCCGAAAAAGTAATTCTGCATCACTTCGAAAATTTCTAGTCAGATCCCCATGTGATTCCTGACGTGTAAATAGGCTTTCCATCAGAGTACAGTACGGAATTACAGTCAGGCTAGTGAAGCGCTTCACCTTCAACGAATCAAACTGGCATCTTGCATCTGGATGTTTTATAAACAGCTAACAAGCTATTTTCAAAAGGCTTTCCTTTTTGACTCACCAAACTTTTTAAATCCGTTTTTGAAAGCACACAGAAGCCAGTTTCCACTGTCCTTGGACCTATCCTTCATTCACTTTTATATATGAAATTTCTTGCCACAGAGACCATGAAGTCTATCTTTATGCCAACGACACTGCACTTGTCGTGGTCTAGTCAACAGCGAGGAAGTATTGAGATCGGTGGATCGGTGGCTGATCAAAATTAACCATTTGAGAACTGAGGCTATTGTACTATACGATGTTCAAGCGCCCCTCTTCAATGAACGGAGCTAGCATGGAATGGAAAAACCTCAAAATTAAGTTTGATTAGAAAGTTTTGGTCGCACAAGATAATTATTAGACCGGCCATTACGTACGCAGCGTATGGCGTGGTATTTTCTCGCCAATAAACACATACGAGCTCTACACTATAGTACTACATAGGAGAACCTAACTGCTAACGCCCCATATTATGTGTCCAACGAGGCCCTTCACAGAAACCTCGATATCCTTCACCTAAGAGATTATATCAAACAACAGACGCAGCGACGAAAGTTACTCATCTTCCTATATACACTATCCTAAGTTTTACTCGCATACCTTGAATGCTTTTAAATCAGAAGTGTCCAAAGGGCTATAGTTGTTTCCTCCAGTAAACAGTTCATCTTCACTTGACGATATGTCGCTGCCTATTTTATTCATTTCTATGTGGACTTTCTTTAACAGTGCTGTGGTTTCCAAAGCTTCACGTTGTCTAGCAACAACAGCCTACATAAAAAAAGGAAATATGAGAATAGTCATACCAAAACAAGAAATGGTGTAACTCTGAAAATATTGAGCATCATGGAAGCAAAACACAAAATAAATTTTATGTAAAGAAATATTTATAGCTGAGATTTGGTTAAAAGCTACAAATTCTGATTTCTTTTAAGGTATACAAGATTTCATCAACATATTTGCATTTAAAGTGATGCATTCTATACTTTCTTTAGAACAAGTCTGCAAACAAGTCTTAACTATAGTGTACAAAAGTGAATTTGACAGATAGCCACTGTCCCATATCTTTTGGGAATGAATCCTAAATACGAGCATATTTAATCAGTGCACGGACTCTAACCGGCTCCATTCTCAGACAATGTTCGACAAAGGGATATTTCAGAGAAGCTTTTGTTATTCCACAACTACACTGATAAATTTTGACTCAATACAACGCACAAAACATCACAGAAATGACTCTGTCCCTGACCCTTATGAAAAATGACGATGAAAACTCTAGATAATAAATGTAAATTGGTTTTAATATTATAATGCACTCCTCTTTTATGACGATAAAAGGATTGTGTATTTAACACACAGTTTCACATTTAAAACTCTTTTTCTTTCAGTGTGTTAAATACACAATCCTTTTATCTGCATGATGGAAGAGTTTCACAAAGAGCATGTACAATTCACCTCATCTTTTACTTAAAAAGGAGTCCGTGTGAAGGACGTAGTGCTTCCCGAAAACAATTTTTCCGAATACATATATATGAAAACTTACAATTTACAATATGAGTTGTATATATCGAATATTAAGCAAGAAAGCATCAAAGACTATACGCTCATGAGCACATCAGGTCTGTATGGCTAAAATCATATTTTTCTTTTATCTCGACATCACTCTCCATTACGTTGGTACATATTGTATATCTGCGAAACGTACCAGAAATATATTTTTCTCACCTGTTCTATGGCTTTTTGATGACATTCCAAATAAATATCCTTGGAGAGAAACGGTGACGGTGGTTCGGATAGTGGTGGATTGTGATCCTCCCTCGGCGGCAGCTTTAGATCATCCTCCGGACAAGGAGGATTGATAGGCATGTCGCTCAGCGACACGCTCGACCTATCGTCATCATCATCATCGTCCAGGTCACTGCCCACCAACACTGAAGCAGGAATTGCAGCAGGCGGCGGAATCAAAGACCTTGTATCCAGCGTCTTCGACTCATCGTCAGAATCAGCGCTGAGGGCGAGGAACGGAGGCGCCATGCCCCCGGACCCTTTCTCTTTTAGCAACAGGGCGATACGGGTGTCCAAGTCCAGCTGATTACTCTCTTCTTCTGTCGACTAAAATGGAAAAATATGGCTGAATCTTCAATAAACCAATTAAGCTAGTTTCCGATAATTGCAATAAATTATGTAATAATAAATCATGATGATGAAGGTGACTAAATGACTCACCTTCTCTTTTTCTCTCTCCTTATCTCGATCTCTCTCCTTCCTGCTACTACATCTACTGCTCCCGCTGCCGCTACCCCCACTTGTCCTCTTCTTATCCTTATCTCTATCCTTCTCTTTGCCGCTACCGCTTTTCGATGAATACGAATGGTGCGGGTCATCTGGTGGTAGCGGCCATTTGCCCTGTGGTGGAACGATAGGGGGCGGCCCGACAGGAGACCGCTCCCAAGGATCAACGACGGGCGGCCATTGGGGCGTGGTTGGTGCCAAGGGCCATACCGGGGTAGGGGGCGGGGCAGCGATTGATGGCGGGTGGTGAGGATGGTGAGGGGCAGCAACCGTCGGCGGTGGATGGTGGTAGTTGGTGGGCGTACCGAAGGCCGTAGCAGTCGGTGGAGGCGGATACTGGTGGCCTCCGGCTGTCGAGATCAACGAGTGGCCGTGAAATTCATACCTGTGAAATCAGTGAAGTATCCAATAATCAATAATGAGCACACTCTCAATACTATACACGTATTATGCTATATACATGCATGTTCCAAACTTAGTCTAGATGTCGTCAGTGCAGCTCGGTAGTCAACATTAGAGCAAAACCTTTCACCTATATCGGTAAATCAAAATACAGTATTATCGACAATCCAGTCCAATCGTGGCATACAGATAGAAACAACACATAATCATTGAAACTACACTTCTATTCTGGTCTCCTCAAATAAGTAATTACATGCCAAATTTTGTTACTTTTGATACTAATTAGTATTCGCAGTATCGACTACGGTCCAGAAGGATATGTATTATATCTTGATTATTTAAAAAAATGTTAATTATTTTGCTACTTCACTTTTTAAGTGTCGATATGCAAATTCCTCATTGACTCTAATTGGATAATTTTCATGACAGTACATAGAAAAAATAGCTCAAATAATTGAATAGAATGATACTTACGAGAGAGGAGTTGTGCCTGCCGAGCTAAAACTAGCCGAAAATTCACTGGGTGCTGTCCCATAACCCAAATCAGATCCACTAGGCGTAGGAAAATCGCCGCTCCTGTAGCTCCTCCCGCCGCCGCTATACCTATCCCTCTCTCTATCACGCTCCCTATCCCGGTCTCTGTCGCGCTCTCTTTCTCTAGGCTTCTTTTTCTCATATTCGTCCACAGGGTCTTTCTCGTTGGTTTTATTTTTGTAGTGGTCCCGCTCGTCGAAGTCGTTATCGCCTGGATCGTAAGGCTTCTCATCGTTACTTTTTGACTTTTCCTCCCCTTTAGTGGCTTTAATTGGCGGGGTTTCTAACGCCGCGGGAGGAGGTTTCTTTTCAACAGTGAAATCTTCGAATTTTTTCTTGCACTAGAATTACATTACTTTGAGATTCATGGATCGTACGACAAAATAACGCGTAATCAAATAATGAATCAATTAAACCGTAACAATCTGAAAGTATATTAAATTTTAGTATCTTTAGACAACAATAAGAGAATATGAATATCAATATAAAATAAAAACGAAACATGCATATCTTTGGCACACCACATGTATAGTGAACATACACTTAGTATCATTCATCAGGAAAATAAAATATGCTGATAACGGTGCAGCACCACTTGCCGGGTCATTTCATTATTGATAAATGTCGTGGAGCCATCTATCAACGCTATTAGGCAATGTTCAAGCTGCTAGGAGCAATTTAATTCGAAAAGACATTAATCGGCACCACAACTTTGTGGAAAATGTTATGATGCATACCGATTTAAATGCAGTTCAGTGATTTTAATTAGCATAAAATCAATAAATGTTTTTTCATTTCTCCAACAAAATGCTAGGATCATAATAGTATCCAAACTTAGAAGCTTGGTAGCAAGTCTTAATTTATATTCAAAGCAATAAGGAATCTGAATTTATTAAGCTGAATGATGTCTGTATTTATAATTCCTCATCAGACTTTCACCCAGTTTGGCTGAGTATGCTTTAGTAAAATATACAATCAATGTTCTCCAAACCCAAAGATAGACTCCAGGATTCCTTACAGTTTGTTATTGCTTCCCAGATAAGGAGTATATTTTATTGTCTTGGAATCACACTACATCTTTCATTTTATCTCATAGGACAAGCAGTGTTGTGTTTCGTGTACATTATTCCTCTTGTTTTGGATTTATGAACAATGTATATACATCATCTGTATTCTAGACTATTGTTATATTTATACTGGATATAAAAAGTAATTTAAAAAAATATATATTTTTTCTTCATTCTCTCTATTTTTTCTGCCTAATAACACCATTATTAATGCACTAAATTTCATGACAGCATCTCCAACTACAACTCTACATATCTCCGAATTTCATCAAAATTGGTGCAATGGGTGGTTACTGAAATTACAAGTATACAAAAATGCCAATGGACAAACCAAAAGACATACAGGCCGACGATGGAAATGATTGACACGTATTTTCGTAATCCATAGACATGTTCTATAATTGTGAAATTTTCGCGTCACAATACTTTCCGCGTTTTGAGCGTGAAGTAAAACAGCTTGCCGAGTGGTCGAACCTTTCACCTCAACAAGATAACAAAACACTTCACTGTTGCACTACTCATTTCACATTATCCCATTCCAGCTGAACTCATCCTACACTTTAAATTATACATGTTCACAGTAAGAAATAAATCATTTGACATAATGTCAAGTGTCATTTAAGTTTCAGCTACCCACCTTCTCTCCAAACGGATCCAAGAAAACATCAAGAATCTTCCCCATGACACTAGTCTTATTCAGCTTTTCCACACATGCCTTAGCACTTTTCACAGACTCAAACACCACTCTACCTATGCCTAGATGTTTGTTGGTGATTGGATGGTAGTATATGAATAGTTCTTCTATCTCGCCAAACTTCATCAGCATATCGCGTAAGAACTGCTTATCAATGTTGTCATTTAGATGGAAAATGGTCACCTCGATGGATGGTGGCTCACCGACGTAGTTTGCGTCAATCTTAAATCTGAAAATCAATGTTTTTGTTATCATTCCAAGATCAAAATGAAATGTTGCAGCTTAAATTAGCTCTTCCAAAACGACTAGACACAAACAGTGCCTACTCATAAAGACTACTACAACTGCCATATGGATGAAAACATTGTCAGGCACTTACAATATTCTCAATTAACTCAAATAGCCAGGAATTCCCATTCATATGAATATTACAACTAAGATCAAAATCGTCTATCATAATTGAAAATGTTCGATACTTAAAAATCTGATTACAACTCATAACCTATGTTTTAGAGCACTCCCACTTCAATTAGTCAATAATTGAAACAACATATGCTTAGAAAAAACTTCACTGATGTTTCAGTTCCGGTATGAACTGTAGGAAAAATGTAAATTTTCAAAAAAAAACTGTCATCTAATGGTCGCGAGCATAACTTGGTATAGTGGCGATAAATAATTTTAAAAAAGATATAAGCCAAATTCAAAGTTTTTTTATGAAAAATAAAAATATTCAATTCAAAGATACTTTTTATTTCAATAAATTATTTAATTCATAATTCAAAACACAATTACCAACTGGAATTTTTATCAAATTAAATCCTTCAGTATCTAGTTCTTGAACCAAAAATGATTCATGATTACAATAGTTTGTTTAAAAATGATTAAACTATTTTGAATAGAATTTTTTTGAAAAATTAAAATTTAGAGAAAGATTTAAATCAATAAAGTTATTTGAATCACAGCTCTTGTGGATAATCACTACTCTTTATACAGTTACATATACAATCACAACTAATAAATTTCTGTGACATAAAGAAACTCACTCATCAGGTTATATCATGTATTGGAACTTGAAAAAATGCTGAGTTATATTATCCTTTAATCAATTAATCAATTAATGTCAACATAATTTAATAAAAGCAAAATCTTTCTTAGCCTTACAATTTAACAAAATCAAAACAACATGGACTGCCTGGTAGCAATGATATATGATCCCTAAAGCATCTATCAACAAACATGAACTGATTTAGTTATTTAGCAGAGTGAATGAATAATAATGGTTTCTCACCAAGCAACAATAATCTAAAGCAATCAATCAGAAGGATAGGCAATGCTATCCTCCAAATCAAAATAGATTTTGATAAGATACACTTCAATGGTATGCCTTTTAGGGGAGCAATAACTGATCAAATCGTTAAAATGCTTAAAAATTTTAAATCAGCGTTCAGCTGAACCTCATCCAAAAATGACATATCAGACAAAAACTTTTGACACAGAAGGTAAAAACCAAAATTATATACATTTTCCATAATGATTGTTATTTTATGAGAGCCACTGGAAAAATTGCGACAAATTTGAAAGCATTTCCATAACAACATGTGTTTATTATCAACATAATAAACAACCATAAGAATTGATATTCATAATATACTAACAAAGTGGAACCTAAAGCTGAAGTGCTGAATCCAGCCCTGTTGCCTATTAAAAAGAAATGGAGGAGCTGTCAGTCCACAGTACTAAAAAATTTTAAACCTACAACCTGAGGTCTGTCAAATGGCATTTGTCACTATTTTAAGGTGCATCACGGAACCAAAAATCGTATTTAAACAATTATAATTATATTGTTTGGATTCGGTTTAGTGCCATCATTTCATAAAAACAAAATATATCCAGTGAATTTAAATATATAAATATTTCCTGCATGTTTAACATAGCATTATATTTTGAGGTTATGTTGCACCAAGATGTATTTGCGATGGGATGGGCCATACTTCAAATACCTTTTATAATAATTGATATGATGATAGTCTTTGAGTGGATATACTGCATAGATTTATGATTTATGATTACTAAAGCTCAACATTCTGGTAAATCATTGAAAACTGGGCATATTCATACCATCCAAATAAATTTCTCTGGTAAACCACTCATAATTCTTATTTTGAAGTAACTATAACCCTATGTAATGACCATGAACAAGGATTGATTGTCTCTCACTTCTATGATGACTTCATTGCCAATTATTCAAGAGTATACCAATATCCAAATGAAGATTGTTAAATTTTTAGATGGTAGAAATAAACTAGGTATGATGTTGCGGAAATATGATAGTGATCTTCAAAAACTTTTTGCTATTAAATTGGGAAAAAATTCAATTATGATCATTCTAGTTAGGTATTATGAAGGTACAAACAACTGAGTTGTAAAAATTCCATGGATATTTCATTAACAAAAATTGAGGTTAAGAGTATATATTGAAAATAAAGTGTAAACATATATAGCAGAACCACAAAATTGAGATGCTACATTATTTTGTAACTTTTTTATGAATGCTTGAGTGCTAAAATTTCAATTAAGGTATTTCTTATCCATTTATAGTAATAGAAAAATTGAAATTTTAGGTTAGATATTTTAGGTAAACTAATTGAAAAATTGCATATAGGAACTTGGAATGAAAATTCTACAATTGTAACTAAATAAATACAAATAAGTATTGTTAATAAATGCCTATTTTGTTTGTTTTATATCCATATTTTACAGAAGGACTAATATACAATGTTAAATACTTGTTGACCAACAAAAACCTTAATATTCATATATCTCCTTGATAAACTAATTATTTATATATTATTATAACCCAATGGTAAATAATGGACATAGTTGTATCATTATTCAAATAAAATGATTGCCCATTTAAACAAAACACAATATATTTCACATTATTTCAAAGTTTTGTTGAGAAGGAAACTTAAATGCTCCAATTCAAAATAAAATAAGTGGAAAAACTTAGGTTATGTTTACATTAATACTGATATTCTACTTAGATGCATCTTCAAATAGTACATTTTTGTCAATGCCAGTTATCTGTACTTTTTTGAAAAAGAGAGGTAGCTTATTAAGACAATCAACTAAATTTTCTGTGTGCTATTCAATCATATCTTGGAATGGTAGCAGTATTTTCTTTTTTGATATGAATAATTAAATGCAACATACTTTGGTATGGGAAGATCTAATGTTTCAAGTCTCGACCAGATACGAATATGAGATCTAGGATCCCTGGGCATGCCTGAAGAATAAGAAGGTTCATTTGGTACAACCCCATCATAACGGTATAACTTTGTAGCCCCTTTCACCAAAAAGGGATCCACCATCAGTTTATAGTTGCGTAGCTTGGGGTTTCCTTGCCCATGACGATCCATGGTTGTCCCATTCATAATTCTGAAACAATATGTTATTAAACTTAAGCATCAAACATATTCCATAAAGAATACTTTACCCCTCTAAAATTGAAGAGCAAGTTTATTGACTAATGAATTTAACTAAACATAAATCAACTGGGTTCAAAGAGTATAAAGATGAACATAATGAATTTGCGAAAACACTTTTAACAATTACACGGAAAGAATTGTTTAATTTTATGTCTCGTAAATGAATGAAGCAACTACTATGAAAACGTTTTCTCTTAAAAATACACAACGATATACGAAAATGCACTGAACTTCCTAACCTCCGAGAAATGTCAAATACATGTCAAAAATATACCGCCTAACTCAAAATAAAATTAAGAATGTAGGATGATATTAATGTTGGTAATATTAATTGCACTGTCTGCAATTATTACAGTTATATTGAATAACCTGTGGAATAACCAGATTCGTTACCAATAATACGAAACAAAATATTAAAATCTGGATCTAGGTACTTCCTCAAAAACTGAAAATAATTTTTTGGACTCCTATATGAATAATTATCAGTACTTGTTTCATGAATTATGGCAGATGGAAAATGTGTGATATATAATAATAATCAGAGATAATAATAAAATCAATTCGTCAATCCATGTATAATGGTTAAACAAATGTTTACTGTTTTGTCGTCTCCAAAACAGACCAATCATGGGCATTTCATACAGATAACTAGCCTATCACATAAAACCATATACTTACATGACATTTATAAAAGCTTGGCTGTCGGCATAGCTTTGGAATACTGAAAATTAGCAACTTTTGTGTTCTCTTAGCTACGATTATTTTAAGTTCTATCCTTCTCCTAAAAAGTTAATGTTCCGTGATCCTAACGTGACCTTCAGACACATTTTGTATTTTCTTGACAGTGCAAAAGATTAAAAGATTACGTAAATTTCGGACTGATCAGTTTTACTACAAAAAAATGTTCTTCGATAAACTTTTTGCAAAACTCCCATCTGTCAAAGCCCAAGATGAAGAGGAGTTAGTTGATCCACAGGACGTTTTAAGGGTATATTATTTTGGGACATAACTGGGAATCCATGACCACCTCATTCCCCATTTTCAGGAAAAGTGTAGGGAAACAGAACACTGCCAACATTTAGCTGAAAAGTACCAGGCCTGCAACGATAGGGTTAACTCCAGATCACGTACAACAGAAACCTGTGTAGAAGAACTTTTTGATTTATTGCATGCCATTGATCACTGTGTTACCAAAGACCTAATGAGCAAGTTGAAGTAAGTTTGGGAATAAATGTAATGCTGTAGCTGTTGTTAATTTAGCAAATAAATTTGGTGTTTGTACAAAGTTTTTCCTATCCAGAAATTCAGATCAGGCATTATTTTAATCATAAATTAATGTTTGAAGTACCGTTTGTAAAGGCTACTATGACAAATATATATTAATACTGAAACAGATATATATATATATATATATATATATATATATATATATATATATATATATATGTATGTATTATACTTAGTTCTTCTTTTTCCAATATCAATCCAGATTAACATCATGGTATACTAAATTAGGGCAATACTTCTGCTGCAATTAGGGTTTTTGTACTTCAACCAGTTGGATTAAGTGGGCGACCTATAAAGATTTAAGAAATTTTGCACTAGCCTCTATATAAACTGAGAAAAAAGCTTATCATACAGAGTTAAAAGTTTCAAACTCTGCAGAAACTTTGACACTATGAATATATATTATTGGAAGAGAATTGAAAGTCCTGTAGGTTTGTGGAATCCAGAAGATATAAAGGGCTATTCCTTATCAAATTTACACTACGATAACTGCACCTCTATTATAATTAACAGCACAGTTGACTTTTACTCTAACAATTATTATAATGATAATTGGTCCAATTTACTTTCCAAATAGTAAGACCAGAGGCCATCTTCAATATCATTTTTATTTAATCTATAAAATCTACTTGTAAATAATGAAATCAATTTCCTTATGATTATACACCTCTGTCTACCAGAAATTTCACATCACATTACCCATATAATCACTGGATGTCTATAAAGAGGCATTTTTCCAATGAACTGGAAAGAAGCTATCATAACTCCTTTAGTCCAAGCCTATAATCATCTTAGAACAATCACCATATGCTTTCTTTATGAAACACTTGAGAAGACTAAGTGTATGCTCTCCACTATGCATCAGCCCTGCTATAGACATCTATATTTTGTCTTTAACCTAGACTCACAGTATAGCCTGGCGGTCTAATCATAGAGAGCAATTGGGTGGTATATACAAAACCCAGTTAAGGGTGTGATAGCAACATCAACTCATCTCCAAGTATTGCCTTCTATGGGGATGTCCATTGGCAACTTACATTGTAAGAGACATGTTGCCGCTTCAAAGCAGTCCAGGTGTTAGGACCTTTGACTCTGTAAGTTACCAATGGACATCGTAGAGGGCGACACTTGGAGATGAGTTGACTTGAGAAGATTGTCTATATCCAGCTGGTTGACTACATTAAAAAAAACAATGTTTCCACTTGATCAGTCTGGTTTCCATAAAGCTCACAGCACCCACATTTCTGTTATTTCTAATGGACATTAATAGAAATTTAGATGAACGCATCGGAACTGCACTAGTCATGCTGGATCTGTCAAAAGCTTTTGACAGAGTCGATCATTGGATACTCCTGAGTAAGCTTAAGTATTTTGGTCTAGCTGATGATGCTCAGAAGTGTTTCAAATGCTAAAGAAGTACCATCTGTAGCTCACAAAGCTCTATCTTGGGATATCTGCTTCCTTTATCTCTAATTTTGAATTACATGATTGTGTTGAGCATTGTGCAGTCCAAATATATGCAGATGACATGCAATTGTCACTTAATTTTGATTCCACACACTTTAATGAAATTTCATAAAAAGTAAACAACTTAAGTAATATTGAGAATGTTTGCAAAAGACTATCTTTAGGGCTAAATCCACGTAAATCTAATGAAATTCTGTTTTATAACAATTTCCCAGCCAACGTTGCTAATCTATTCCACCTAACAGTAAATAATATCCCTATACCTTTAGTTAATGAAGTTAGTTAATTAAGTTAAGTGTCTAACTATCGAACATCATTAAACGAGTATAAAATTATGAATTCAAATAATGTGACAAAAACTGCTTGGTGTATTTTAAGCTCAGAAACAAATGAAGCAAAAAAGACACATGATATAAGTTTGAAATCAAACGATGGGACCATCATCACAAAAACTCAAGAAATAGCAGATATGTTTTTACAAGTTTTTGATGTCTCCCCAATTCCCCATGAAGATCCTGATATCGAAGGATGTATTGACGTCCCGACAATATTCCTCTTACCAACGGACAACAGTGAAATATTCCAAATCATATGTAATCTTCCAAACAAGTTTTCAGCTGGCCTAGATGAAATTCCTACCGTCATTTTTAAAAGGGTTGCCAAATCAATTACTCCACCACTAACTCATATAATAAATGAATGTCTTTTGAAGGGAATTTTTCCAACCCCACTAAAAAAAGCAAAAGTAATACCAGTTTTCAAAAAGAAAGGTGATACTTATGATATGTCGAACTACAGACCAATTTCTTTGCTGTCCTCAGTGTCAAAGATCTTGGAAAAGGTTCTATATATCAGGTTGCTGAAATGTCTTAACTAAATATAATTTGCTTACAAAAAATCAATACGGTTTCCGTCCCAAACACTCAACGCAGTTAGCAATTTACAAGGTACTATCTTTTATAGTTGAAAATATAGACAAAAACGAGAAAGTAGCTGGTCTCTTTTTTGACCTTTCCAAAGCTTTTGACACTGTACACACTATATTATTGAGGATTTTGAACAAGTATGGGATTCGAGGTAAATGTGCCCAGATCATCAGGTCATATCTGGACAGTAGAGAGCAAGTTGTCTGTATATCTCAGAAAGGAGTTAAGTATTATTCATCATCATCTTTCGTACAGCAAGGTGTCCCACAAGGCTCAATCCTGGGTCCCTTATTGTCTCTGGTGTATGTGAATGGACTTTGTGAGGGATTTACCGCCGGCATGATCTGTCAGTATGCAGACGATACAACTGTTATGCTTGCGGATTCCTGCTTGTCTGGTCTCTGACGTCTGTACACATGCAGTGGAAACAATGCTGGGATGGTGCTATAACTATGCTTTGAAACTAAACACAGGAAAGACAAGTCTGGTTACCTTCAAAAAAACTCAAACTCATGATAAATCACTTTTGGTTTGGAGCAGTCATGTCACAATACCTGAGGTGGAAAGTGTAAAGTTTCTTGGGATTCACATAGATTCAGCTTTAAACTGGGACTGTCAGACAGAAATCGTGACTGCAAAATTAAATAGTGCATGTACACTGATTCGACGATTACGTGATGAAATTTCTCTAAACACTACAAAAATTCTACTTTGCATCAGTACAATCTATTATGACCTACAGTATTCTGTTTTGGGGCTCTTCTCGGGGTGCCTTATCAGTTTTTATAGCTCAGAAACGCATCATTAGGTGCATGCTCAGACTTCATCCAAGAGTATCATGTAGGGATTACTTCTCAAGATTAGGGTTTCTTACAGCGCCCTCCTTGTACTATTACTCACTTGTTGTTTTTGTGAGACAGCATCAGAAGCTGCAACTTTGATCACTATGCTGAAAATATGACAATCACAACTAGGGGTAGGTGTGATCTAAGCATTCCACTTCATGCCTCAACTTTTTATGAAAGGACCCCAATATACATGGCTGTAAGAGCCTATAACATGTTACCACTAGAAATCAAAAATGAAACCAGTTTTACTTCCTTCAAGAAAGCCACAAACAAATATTTGTTGGAAAAGTGTTTGTATAATTTCAGTTTAAATTTTAACGTGTAAATTGTGAATGTGACTTAAAAAAATCATCTTTTATTACAATGTACCATATATGATTTCATTCTAAATTTTTGATGTGTGAATTGTAAATGTGTCTTATTCTTACTCAAACTACTACACTGTATCAATGAACTATGGAAAATAATTCATTTTATGTCGATTAACACGACATCACTCTGCTTCTTTTGACGTTGCTATGTCGTTTTTTGTTTCGATTGTGCTGGCAATAAAGGATTTAAAAAAAAAATCTAGATGTTAAGAGTTGACTCCAACCTTCACTTCAATCAACATGTCAAATGTCATTGTTAAAGCTACATACCTATACATCTCTGGCTGCTATACTCAAACCGGTATATTTTGAATTTCAAAACACATACAGAATTAGTTGAGAGTCTACTTTTGTCGAAGATATATTACTCCTTAATAGTGTATGATCCATATCTTGACTACAGTACAAAATATAGATTACAGAAAATCCAAATTAGCTGTTGTTGGTTCGTTAAGAGGCTCAGAAAGTTCAGTCATATTTCTTCAAAGATAAAAGAAATGGTTAAAAATCTAACACTATTTTAAGTACTGCTTAGGTGTATTTATCCACCATAAGTTAGTTTACACAGGTTTGCCTGCTTATCTCCTGAGCAAGTTGGTTCCTCATGGACAAATCATTCTAAAAGTACTTCAGTACAATCCCCTCTTTACCATGCCTACTCATAACACAATTATTTGAGAAGTGTTTCACATCCAATGCTCTTTGGATTTACAATTCCATTATCCAGAATGTCATAGCACAATATCTAGTGTGCTTTGAAATATACTATAAATCTGCACTTTTAGAGTTTGTATGTTTAATAAAAATGGATGTTTCATTTCTGTTATTATTGTGAATACTGTGATAATGGATTTTCTGTGACAATTCCTTCAATTTATATTTGAACTTCCTTTGACTTTTAACTTTATTAATAAAGAGACACTTTGAAACTGAACATTTAATTTTTTTACATATTTCAGACATTTTGAACAATTACAAATAAAAGATTTTAATAATATATTTGAAGAATTCATTTAAAGTTTAATTATTTGCTTACTATGTGATGGCCATTTTATTTTGAAAAAACTTGGATGCCTCCTTCAAAAATCTTGTTAATAGCAGTTATATTGTTGGGATAGCTCCAGATATATAAAACTACTAAATAGTATTTTTTGATATTTTAAATAAACAGTTAAGTATATTAATTCCTTTTATTTACTTAAATACCCTGACAATAACTTACAAACATGTGACTTACTAACTACACTGCTAATAAAATTAGTCCTTACTACTAATAGCAGCTTTTGTCAAATGCTGCATGTCCAACTGAGCTTGAGCAATATCACTGAGAGCTGCTTGTATTTTCTCTAATAATTCCTGGCCATTTTTAACTACTGCTTCAAGCCTTTCTGCAGCTTCTTGGTTTTCTTGTTCTAGTATCCTTAAACTCTGGAGCTGTAAAATGTATATAATTATGTATATTAAATCACATTGCGCCTAAACCAATCCCCAGATTTGTGGTATATGCTACCAGGAACTTTGTTCCCCCATGATTACAATCTACTGTGTTTTAAGGTCAGTACAGCATGAACATTAATCCTCTTGCCATGCTTATGAAGCATGATAGGCCATCTGCCTTTGTGTGAGGTTAACTATAAAAAAATAGTTTGATTACCACCCCAAGCCAACAAAGGGCCTTCACCTTCAGATCACCACTGGTCTAGTTATATACATTTCCTTAATAGTATGTGAATAAAATACATCAATTTTATAATACAGGGAGGAAGTTATCTGTCTGTTCACAGTGTCAGAAGGGTCCATTGGACCTGGCTGAAAGTTGAAACATTTGTCATTCGTCTGGCCACCCAGATGCCTGGGAAAATAGGGAATAGAGTGCAAGGAGCAAGAAGAAAAGAGGAGGGAGCGATCAGACAATTTATCATTGGCCAAACTAACTATATATATAAAACAATTGTCACACTGCATCTCTACTTTTGTTCTACTTTGCTGTTCCTAATAAATAATGCTTAAGTTGATACTCTACAAAAAATTAAAAATGAAGCATTATGAATCATTTGGGTTCTAACAGATACACTAGAAGAACTGATATGCTAAAACTCACAAATCTGTTAAGTGTAAAGCAAACCATGTTATTTATATGCAATATGATCAATCAACCAGTTCCTAAACACCTAATAAATAATTTCCTGTTTTTAAAAGACATAGGCGAATACTGCACAAGATCAAGAAATTACTTTAATTTACCCAGACTAAGTACTAGTGATAGTTAGAACCTTTTTACAAGGGATTAAAGCATAGTGGAGAGTATTCACTTAATATAATGAATTGCCTGATTCCATTATCAACTGTCATAATCTATTGGAGTTTGAAAAACCTTATACTGACTATATTTAGCAAACTGTTATAACTGTAAAAATATAAGCATGTATCATTCATAAAAAAATTATCTCACATTGCTTTTTCATCAATCTAAAATGTGAATATTACTAGCCAAGTGCTAAATAAAGTGATTATTATTATTATCTAACCTGTAATTCAGTGGAGCTTTCCTCACTGGGAAGAGATTCAATAAGAGTATCAATGTCTTTTGCACATCTTGCTATCAAAGTGGTAAATAGCTGAACATAGTCCTCTTGCGTTTGTTGTTGCTGTGGCGTTTGCGACCCACTTCTATCAAAATTTGGGAATTTGCTCGGTGGTGCAAACTGCTGAAGGATTCCTATGCTGTTACAAAAGTGTTCTGCTTGCTATTCAAAATGAAGAGAGTAGGTAATTTAATGTATAGGCATAGTACTGATGTAATGATTTTTACCTGATTTACACAGTCTTGTAGTTGCGTCAACCTATCTGCCATTATAATACTTAGAAAGAATACTCAACTCAATATTATATCATATGCCATTGTAATTAAATAATAATTATATTGTATTTAGTTCAGCAAATGATTTCCTCATTCTCTATTCCTTGCACACCACAGAATATATAATATAAGGTAATTGCCCACCTCAAAACATTTGCTTTTCCAGTTTTTGCACCATACAACCATATATCAGGGTTATCTATGCCATAGGCTTAGCACCAACGACGATAGAACAACTGTCTATCGTCAGTGCTTTGCACACAAAACGCTGCATTTGGCAGAATTTTGTGCAATTCTTTTGAAATCCGACAGCCTTAACCACAAAACTATGTAGGATAGCATTTAAGGAGAACCGTCTCTATGTATCACAGAGTCCGTTGGTTTAATTAAATTATGGTGGCGTTAGTATACCACCTGGGTAAATTTTAGAAGTGCTACGTCATCTCGCAGCTGTTTTTGTCGGTACAATAACGAAATTATTTTAGACTACTTGTACAATTGAGGTTTGAGGTTCTGTATACTGTAGTTCTATTAACTACTCTACTTAACAAAAGTGTTAAATTTTTCAACTCGGCGCACTTCTTTACCTCTAGGATGAGAGACATGTATTTTTATATTGTGTTTGAAACGTCAGACAATTTCTTATATTGAATTTGAAAATGATGCAGTGCAATCAAACACTTTTATGGGGCAGTTACCTTATATATTCTGTGTGGGGGAGTTTGAAGGATTACGTGTATAGTCAAACCACTTCTATCGTCGTTGAGTCAAACCTTATTCGGGTGATAGAGTTGATATGAACATCCCTTTGTTAGACAAATCACGTAGTTTTCGTTTAGATCCGACATGTGCTCTGCCTCTGTCCAAGGTAGTCAAAGAATTACAGACACTTTGTATTTCAGCACCAAAATGTAATATATATAATAATTCCATTGTTCACTTGTTACTTCTGCTCGGCCACCTCGCATTAGTTAAAGTGAATTCCAATTCCTCGTACATTTCTCGAAAGGAAAAGCAAAGTACCTGGTTATATGGAATACGCTAATCGAATTAAAAAGATGAAGGTTAAAATGCTGATTGTTATACTGAAACTATAACGGGTAGATTAAATTTCTTACTACTGAACATAATACACATGACTACTGGATCGAGTAGCTTTTCCTAAGGAATTTGTCAGCACGGTGATTCTAATAGTGCAAGCAACATTATGGGAGAGTTGTAAGATGGAGTAATAATTACTCCATCTTACAACTCTCAACAATTATTGAACCACCAACCTTGTTCCCCATCCATTCAGACAAATCCATCTAATTCCAAAACCAAAATGTGATGTTTGACAAACATCTCAAAAACGATAACAAATTTTACATATAGTACTTTTCATAACTATCTATGTAAAACATGCAACTAGTTATGGGGAGTTCACTTTATAATAATCTGGTCATTGGAACTGTCCAGTAGGAACAAAGCCGCTGCCACAAATATGCCTGTGATCCCATTGTTGTTATTATTGATGCCATCCACTAGACAGATGATTATGCATCTCCTATCAGCATGTAGGGAGTACACTGGAACTACTTATGTCTATCGGCACAACACAGCTCTTTAAGTGCTATATTGCCATTTGAGGCACCCCCACAGTATAGATGAGACACCTGCTCCACGGGATATTGATTCTGTCGTGGAGAATGAGAGATGCTTGATTTACTGATACTATTCAATCCCCATACTCGAGCTTGTGCAAGCTAATAAGCCCGAAATAGTCCTCAACCACCAGCTGAAGAAGTTCATTATTGAATTCTAGGCTCCTGCTGAAATGAACATTGCCTTGAAGGAGGAAAAACAGATATTGGTCAAGGAGCTGTTTAACCAGCTTCGCAGGCTTCAGCTAGACCACACTGTTAGTCTGCCTGCTATGGTTATCAGTTCCTTAAGTGATGCAGCAAGCTGTCATATTTGGTTCTCTCTGTCTACTAGGGCACACAATGTGTAGACCCAATGATGGCCAACCCCAAGGTATGGAGCACAGTTGCTGGGATATGGAACAGCCATGTATCTGAGCCTGAGGTACACAACTTTAACTTTCTTTTCAATAATAATAATGCAATTAGCATAAACACTATAAATATTAATAATAACAAACATAATTTTAAGTAAATCAGAATTCTTAACAAAATATTATCATTTGTGATATTCGATATTTTCACTATGAAGATATTTTTCACACAAGTACAATTCGACTCTATTTTTATATTATTAGCTTTCTCTGTTTCCCATATTGGTGTGTGCCCTGTAGATATCTGACAAATAGTCACCACTAAAAATACGAGGACATATTGCAATGCCAAATTATATAGCAACCAGTTTTATCCGCCTTAAACATCACCAGCTACGTTTTGTAAACTGCATAGTGTCAAAAACACAGCTTCTACAATATCTAGCGTTTCTCAGAACTAATCAGACCAAAATTATAAAGAGAATGGAAGGGTGTCGAAAGAAAACAGTGAATTGTCTTACAGAGATATATTTTATAAACATGTAAATAAATAGATCTGTAAATAACAATAATTATTTAATAGAATATCCAATTAGTGCTATCATAAAATCAGAGTACCTTATAATTTGGAATGGAATTAGTACATACTCAAACTTAAACTATCAGTAAAAATAAAATGCATTAATGCTATCTAACTTACATGATTGAGTCAGATGGTATAGACAAAATGTAATTTTACCAAAAATATTGAGGTAGAAAACGTGTCTGAAATGGTATTGATTCAGATGTGCGAAAAAGTAATATCTTAGAATAATTCTACAACTTGTCGATTGTACATGCACTTACGTGAAACGCGTTACTGAGTAAGTAGTTTTACAAAAATTATATAGATCATATTTGCTATCGTAAATTTCTATTTTTTATTAACAGTAACACTAACTGAGGAAGTTACAGAATGAACTTTGTATATAACCAGCCATGCTTGTTCTTCATGATTTAAATAATAACGTAAACATTGTTTCAAGGGCTGATGTTATAAACAGCATAATATCATAATTTTCTACCTCATTTTACTAGCTGAACTTAAGGTAACATTCAAGTTAAATAATAAATAATAAAAGGCGGCGGATCACTATACCTATACAGTTTTCTAGTTGAAGAGTTTATAAATGATTTATATCAATAAAAAATTATACAGAAAACGTTTTGAAATCGTTTCTTTCCTACATAAAAAAAGACGGAACAAAATCTTACCTGAGTTGCATGATCTAAGCCATACATACTTATATCAGTTTTAAGATTTATTATATTCCTGGCCACCTGCATATATCAAACACATTTCCACTAATTCATCATTATTCAGATAAGGCAATAAAAGCTGAAAATATCGCGGATAGTGGTCTGCTAGAAAAACTATTAGACACTAATAAAAAAAATCCTATAGTTTCAGAGACGGAATATTTCATATAAATCAAGTGTGCGGTCAAGATTTTGCTTGTAACTATTTGATTTTATCCCAATTTTAAGGGTTGCAAAGATCGACTGAGATGATCATGAAGACATTCATAGAATGATACTTCACCTATACAATTCAAATCCAAAATTTAGCTGTAGGGAGAGATATATACAACAATTCATACATGAAAAAAATTAATTAATACGGATACATTTATATACAATATAAATGAGTTACTGGCGCATTGCAGTGTGAACAGGTATATCCATTTATGATAAGCTTATCACATCAAGTGTTCAAAGCACTCGCTACTTAATTACTCAAGATGTGTTGAATGCACTACATATATTTTTTTAGATTTGCATCAATTGCTATCTTGTACAAGTCCTGCCATTCATGCTGTGATTTTCTTCATAATTCATCTCGTCTCTTTAGGCTGATTAACCAACATGAAAGAATAGTTTAATATTTAGGTTGGTTCCACAAGCAAGGATACAGGGTAGTATTGTACCTCTAAAGTAATATATAACATAATCTATTTTTCAAAATTTTTACATTCCTCAGATGCCATATAGCTTCAACACCATCAGTTATGCAGTTTAAGTAATGAGAAATAAGCTGACCACTTTGGTAGTTTATAATGACTTTGATATCAACTCATTAAGTATAAGGATAACACTGTTTTGTTATAAAATAATGAGTAGTATTTAGTATGAGATGCTCGAATACAGAATACATTTTCGATACATCCGAAATGAGAGGAGAGATATATAATGCATTGTAACCTAAAAAATACAATAATGTTTCAACTTAGGGTGAATGCACCAGTAAATGACTGACCCCCAGTAATTGACCAAAATGACCAATTATTACTTCTAATAAGAAAACATTAAGAATAAATAGGGAAAAATCCTAAGACTGGGCAACGGCGCATGATATTGCTTCTAATTTCACAGGCAGATTGCGCTACCGTTGATACATCGATTCCAACATGGCTACAAATATGTGTCTGTTTTGATTGCTGTTTTCGCTAGTTAAAAAAACCGTTTTACTTTAGGTGTTCATTTTGTAAAGAAATACTTATTATTTGTGATTATGTATATAAATGTTTTGCACTGGATATATAAACGAACAATTTCCTGTTCTAAAACCGACGGTTATTTTAATTTGAGGTTAAAATATTCAAGTGGTCATTTACTGAATAGAAATTTGTTCTGTTACCAAGTGAATGACCGCAGGCGGTCATTCACGGGTTTCCTTAAAAAGTACTATTTTTTATATTTTGACAGTATACATAGCAGAACTGTGTAATATTTTAGTATTTTCCTGAGATAAAATTTTGTTGCTTTACTGAGACCAATAGATGACCACCTTATGAACATATGGTCATTTACTAATTTAAATGTAATTTCCATATCCGATAAATGACCACCTATGTTTTTACGATGAATAACTAAAATAATGAATGTCATTCCGTGCTTTTGTTGTTTTTTTTTAAACTGGAAAAAGGCTACTGCCGATATGTGTACATACATGGATTTTTCTCAAAAGACATTTAGTGTTTTTAGTTAGCAAAATAATTTCAGATGGCAGAAAAAACAAGGAAGCGGAAATATGAGCGCTTCAAATACATCTTAGATTATCTGAAATTAGCAATGGAAGCTGTAAGAGGTCCAAGGCAACTGCCAATAAATAAGGGTTGTGTAGAATTCCAAATACCGAAGGGGACCCTGGTAAACAAACTTCATGGACGTAGTTCGGCAAATGTCAGAAAAATGGGACCAATGTCAGTATTAACCGCAGAGGAATAAAATAAATTAGAGAAGTGGATATTGGATAAAGCGCGCTTTGGTTTTCCCATGCATGAAAATGAAGTTAAAAACGTAGTCACGAAAGTTTTTACGGAAGATGGGAGGCCTAATCAATTTACCGATAACCGGCCAGGAAAAAGGTGGCTAGATTTGTTTTTAAAGCGACATCCTAATATTGTCAGAAGAAATGCCGAAATAATTTTTAAGGCTCGCGCAAGTATCACGGAAATTGAGACAAGGCAGTTTGAAGAAGTTAAGCAAGTTCTCGAGGAAGAGGGTTGTTTGGATATATTACAGGAGCCGAATCGAATTTTTAACGCCGATGAAACTGGTGTGCAATTATGCCCAAAAACGGGTAAAGTTCTAGGGCCCAAACGTTACAGAAACTTCTACGAAGTAGCTGCAGGAAAGGAAAAAGAATGTATTACCGTCTTAGCAAACTTTTCTGCTAGTGGTCTTGCTGTTCCTCCGATGATCGTCTTACCCTACAAAAGAATTCCTCAAGATATCGCAAACAATATACCGGACGATTACTTTGTTGGAAGAAGTGAATCAGGTTGGATGGTAGGTTCAAACTTTTATGAATATGTAGCTGACTGTTTTTGTCCGTGGCTCGAGCAAAACGGTATACGCCTACGAATTTTATTTTTCTTAGATGGCCATGAAAGTCATATTAGCCCGGAACTTGCCGAATTATGCATTAAAAAAATATTTTTATTTACTGCTTGTTACCAAATGCTACACACATTGTACAGCCATGCGATGTAGGGCTTTTTCGACCACTCAAAGTTAACTGGCGAAAGGACATGTAGAACGCGCCCATATTTAAGAAAGCTTTTGATTTAACGGTAAATAAGGATACAATTAGAAATGCACTCAGGGCATGCGGCTTATATACTTTTAGTGCTGATAGTGTTCATTTTGAAAAATGCATGAGCAACCGGCATAATAATGAAAAAAAGGAAACTGAAGAAGAAACATGTGCAGAAGATGAGGAAACATATTTAAGAGATGCAAAGATCTTTTTGAATATTTTACAGCAAGAGCTACAACGTGAAACATTAATAAACTTCAAATTTTTGTATTATTCTCAAGATCTCAAACATGAAAACACAGATGAATTATATACAATGTGGAGCAAGTATAAAAAATTAGTTGAAAATAATGCTGAACAAATATTAGAAACTCCCATCAAGATAAACATTTTACAACATATCGTTATCTCACCTGATTTAGTAACTACCCCTACACCCCCGACTATAGAAATCCTGGGTGACATATCGCAAGAAGATATATCAGAGGGACTAAAAGACATTCAAACTTTAAACTTAACTGCTCTAAATGAAACTATTATTACAGCGGAAATCACTGAGACTAAAAATATACAATCTGAACAAAATACTAAAGAACAAAACGACGAAGAAAACGAATGTAACATCGATAATATTATTTCAATGAGATTACCTGAATCAGAAAATGTAAAATTTGGGAAAAAATCTGGAAGCTTAGAGAATATTCAAGTCGAAAGGAAAGAAAATACAAATTCGATACAGCTAAAAAATATTAGAAGTGGAATCAATGCAAAGTCCTTAAAGGTTATGAACATTAGGGATAAACATCTTCATTATCCCAAAATAGAAAAAGGGACTAAAAAAACTAAGCAGAGAATACCCCTAGCCATTGTTTCCAAAAAATGGAAAGAGTATTATGAACTAAAAAATAAACAAAAAGAAGCAGATGAAAGAGCAAAATAACAAAGGAAAGAAAAAAGGGATTTAAAAAATGCACTTTCTGTCAAGAATCGAAGAAAAATTAAGGGGAAATCCTTAAAAAAGAAAATAAGTACTAGTGAGGCTAAAATCAGAAGGCGAAATAAAAAATCGGGGAGAAATTTCAGATCAGGATAGTTCAGATGATTACCCTTTAAGTGAGATTAAAAGGAAGTTTAAAAAATTACCAGACAATAGAAGCAACTACCGTAAGTTTAGGCTATCTGGTTCATCTTCCATATCAGATTGCGAGGAAAAAGAAAACGAGAAAAACACAGTCGTAAAGAAAAACAGCCAAGGAATATTAGTAACCGATTTTATTATTGTACAATATGAAAAGCAATATTATCCAGGTGTTGTCGTGAAAACTTCATTAAATAAATGTGAAGTAAGAGTAATGGAGAAGGCCAAGAATAATAACTGGAAGTGGCCAAACAAAGTCGACCAGATCTGGTATAACAAAAATATACTGGAAAAAATTCAATCACCAATTTTGGTTTCTGAAGCGGAAAAATATTATGTGGTGACTGAAATTGATAAATATCTAAATAATTAGAATTTCGTTTGTATTCTGTTATTTTTAGTGTTTATCAAGATAAAAAAATAATACCATGTATGTTATAGACAATAAAAAGTTCATATTATATTTTTCTTTATTTTTAATAAGCTCATGAATAATAAAATAAAAAAAACGAAGCGGTCATTTACTAAACCTTCTTTGGTCATTTATTAGATTCTGCTGGTCATTCACTGGATTTGCTTTGGTCATTTATTGGTTACTGTCGGTCATTTACTGGCAAAATGTGCATTTTTAAATTAAGTAGCTGTTTTATCAAAAATATTTTATATAAAAATAAGTTGCTATGCTTGTAACTCAAAATAGAATAAATGATGCATTTGAAAAAAAAAACTGGTCAATACAAATCGCTCCTGCTGCCATTATTTAGTATATTTAAAATACCCATATGCTTAAGTGGTCATTTACTGGTGCATTCACCCTATAAAGGAAACTAGTAAACTTAATAATATAAAATTTACCATAGTCTATTTTACTTATTGATGTTGTCTTATCACATAACTTTAATTTTTTGGCTTTGGGGAAAATCGAAATCAGCACTGATGTTTAGGAAAACAGGGCAGAAAGTAAAATGGCAGCAATTGTCTAAAGTACACAAAATAAATGACATTTTCAAGGGGAAGGTCGAATAATCCACCTTTATAAAGTTGACCACAGCATCCCAATTTATCAGTAAAATCCAGTTTCAATGTAAAAGCTAATCATAATTTCAAAGATATGAAAATTTTCTACCTTGAAAAAGGATACAGATTCAGCCAAATCGTTATGACAGTTTGATTGGTATTCATATGGGGTTTCCATTACCGTACAACAGAAGTAACATGATGAACGTCAATAAAAAGTCTATTTGTGGCACTTCGAACCTGAACCTAGCACATATAAAATTGTCCTATTTTTATTTTGTCGTTTATCCTTAACTACTTCCGACCTTGAGAGCATCAAAACAGACTTTGCACACCCTGACGGGCTTGTTTTCACCAAATTTGACAATAGGCACTTCCATCTGGGAGCAACGTGAGCACAAGGCGCGACCACAATGCCTGCAATGATGCGTACGCACGGTGATGGAAAATCCTTTACCGCATTCCTGACATCCATCTGTGTTGGTCCATGGCGCTGGCTGGTTCAGCTGATCTAAAAGACGGTTCAGTAGCTGTTTGCTCGGTACCTGTTGAATAAGTCGTTTGCAGCTTAAAAATTTATTTCTATTATTAATATAATAAAAATAATTAAATTATATAGATTACACAGACACTGATTTGTGTAACATTGTGAGACCGGTAATAAAAAGGAGATATTAAAGATTTATCTCAACTAGGAAGGAATGCATAATAAATGTCTGTGCGTCTATTTTCTGTTTTTAATTATTAATTTGGCAGCTTCGGCATCCTTTTTCGAATAATATAATGGCACAATCTTACCATATACTTCGATTTTGATTAAATTTGGGCTTTGCTCTCACCTAAGCTTGATAACACTACGTTATCTAAAAAAATCGGTTAAATGGCGGCATCACAAGAGATAAAGATGAAGATTTATATTATAAAACTTATTTTATGTTTCTATTATTTTCCGACGTAGTGAAATATTGGAGGGTTTAGACATGATTTGTCTAGTATTAATCATTTTACATGTTTATGTGGTGATAATTTAGGCCGTAGTCAAACAGGATTCAAAGGATATGTGTTTTATGTAAAATTAACAACAACTATCCGAGTCATAATTGGATTAGGCAAGGGACTTCCCCTGAATGGTATCAATGAAATCTGTATGGATACAGAACTATGAATTATTGACAGTCTTTCCTGCTTATTATATCTTTAAATTTAGCTTACATCCAAAGACAGATATAGGTTACAATTATATAGCAAACAAACTTTCAACTTACCTGGTAATTGAATATCGTTATTTTCTCATTATTTTCTGATGCTAAGCAGGCATTAGCTTTCACTAAAATCCTACACAAGTTTCCATTTCCATTCATGTAGGCTAACAGCAATGGCGAGTTACCCTGAAACATCTACTGTATAATAAATTCTATTTGGTGTGGATAAAAATGACTTACATTCACATCTGCTCTGTTTATCGGATAATCAGGCATGCATTCGAGGAATAACTCACAGATGGCAGCTGCATTTTCTTTTCCGTATTTACAAAGCTCATGCAAAGGATTCCTTCCCTATAATAAAGTATACATTATACTTGAGTCATGATATTTCATCCAACCCATTTATACATAACATATACTTGCCCACCAAAGATCTTACTTAGATAAATGTACATGTAGATAAACAATTAAATTAAATAGCTTAATTTGATTGATTTTAATTTTCAAAATTTTCAAACTAAGGAAATATAAATTATGTAATGACGTTATAAGTTTGTGTGACATACGTTGGGATTCTGACAAGATTCGAGTAAATTTAGGGATAAAGAACGACAATAAACATTCCATTGGGTACCTCATTTAGTGCAAAGATTATCGGGCGTAGTATCTGAAACCGGTTCGAGATTGTCCGTTTTAATATGATAAATTCACTCAATCAAGGTAGCAAACACGCAACCGTCTCCCTTATTATTATCTGTTTCATGTAGCTACTCAAGACATGCTCCCATATTTTATCGATCGATGCTCTTTGCTCCATTTCAACATAGTGTGTTAGTAGTAGTAGTAGTTTTTCACAGCATATAATTTATTTTCATTGAAATCCAAAAATCATCACACGTGGCATATGGAATAATAATAATGTGTGCTTCTCCACTAACAGGCTTATGAAGACTATCAACTCACTTTTAGATTGACAGCTTCAGCATCTATTGTAGACTGCGTTAACAAAGCACGAACAACACTGATGTTTCCTTCTCGCACAGCTATATGTAACGCGTTGTCGTGATTCATATCTACAGCATCGAAGTCTGTATTGTTTTCCAACAGCGCAGATACAGCTGGAACATTTCCAGCTTCAGCAGCTGCGTGTAGAGCCGTTCTTCTAGAAAGTTGTAAACTCATTAACATCGCAAGATCAGGCATTTTCTTGGAGTATATCTAAGAATTCTATATATTGTATGTAAATCAGGGAAACGACGTCAAATATATCGACGCGATGGTATCAATTCAGAATAAAAGATTGGCATCATATTTTAGAACTCAGATATTGTGCAATTGAATGTAAAAAAAAATATTGAAAAATCTATGACGACAGTAATACCAAAATTCCCCGAATTTTCGGGTTTTACAAAATTTATATAATATCAAGAATTTACCAAACTTACTCCAACATTTGTATTGAGAATTTACTATATTCGTGTCGGATCTATGTTAAAGTTAGCTACTATTGAGAATAAATATGTAATTTCTTTATTTTGAAGGCAAATTGACGAACAACAGTTTATCCCAACAAGTATGTGAGATAACCGTGATCAAATGTTTATACGTAATAGAACGTCTTTTTTCAACGCCAAAAATTCGAGAAATTGTATACACTTTTCAAAGCAAATCCGTCTCAAAACATTAGTTAATGTCTCATAAATGGGCAGATTATAGAATACTATAATACTTCATGTAATACAAGTTTGCAGCTATTGGTAGAATTTATGGAAGAAAGTGAAAATAAATGTAACTTTAGTCTTAGATAAAGCATACATAACATTTAAGGTTTTTGAATAATTTTGCCAATTTGGTAACAGTCACTTGTCAATTTTGAAAGCAAAAATCCAGCTATTCAATAATTCTATACTTGGTCAATTCCTTCAAAAATTACCCTGTTTTACTTATTTTGTTGGACCTACAACTTAAAGAATTTCGGTTGTTTTGAAATTTCCTGCAGAGGTTTTGACGTCGTGTTCTGATTAAAAAATATTTAAATAACCAGAACTACAAAATACATAGAAAGTCAAGAATTGATGTGTTTAATTTGAAATATATTCAATGCCACTTATATTTTGCATCTAATGCAACTCATTTAAACCTATTATTCCAAATGTTTACCTATTGTATATTTGCGTCATCAGAAGGAATAATTCGCACCATTGAATGTCTGGTAGACTGAAGCCTACATAATAGTCTCTACTGATGCTTTCCCAGGAATGAATATTTCCTGATAGAAATGATTTAACGGAATCTACGGTTATTCTTATAACTTATAACGTCACTTACTTATACTAAACTCACTTACTTTTGTGCATCTCTATCATCTACTCGTGCGCCAGCTAGCAACAGACTCCTCACCAAAGTCTCATCACCGTATCTGGCAGCTAAGTGTAAGGGCGGAGTCAACATGGGATCTTGTACTCTCGAATTGACGTCTACTTGAACGGTCAACAAAAAAAGGGCACTTTCAGTATCACCTTTCTTGATCGCGATGTGGAGGAAGTTTTGGCCTTTAGCATCGAACTGTAAAAGTATATCTATAATACTATAACATCATATGCTAGACCGACAGTAAACACAAACCTTATTAAATAGGAAGATGAATATAGAAAGAGATAGATAATGAGGTTAAAAACATTCATAAAAATGTTCAAATTTATTGCTTAAAATTCGAGTCAAAAGTCATGTTTCGGACTTTCATAGTCTATATAATCCATCAAAACCAATCAAGACTACGACACGCCAGATAGAAAAGAATAGAAAACTATCAAAGGGACATGTTCGCCTGGAGAAGATTGAAGACAGTAAATCATGCAGATAAAATAATTGTGTACTTAACTGTGTGTAATATTCGATATAAGATCGTTTAGACTGTTTATTAGGTACAGACGGATTTTCGAAAATAGTTTTAAGACATTTTTTTCAGCATAAATGATGTAACACTTTTACCAAGCTAAAATTCCTACAATCTATATGCTAATTAATTAAATTGTTATTTAATTATGTCTCATGTCATTTCATGAATCCTATCACACAATAGTTTTTAGAATCAGATTGATAAAATATTGCCATTTTGTATAACTTGGGGTAAAGCATATAGATTTTCACAGAACGAAAAGCTTGTTCGATGTTTATTCTTCATATTCACCAGCTTTCTTCACCCGAAGTGTGAGATGCGACGAAGATTTAGAATATACACCAAACTACGCTGTGATCAGCCCATTTTGTCATCATGGGTAGCGCCGTGTTACACATCATACCAAAAAGTATGTTTTTTGTCTCACCTCCTTAAACCTTGGTTTCTTCATCGCTTTCCTATATACGCGATTTCTCTCTTAACTATTCGTCTTAAATAGCTCTCTAAGCATTAATGTCATGAAGAAATCTTGTGGTATGCTTATAGTCACCTTACATTGGCGTTTGGATGTTTTTGCTCGCAGCGTTAGACTAGACGTAAGTTACGATATTTTCTTGATTTCTAATGTATATTTTATATCATTGATTTTCTACGTTGAGATCCAAGTGTATGATAAGCATCAAAATATCAATTTCAGGAATACCTATACTGTTAGGCAGTTGGGCTAAATCTGCGAAATTACATAACTATTCATTAAACCTCAAAATGCAATATTACCTGATCGGCAGCAGTCGGAAGTTTGACCAATATGGCTTCGGCAGCTTTATTATTCTTATACGTCAGTGCTGTTGCAAATGGGCTCAACCCTGCTTTGTCTCTGAGGCTTAAATCGATTTCAGGTACACTTAACAACAGGGAAATTATATCGTCTTGTCTATTCTCAATAGCTATATGCAGCGGTGTTTTATTCTCTGCGTCTCTTGCGTTTACATTTGCCCTATGTTCAACTAATGTCTGAAAAGATAAGTTGTATGATGATACCTTTAATTACCATTTATGTGAGTATTGTACTCTTTAATTGAAAAACGAAATCATACTTCGAACAAATATTATGAATAGTACACATACAATGTAGCCAAATATCATAACGTATAATACTAAACCATATTTTTATACTAAACCAGAGAGTTTTGAATTGGTATTTGAAATTCGGCAGGTATCTATCAAAAAAAACTTGTGTCCAATCCACTTCCAGTTGGTTTTGCACCAAAGTTACCGATAAATCACTCCATATATATCAATGGTTTATAGTCTAGTAACGCCTTGTTATATTACTTACCTTTCACCCATAACGCGGGAGAGTGAAGATTCAAAACTTACTTCTCAAATGAAAATACTACTTTGTTCTAATCACTTGAATTTTTTAAATTTGATATCCAAAAATTGACTGCCACGACCAGAAACCATAACTTACCCTGACAACTGGTTCTAAGCCCCACTGACAACAAAGGTGCAATGGTGACATTTTATCTTTGGCTTCATCTGCACCTTCTCCATTCGGACCTGGTAACCTAGGAGAATTTAGATCGCATCCAGCTTGAATTAGGAATATTGCGGCGGCTTCTTTATTCTCATCTATAGCTCTAAAATAAGATATTCAATAATAGTATAACAATTGTACTCTCTACTTTTTGCACTCAAGGTGGGGAAAACCTGAAGGGTTAAAAACCTCTACAGAAATCATTTCACACATTATCGGGCATTCATCCTGTCCAACAATCTGCTCCGAAGACGAGAAGTTCGCGGCCCGTAAAAACTATATTGCGAGAAATCCGCGGTTCGTACAGCTAGTAGTAGTAGTAGTGATGGGGAGGCAAAACCTGGCAAGTAGGCCACCTTTGCCGGCTCCGAAGGCTATCACTAGAACTATGGCTGACATGGCAGTTCCTTAGTGTCGAACCTTCCAGACCTTTTAGTAATGGTCATGATGTCCGATCATTCCGCTGAGTAGCTCTCTTCCCTGTCAAACTCTACTGTGCCGAACACCTCATCCCTTAGGCCGCTGTATACGGCACACTCACCCCACGTTTGTTGGGGCCTGCTATGAAGCTCTTGGACTGCCTGCAGTCATCTCTCCATCCATGCTTTCGCCAGTTCATTATACGCCCAAGCATCTAGGGCATTACTAACCTGGCCTCTGCTAATACTCCAGGGGCCAGGGACCCACATGAGGGTCACGTTCTTGGAGTGGGCTAAGCGTTGGAGAGCGGCGCTGCATTCGCACAGCTAGGTTGGCCGTCCGGCATTTGGTGACCCCTGCTATGGACAATTAATTTCACTCTACTATAGAAGTTAACATGTTTAATATGGAGATATTTTACTTGCCATACCTTAGGCGCGGTCGCTAAATAGTCGCCACCGTTACTAAACCCCAAATAACTACTATACGAGCTTTACTAACATTTCGGCGGCTGTGTCGGCATCCATTTTTGAATAACAAATAATAATGAAAAATCAAATTTTGAAAATTACAATTAAAGTATAAATTGTATCCTGCCGATATCTAAACGAATTCAGTATTTAGTATGTATTTGGAACCACTCGAATAAAAGAAACAAATATAATGGAATCTTAAAACGTACTTATGTAATAAAGTCTGCCTGCATTCATCTGGTCCAGGTCCCCAGCAGTCCGTGTCAGCACCGTGCCTGACCAGAATACTGGCAATATCTTCTTTATCGGAGTCCAGTGCAGCCCATAGAGCACAGTTACCTAACCGATCTGGTGCAGACATGTCTACACCTCTGGTGCAAAGAGCATCTACCACGTCACCTAAACGACAATGGATGGCCAACTGAAGAGGTGTCTCATAATCTGGGGTTCTACAAATCCAAAAAAAATATAAGAGAAGTAATTACAATTGAGGAGCACCTGGGAAGAGGTCAAACTCCTCACACTTTTTCCGACTAGAAAGATAATATCAACCGTACTTGTCCCATCAAAGACCACAAAGTTATTTTAAAATCCATTTTTTATATAAATTATAGTATAGGTCGGCAAAGAGAACCATTAGCCAATTATTGACATATATTGTAATTCTCGTTAAAAATAGAATCATTGACTATTCGAGCATAAATTGAAACGCCATTGACCATGCTGACATTACACCTGTCTCTTTATATATAATAAGATCAGCTCATAAGTTATTTTACATGCTTTGATAAGATAGTTCAAATATTTTCAATACATTAATTGTTTCTACGAAATGAAGTTCAAGATTTAAATATGTTTCCTCGTCGAAAAATTATGAATACATAACATATGCTGTTTTTTAATTTTTTTCATTCATATCGCTGAATGATGGTGTCCATGCAATAAACAAATTAATTTTTAATTGTTTCTTGAAATATATATATATATATATATATATATATGTATATATATATATATATATATATATATATATATATATATATTGGTTACCAACACATAACATTTTTTGAAATTTGTAGTGCTAATATCTCGAAGACAATAACATTGTTTTGAAAGAAGAAACATCTAGAATAAAATATTTTTCAAAAGAACGGAATATACGAGAGTCATCTTATTTTAAACCACTAATAAGCATATTTTATTGTCACTTGCTGCTGACCCATATTATACACCCTGCTTGATTTGAGGTATTTTTAAGCAATTATTTTGATTATCGACAAAACCCAAAAAATCACTCTAATCATAGGAAATCAGTTTATCGTATTGTACCTTAAATAGCCTTAAAAAGAGATTTAAGAGATATGGAAACCAATAAATAATAATAATGTTCATGGTGAAAGATGTAATATTTTCATCGAATTCTTTATATTCGAAAAAATCTAGTGAAAAATGAGTCTCAGAATTTGATTAGACAATCGATACAGCTGGTGATGTTAAACTAAAAATTATCTATCACTCCATAATATTTATTCTCGGAATGGATGATTCTTTAATTGTATAATTGATTGGCTGGAAATTTTATTTACTTCTACCATCCAGGCAAGTTTTTGTGAAAATTACTTCACTGAGTTTAAGAACGGATCAAATTATTTTAATTTGAATGTTTGACTATTTTAGGTGTTAGGAGCATATTATCTTTTCGGTCACCAGTACTGCATGAGGATTGTCCAAAACTACTGCTTATACCTTTGCATAAGGTTACATTTATTCAGCTCGGATGAATATATTATCCACTTACTTGGCGTTTATATCAATTCCATGATCCAATAAAAATATTGCTGTATTTGCATCCTCCTTCAGAATAGCTTGATGTAGTAACGTGAAATCTTTACCATTTCTGACATTTACATCAGCTTTACCCTACAAATGACTACAGTTGGTTGCTATGCATTGATGAATAAAATGACAAAATCACAGACCTTGATCAAAAGTGGTATCAAATGGTTGTATCCTTCATTCAATGATAAACTAATGGGTGTATCTCCATTAATGTCTCTAATGTTAAAGTTGCAAGGTATCTTTGGTTGCATTCTATCTACAACAATGAAAAACAACATCAGTGTTAGGCATCCATATGGATGGATGTAAATATGTATAGAACATATAAAGACGCACGGAACTCTAGGAGCATATTATACAAATGATGACCAGATATGATGAGATGTTTGACATATGTCTTTCAATCAAACTATGGGTTTGAAAAACATGTCAGAGTATCGATTCTTAGAGATTTCAATTGATCAGAATAAAGGCTATGATTTACGGGCATACGAGAAGTTCGAAAATGAGTTTTTCAGACTGAACGTTGAAAAGCAGGATGCAGTACCTAAACGTATTTTAATGATGCAAGCGTTATGACATAATTCAAAAATAAATCAATGAGGGAATAATCAAAATATATTCAGAGAAACATCACAATACTTCTGGACATTTGTAATGACTAGAACAATGTCGGAGTAAGAGTTTTTAATCGATTATTTTTACGTGTACAATAAAATCCTGGAGTTTGGTGCGTCATTCCCCACGCACTGCTTTGAAATACGATCTCCACTAGATACATAGGAGTAAAATGATTATTATTATTTTAATTTGTTGGACCTAATAACACCCTAGCCTATGTCATTTATATTATAAATTATATAAGTAAACGATAAAAAAAATTCAAAATTTAAGTTATGGATAGCTTACCTGTTTCATCAGTTTTTTCACTTTCTTCATTGAATTCTATGAGAGCCTTGATACAATGTTCAGAGTTGACCTTAACAGCATAATGTAGAGCTGGCTGTCTAGTTTCATTTGTAAGAAGGTTTGGATTTACTCCGTGTTTAAGTAATGACGAGACTAGTTTAGAATATCCCTTTAAGCAAGCCAGATGGAGAGCGGTCTCACCTTAAATATAGTAAATACTTTTCAGACCATGTAAACCCTTAGTGTAAGACCCAATCAATGAATACAGATAAGGATGACGCCGAAAAAATTAAGTTCAATTGGAGTACAGCAACCCAACCTCTCGCAAAGTTAGAAAGTCTACCGTACCCCAGAAGCACTGCGAGTCGATAAAATGTACAACATTGACTATAAAACTATTATTTTATGAAGGGAGGAAAGCAAAGAAAAAAAATATATATAAATACAGATGGTAATTTCAATTATAACAAAATCTAAAACAACTGGTGGAGAGTAGAAGGGTGGAAAATACATGTAATATTACCTTCATTATTGACATGGTCTAGGTTGTCCATGTGTTCACTCAAAAAAAGTGCAGCATTTTCTGCTCCATTCAAGATCAGCACCTGCGCAAAAATAAATTTTTGTATTGTGTAATTGCGAAGAAAAAAACGTGTTAGTCAGGAAACTATCGATTTGCATGAAATCATTTATGTAAAACTATATTTTCTCTTAAAAATGCGTAGTTAACGGTTCACCAAAATAATAACTTTTGGAACAGGCTTGTTAGACGTTGTAAGTTCGACCTGGTGAGGGGCACCCGATGAGCTCCTCTAGTATTTGCTGTACTGGCGACATTTGGAGTTATTATGCGAAACAGCTCGATCGAACATCTGTCATGATATAATAACCTATAGAATTGGGACAGAACAGCCACCCTTCTTCGGTGATCCAGACTGTGGAGGTCATTTGTGAGGTAAAGAGCATCCACGAGACGTATTGCTCGCTTCTGGATTGTGGCCACAACCTTTAGGGAGTGGGCGCATCCCCACACATGCGAGAAGTAATCCAATGATGGTCTGATCTGAGCCTTGTATAGTAGCAACAGGTGTTCCAGAGAATATAATTTCCTGAAGCGGGAGAGAAACCCCAATTTTGAGACGCCGACCTAGCGAGGCCAGCAACATGATCGTGCAATGACATGTTATAGTTGATGTTGATTCCCAGAAGCAGACCAGCATGAAAAGTATATATATATATATATATATATATATATATATATATATATCTTTATGTGTAATATCATATTTAATTTGACGTTTGTAATTTTTTTTATTTATAACAAGAAGTATCTATAAATAAATAAATAAATAAGAGGGGTGTCCGCGGAGAGAAATTTCACCGTATATAAAAACATCGCCAAACGATTCGTACGAACCTGCAATAAACTATTGTTATTGGCCGAATATGCTGGATTTGGATGAGCTCCTGTCGCCAGTAGCCTGGCAGCGTATGAATCATGCGGATCATCATCGCCAGCCTCATATTTCAGTAGAGCGTAATATAACGGCGTATGTTCATCTTCGGTTCTTTGGTTAACGTTGATGTAATCTTGTTTCAGCAGGATGTCGAATATGGGTCGATTGTCGGCTTGAATGGCGATATGAAGCGCGGAACTACAAAAATGCCAAATAAAAATTGATGTTCAATATACGAGTATATATAAAAATATGAGAAATATGTCACAGCTCATATCACAAAAATAGATACAAGTAGATTGTCTCGTTATTTCTCAGAAACCTTCAAATCATGCGTATGAAAATCCTAAACACGTTTAAATGTTTTTGCCTAGGCCCAATAATTACCGCGGAATTGAAAAACAATGTAAAATAAGTTAAAAAATATTGGACCCTCCAAAAAAGGAATAACGCGATAATCCAAAATGTGCAAATCATTCTAAAAAACTTTTTAAAATTACCGACCCCTTCAAAATACATTTTACCATGTTCCAAAAACCAGTGCCAACTCAGAAAACATAAAAAATGATATTAAGTGTATGCTCTCCACTATGCATCAGACCTGCTATAGACATGTTGACAGATATTGTAAGGGCCCTTCAAGGCCGCTTCAAGGCCATCCAAGCGTTAGGATCTTTGACTTTGTCAGTTGCCAATGGGCAGCGCCATCGTGCGCGACGCTTGGAGATGAGTGTTGATAAAAAATTGAGAATTTCACTCTGTCCTCCTATACTGCACCCATCCCCAAACTTCCTCTCAATCCTCATCCCAATCATTTTGACTATCTATGATGACTCTAGTAATAAGTGATAGTTTAAATTACCTAAAGCAGAGTTTCAGTGTTTTTTTCGTTTTACTTTTTGGAAGATCAGTCTACTGTCACTTGATCGATTTTCAAAACTCACACAAACAAACAAAAAACAATTTCGGAGTATAATTGGTGTCCTTATGGTTTGTTCTTCAATTGCAGTGAGGAATCTTTTATTTAGGGTGTATCAGTAACTGTAAATCAAGTAAAAGTTGGATTTTCATTAAAATTTCAAACCATAAAGCGCTTCACCATACGAAATCATTATGAGTATTTCTTCATGGTTATGGATTTCTTTATTTGAAATTTGAATGGAATTTCAATTTCCGTTTGTCTAAAAAATCTTTCAGCAATCATTTTCAATATTTTCTTGCATTTTGACGAAGACGTTTTCAAATTAATTTATGTGGTTCTATTAACTTGTTGGTATAAGCAGGATAAAACATTAGAGGCTCTAACAATAGCGCCACCATAAAAAATCTATAAAAATGTGGCTTCAACAAGGAGTAATTAAAATCTCAATATCGATGATAGATAAACTGAAACTCTCTCGAACACCGAGAAAAACAAACACCTGCTTAAAAAAAACAAATATAGCTAATTTTTCACAAGGTGGTTAGTACGCCACATAACAGAAATAAGTTAAAATAATAGTATACTTACTATCCTTGTCTGTTCTGGCAATTGACGTTTACGTTTGTATTAATCAAATTTTCGGCTATGAGTTCACAGTCTTCTATATTATTAGCTCCAGCTAACAAATGCAATGGCGTATCATTTTCACTCCTGAATAAGAGATGATTATGAATGCATATATCAGAAGCTCAGATTCAAGGAAGCTATATACGTTTTGAAACTGATCATGTTAATTGTTAATTTTATTTATATAGTTCTCTATTAATAACTAAAAACAATCTACTACACATGTACCCAGTAGCATATAATAGAACCTTGGAGCCACATGATGTCAACTATTCAGTCCAACCGAATACATTGAGATAGTAAGAATATATTGAACCGAAATTTTGTTCTGATGATATCGCCTAAAAACAGAGCAGTTACAGCATTCATAGGGTTATACCGAAATTGCTTGCTATGTTATTATGGGAATGATTCTTGAAATCACATTTCCCAGTGACATCATTTCTTCTAACAATATCAGAACAATGAAAATGACTGTCATATTGAAGGCATGTCAAACAGTACCTGCTTTTTATCCCTATGCTGAGCTGAATTTTGCTTCCATGCAGATAACAAGTATATCTCATGAAAACCCTGGATACCTATTGGGTTTCATGAAAGTAAAAAATTAAACAGAAACTTTAATATTGCTTTGCTCTTAGTTGCAGGTTGACAAATAGTGTTGGTACAGTTATATCTGATTGTCTTTTGAAGCATCAATCAATATTTTCTATTCCAACTAATGCATTTCGAAGAATGGGGACATCAGAAGTAAACACAAAACCGATAAATCGTATGTATTTATTGAATGATACATATATGTAGGTTAGGCAAAATACGAGCTAAGACTTAAGGCAGAAGCAAGCGGGAACTTGCGTATGTGGAAAAACGTATCTAACAATTTTAATACTTTTAACTACACCAGTTTCAGAGGTGGTTTTATTTGCCTATTTTCACTTGGAAACGATGTTTTGGTAATGTAATTAGCAATTTTGTGCATCCATAAGAGATTTTTATGGATTTGTCATTACATAATCATTTGTAATAACTTCTTGAAAACGTATTAGAGAATTGGCGTGGAGTGATAAAATAAAAGAGGAGTTTTCATATAAGATAAAAATTCTTATACATTTCGGTCGATTCTAGGAGATAGTTCTATTACTTGATGGAAATGTGTTATTCAGTAGTTTGCAAATCAGTCCAGTTGTCGCAACATTGGTATCAAAGAGCCATTTAGAAAATAATTATTTACGTGGACTGATTAACTTCTAGATCTTGTATCTAAGGTTTTTTACATCATTTATAAGTTGCTGTTACTAGATGAGAAGAACAGAGTCGATTTACTTGACAGAAGTCTGAATTTAGTCGTCTACAAAAGTTACAAGGGGCTAAAAGCGTTGTAATGAGTTTTATTGTACTCGTCCAAAGATGTGTATAAATAATAGATTTACTTGATGTCCTACCTTGTGGTCATCGTTACGTCGCAGTTGTGTTTCAACAAAAACAATGCGCCGAAAGCATACTCCTTCTTAATGGCTCTGTGTATGAGAGTATCGCCTTCAGAATCTTTGGCATTCACATCAGCTCCATGTTCCACTAAGGTTGTTGCTATACTTGAGTTTCGAGCTCGCAAAGCTAACTCCAATGGCAGCTCACCCTGAGGGCTCCATACATTCACTACATTTGTACTCTACAAATAACGACATAACAAGTGACAATTATACACGGCATTCCAATCGCGAAAAAATGGTGTCAAGTAGACTGACCGAATACTTTCAGTCACGAATTCCCCTTTCCGTTAGAAAAACTCATTCAGCTAAAGCAAAATTTCAATATTTGTTGATAGATCGAGGAGAACCTCATCAAAAATCCTCATTTACCTAACTTCGATTCAAAATTTAGAATAGGAATCGCATAATAGACTCCTGCCAAACGATTACAAATACAACGGGGATTTTTCAAAAGGTACACGAATCGATGAGAAAAAAGTTAGATGCATGCATCTTTTTTTGGCAGGAGGTGGGCATTTCCAACAATTGTAGTGATGAAAAATCTGTTTTATTGTCTGCTGTTTTTTTATAAATCATTGCCTGAAATGTTTATGATTGAAAAAATTGTTACTCCATAATATTGTTTCATAATAATTCTCATAAAAATCATCTCGGAAAACGGTAAAAATTCAAAAGTAATAGCTTTTTAACGTACAAATAATGAAGAAATACATTTTTTTGACCACAAATTATCATCAATTATTTTAAATCCAAATACCTGGAAAAAGGATGCTTTTTGCAATTTCTAATAAGGTGGCAATTTACAATAAGGGGACTTTTTCACATAAATATGATTAAGGATTTCATTTTTGGCAAAAAATGTTATACAAGGTTGTGAAAAATTCTAATGTAGGTGGTTGGAAACGAAGCAGTTTAGACCACACATTTATATTAACAAATTAATATTCGAACTATCAAAATATCAAACAATTATTCCGAAACACCCTGTATTTTTACTGCCCCTTGAAATAATGTTCAGAAAAAAACTAAAAAAATGGAAAAATGTCATGATTCTCGCTTTATTCCATGTGAGAACATAAACAGCCGTCTTTAATATGCATGCATTATCATGTGTTCAAAAGTTTCCACTAGTTCAATGCTTCATCGCAGATTATGATAATCATAGATGACTAATATATTTTTGAAAGATGTCAGAATGTAATGCAAAAACAGACGGTATTGCGTACCCGGATAATAACCGGTTCCGATCACGAATAACACTGAAATGCCATTCATTTATACCATTTTCCAATATAACAATTAATACTGGTGTAATGGGCATCCTGGAAATGAAGAACCATTAATATGCATGAGCAATGCCATATCTGAGGAGAGGTTGTGACGTTAAGATCCATAAATGAAATTATATATACTCTAATTTGTAATGTATCAAATCAACTATCATTACAACAATCTGCTGCCACGGATGAGGCTGCAAGGCAAGGCCGTACAGTAAGAATGTTTGACTTCATAAAATGTCGCGCGGTAGCACGCTTTTCCGGCTGAACGACTAATTCAAGGCAGCGACACATTATCGTATAGATGATAAAAATTATAAAGACAGACCGACGACATGGTTTTTCGTGATGTATGTCTCAAAAAATCCGAAAAACTCCCCAATACTTGTTGGTGCTAAAAATAAAACTTCTTGGGTGGGTCTATTTCTTGCGAGTAAGGTAATTATCATTTTATTATTCATGTATCAACGGGCCATTGCCCAATTAGAAATAAAAATACTATAATTAACATAAAACACCCAATTTCTAACCTAACCCTGAAATAATTAAATTAAAATCCTCAGAATTAGAATGACAATTAACAAAATTGTACACAGTATCAACAAATATAAAATTTAAATAAAAAGAGATAAATCAGAAGCTAAAATATTAAGCAATAATTAACAATTTATTCTTGAAAATTCCTTGGTCGACAAAAAAGTCCAAGGTACTACAGTTCTGACTTGCAAATTGTGCGGTCCTAGATGAAAATGAGTTTAAACCATGATTGGTTATATGAGGTGGAACATAAAAGAAATGGTTTTATCCATGGGAGGTGAAGGCGAATTTTTCTAGTAAACTCAAGAGCAAAACTGTGAGAGTGCAGCAAATTATAGAACATTACTAATATCTACAAGTAATAGTTAGACTTAGACAGTTTTCCAATTCAGAATAGTTACTGTTTTGGACGATATAGCGCTCATTAAAGAAGCCTTCTAATTGAATAACTGTGGAGAAAGTCTTTAGCACAGCGCCTGATATAACCCAAAATTTTCATCATAATATTTGCTGTCTTATACTACAAATTGAGTATGAATGAGGGATAGCGTTTTATGAACTCACGAGCTTTCTAGGGGACACAGATAATCTGTGTAAAACATCGTCTATTTTGAGAAAATTTTACATGACTCATAAAAAAGTATATTTTGTACTTTGAAAAAGGTCACCTTCAAAGTTCTTTCTAGAAACATAATCTGTGGCTTTATAAATTGGATAGTGGAAGCGCGCTGAATCACGCGTTTGACTTTTTTTCTTAAAAAAATACAACATGATAGGCAGCATTATCACAGGATGTCCCTAACAGAATTACAACATAACTCAAGAATTCCAAGGAGACCACATGAGATAATGAACTGCTGCTTGCGGCCGACAAAAACGACTGGTTTTCATTTCAGATGAATGCGTTTAATTTGAAATACAAAATCCATATCACGCAGGAAATTCTTGGAATTTCTGTAACACGCAATACAAAAATATAGTTGTCCAGAAAATGTATTTACGGATATGAATATTGTCATACATTATGTAGGTATGCCAAGATCATTTAGTATCTCAATGTATCTATTCATGATTCACATTTCACCGAAGTACCCGTATTCCTAATCATCAATCAAACATATTCTGAGTCATGATTCAATATCATATTTCCAGTTATCAAGCTGACCTATAAACTAAATTTGATTGTAATACATCATAGCCTCATTGTCTCAGTATCTGGACCTGAAGTGTATATGTTTACCGTTTTTAAGCAACCATTATGGTTCCAAATGTATTACTGAATGAGACTCTATTGCTAAGATAAAATTATGAAATTTCTACACTGCGTTTCACAAATTTGCCACTCCTACAGCTTGACGTCGACAGTATCCCTTCAAAAGTTATCTTTCAAAAACCTTACGAAATTCTCGCAGCTATCTCGAAGACTAGATCTACGAGGATCTCATAAACATTTACACAGACAGATCTAAGAAAAATGAGGGGACAGGTTGTGGTATATACTCCTGAAACCTCATGAAAAGTAACTGGCACCTGGATGAATATTCCAGAGTAACATAGCTGTGATTGGCTGGCATAAACATAGATGCTAGTGGAATCACTCACAGGAACATTATGGGAAAGAATATTAGAATCTACACAGACAGGCTTTACTGACTCAAATCATACTATATAATAACTAGATCAGCATTGGAGGGCCATACACTTGGAAATCCATCTAGCAGCATCAGTATTACTGTTGATTGGATAAGAGGATAGTCACTTTCCAAAGGCAATATTACAGCTGATCGTCTGCAAAGAGAAGAAACCAAAATCCTTGGTCCTCTGCCATACTATATTCTGCCCATCAATGCTATGAAACCTCTATTAGAAGAGAATACTCATTGAGTTTTTTAAAATATGTGGGATAATACTTCTGGCTGCCTATTTGCTAGATAATTCCTCGGATATCCTAGTGAAGAAAAACGTTACCTGTCCATATCAAGACAACAACTGCACCTTGCTACTGGCATTGCACCGGGACACTGTCAGCTAAGCAAACACGTCTTCATTACGAGGATGAGTGAAGCACTCATATGTCGAAGTTGTGCACAGGTTCTACTATGCAATTGTGTAGCAGTTCAATTCGTGAATCCATTCTGGGTGCTCTATGGCCAGTGTAAATGCTCGGCTGTTCGTTTCCCCCCCCCCCCCCCCCGTTTGTTACCGTTTGGGGTGGCTGAACACGTAGTTCAGATCAACTCCTGGGGAGGACGTACAAGGGGTCCAATGGGGCCTCAGTGCTGTTATATTGTTATGATACCCGTTATCATTTCTTTAAAACCACTCCTAAAATAGGATGAAAAAAGATACTTATATTAGTATAATAATGTTGCTATGGTGTAGCGACCTCAACCCCTATCTGAGAAAAATTCACCACAAAAAACAAATTTGATACGAGGTTCGGATTTACCGGAGCACAATACCTGAATACAGAGCTATGACCATTTAACTTTTTTTGCATATGTACTGGATGTTAAACTTCACTCCACTTCAGGGCCGCATTCTGTTTCAACCAAAAAAAATACATTAGATTATGATAATATGGTTATATATCTTCGGTTCTCCGTACAGTTAAGCCAAAATATCATATTGATAAATTCATATGAACACACAATTTAAGGAACTGTGGCCAAGAAATAAGAATGGAAGAAGTGCACGGATGACTCATCGCTCGCCTTTTGGCCAGATGCAGGCTTCATTTTTAAATCCAAGAACCCGTTACGAAGGATCAACAAGTTTTGCTCCTTTTTTCCGAACCTCTATCTGCTGAATGATGACACACGGCGCTCGACTGGCGCGGTTTTTAGAATTGAATTAATAACACGCTGTTCAACGTTCAACGTGTTTAGTTGTCAAAGCGCGTTCGCTCGAGCAACAGTGCGTTCCATCGCGCATTGTTGTGAACCGATGTAATATTGAATGTTCCAAACGGAAACGGATTCGATAAGTGGGAAACGTGACAGAAAGGGTTGGAATGTACCATATTTCCACAGCGATACGAGTATTTCATAAACAAGTTCTCAATGAATCAGAATATAAATCGTCCGCTATATTTAGCCCCGAAACTGCAATTATTATTGAAATGCTGAAATAAAGAGCTATAAAGATGGATGCGTGTAATGCAGTTTTGACTGTGATATTATTTCTTAAATGTAAGTATTTTCAAACTATGACATTTGTCCGTTTGTCTTTATCTCAGGGATGAACCCAGATAGAATATATCGTCATGAGGGTTGGTATTCAATGGAAACAGAATAGTCGAAGGTATATAACTATATATGCATAATTTCGAAATTTTAACAAGGGTGACTAATGTTCTTTGCATAATTTTACGATTCGCGCAATTCAATTCAATAAAATGTATTTATTAAGGTTTACACCTTGATTAGGTTTTTTAAATAATACTGTTTCACGATAAGCAGTTATCAAGAATTTTTTTTTAAATTTTTATCCTAAAATTCTTTTTGTATTTCCATTAAATATGAACCATATTTTACTTCATTATAAAATGAAATTACGGTATTTTAGGGATGGTCACCTCGAAATTTATGCTTTTGTGCGATGAAAATAATGGAATTATTAAAAATTCACCGTCATCTCACCAGTAAATACAATTGCTGATAAAGAATTCAGTATAAAGGTTTGAAAGGTATTTTTGGAAAATTCTATAGTTTTCAGCAATCCATTATTATTTATTCCATTTCTCCTAAAAGCATACTAGGGTTTCATTCTTTGATGCTTGTTACTTGAGTTTGAGATAGTGTATAAGTACCAATGACCAAATAACAAGTCATTTGATCAATACGATGCCATGTATGTATATTAAATTATATTATTATCCATATAAAACAATGTAATGGCATATATAATTTCGTCATAATAATTATCGTCGTCTATTATACTCTAGATCAACATACCTAATCAGCTATCGGTTTTATCTTACATATCCTATATCTGTTAGCGTATACAACTACAAAACAAGTGGTTTGACCGATAATAATACAATAATCAAACAGAAATCATAATGCTGCACAATACGTAAACATCTTGCTGGTATGTACTCATAGATTGCGCAATTTCCTAATCAATCCAATATCATTAAGGTGCAATACAAAAAAATTGAGACATAAATAGAATTCCGATGTTAATTTGAATAATGCCTACACACCTAACAAAAGTAATTACCTCGGTAAAAAATGTCGTGTTTTCTGGAAATTGTGGAATAAGGTCAAAATCTATTTTTAATATCAACGAATGCGAGAAATTCTCTGTGATTGGTCAATTGTAGATTTTTTGGAGGTCTATCAAGAATTTCAGTAAGTTAGTAGACTGCTGCTTATGCGGATAATAACTGAATCTTTCAATAAATTATCCGATATCTATAAGCACGACAAAAGCAGGAAAAGACGCCCTATTTCTGTCAACATAATCGCGAAATGACTCTCTCTCTCTCTCTCTCTCTCTCTCTCTCTCTCTTTCACTATTTACTGATACAATTTGATCCGTTGATAACAATCAAGTATTTGAAATTAATGATGGTTTATTCAGAAATTTTCAGAAAAATCAAACATCATTCATTTCAAAACTTTAGGTCAAAGCCAGTGATATCAATTAGAATGAGTGAAAATTGAAGTTATTCAGTAATATCGGGATTGAAAATTGCTAACACCTATAATATTTGTCTATTTGACTGTTATAGATCAATGGCTTCAACCCACTTATACATATGACAAAACATAATCTTTCGCTAAATCAAATTTGAATATTTTATAATATTCTACTTTATACTACTTGAAAAAGTATGTAAATTCACTTTTTCCATTGCATCGCCTCTGTTTCAAGGATTAAACACTATATAAACTATAACAATCGTATAAAATCACCACATTTGAATATCTTTTTAGATACAGCTTTCGTTTTGATGAGATGCATTAATTTTTTATTTTTTATATCTCGTCCATCATAAGTGCGATTATTTTTACTAACGATTAAAGAGTAAATATTGAAAAATTTAAGAAATCTGCTATTTTTATAAAATTAATATGTACCATACGCAAAGTTTTCTGAACTAGGCTAGTGAATAATGTTGCATAATGCGTCCTTGTACAATAAAATTTGAAATTAAAAGCGCATTTTTTCAGTTAATGTCTTACCAAATGGGAAATTTCAATTGAAATACACTAATTATAGAATGACCATTAGCTATCACCTTTACTCTTTCAGAATCGCTTTCAGATAAAGGTTAAAGCTAATGCGCCGAATAAACCCAGTTTTCTGACTGACGACAAATGCCAGCTAATATTGTCTTTTATTTTAATATGTATATTTTGTAGATCTTGTTCTCATCAATATGAATTAATAGATAAACATGTATGAGCTGCATTCATAAATAGGTACATTTACGTCTTCATATCTCAATCAAAACTATTTTGAATGTACTTTTGGAAATATAAAGTTGCTACTGCCAATATGCAAAAACTATGCCTGTCAAATTTGATTGAAGATGGCTGGAGAACACATACGATATTCATTTTCCTATATAAACACAACTCCGCCAGTTTATTCATAGTTGGTAGCATATTGCAATATTTTAATCTCATAATCCCAGCGTTGAGTGCTGGCGTATATTATTTTTTATGGCAATCAATGTGTTACAGACATCTTGCCATTGTGTTATGACTATTACACTATTATAGTTCTCAAGATCAAACTAGCTGATTTGATTGATCTTCAAACCATTTTTGGCTTAGATAACCTCCAAATTGAAAAGCTACAAATACGGTTTCATCAGATGTGTCAGATTATCAATGATGATGGTACACGGAATTAAATTCTAAACTTCAACATCTTTCGACAATTTTTTACTCCTCACGAAGTGAACTTAAGAAGTGCTGAGCATAATATAACATTATTATGGATTATAAAAAAATACTTTGATTAAGAATGGTCCAAGAGTGATTATCTGATCACATGTGGCACAAGAAAAATGATAATTGTCGTTATGAATATACCAGATAATTTATAACAGCATTTCATTTTTTTTTTGAAAAACCGAAAACCTGAATCGCGTATTTTTTTTCTAATAATGGCTCTGGTCCGTGACTAACTGGTGGTAAATAATTTAGGTTAATTAAGTTCGAGAACTCATCCACTTAAAGCAATCAAATGTTTTTTTCTGGAAATGATTCGGCAATCAAGACGTATTTATAGATAAAATTCAACAATATAATCATGTTGTTTATTTTTATTAGGAATTGACTTAATATTTTGCATATCCAAATATAACTTTTCTTCACTTTGGAAGGAAATATCAGATTACTGTGTAACAAACGTTAACAATTTATACGTTACTAATGTTGCAAAGCAATCAATTTTTCAGTCCGAATGCAATTATTCATCATGATAATTTTGTAACAAAGTCAATATGGCTACTTTAAGCAATTTTATGAATCAATGAACCTACTAATGTATAACCCCATAAAGCCATACCGAGGTAAACAAGAGCAATCATGCGATTGAATTGATTCAACATGAAAAAAGAGCACAACGAAATGTAACAAGGAAACGCGGCATTATTTCATTAAATCATGGGACAGTTACTGTATCTATGATCCACATTAGTTTATTATTAGTTACGACATAGCCGCTGTTTTTATGCCTCAAAAAATATTAACAGGAAGAACGAATCGAAATGGCATACCCACATTGATGAGCCGGGGATGATAATCCGTAGACAACCAATAAAAATGGTGGCGTTATATTAACAGAATAAGCAACAAGCATTTAATTATCTAATCGATAAATAGGGTTGCCCTGTTTAAATAAAGTGGATAGATAGACTATGGAATGAAACTTGCATCACTCTAATTATCCTTTTATTTTGCGTTACAATAATAATCAATTTAAATTCAATTTGTTCATAATATGATATGCTGTATCATAACACAAAACACAATATTTTATTTAGTGTTTATTGAGCGAATTGGGAAAATGAATTCTAATTACTCTGACCGATTTCATAATCAAATCTATTGCCTACACCTGGGCAGAAAGACACCTTGATTAAAACTCCTCCAAGTGTGGTTACGCATTATGTCATTCTTTGTCACTATGAACTAAGACTACCAGAAGAGTAACAATTATTAGGACATTTTAGAAAGCGTATCAGTATAGTCTTCCTTTTTTTCAAGTACAAATTAAATGTTGAAGAATGCGACGCAATTACATACCGACAATTCCGTACAAACAACAAAGCAATAATGCGTGCACAGTTATACATTCTTTTATACATAAGTATACCGATTCCGGTTACTCCAAGGCATTTTTCTAGTCCTCTTCAAGGGAATCATTTCGTTGTATGCATGTATAACCAAGATGTTGCACAGTAATCGGCACGTGACAATGAAATACCATGAAAGCTTCTCCAAGGATTCGTGAGGACTGATGCTTCGAAGTAGGACGATATATCGTTAAATTATACAGCAGGGGTTATTGTAGTATTGTGACAGAAATCTAGCTATGATTGTGGTAGAGAACATGAGACGAGTGGGCAGTCAAGGGGTTACTGGTGACCGAAAGAAGAGGGTTAATCTGGTTTACAGACGGCTGGTTATCCGAGGACTCTGACGTTCTGATAGCTAAACAGTTATAAGAGCACTTATTGCCTGTAAGATAACTTCGGGACTTGTTTTGCTATGTATGAAAGTTGATAACATTGTAGCGAAAAATCGGATCTAATTAGTATGTCGGACGCTATTACGGGAAGGGGAAGCTTTTTTGCTAGCATAATAATGAAGTTTGAAGGAATGTTCGTCTCTAAGTTGAAACATTAGGAAACAATAATCGTATATTATTTTGCGTATATATATTTCTAATAACCGATTCGGATTCTCCAGGATGAAATTCAAACTCTTCTAGCTATGTGGTTATATACATACAATCGTGAGTCAACTGACTGAAGCTACTTGACGCATCATTTTTACATATCTTTGAGGCGTGTGAATGCTAGAGCTAGTATACCTTTCTGAGAGTAGGTATACCAATGTCGCAAATTACAAAGCTGTCCTCCAAATAACTACGAAAATATATTCTACAGAGTAATAAAAATCTAGAGACTTTTTTAAACACAGCGTTAACAATACTAAACACTACAGGGCAAATCATTAAAATGCCTTTCGATACAAAAGGTTGGAATCCATGTAACTATCGAAAATGAGTCAAATCTCCTTTAAGATACCTGCAGTCGTGTCGGAACTGATTGATGTTTTACCAACTCAGTACTGATTGCTATGATGTTTTCGATCCATAAAATGACTCTTGAAAACCATAGAGCAGCGCAATTTCATTTTATTAACATTTAATTTATACATTCATACCATTTACACTATTCTGGTGGTGTAAGCGATTTCCTCATGTGCACGAATTCAACGACGACCCAAGTCGTTCTCATTTGTGGTACACTGAACGGTTTATGAGGACGATCAGTGATGACAATCGCATTGAGAATTTGGGCACAAATTACGTAAACGATGAAAGTTGCAAGATTTCCGTTGTTGCCGTATAAAACTCGATCCTATTTCGGACACAGCCGCGTGTAGTGAGTCACACAATGTCCAAAAGTATTTTATTCATATTTAAATTTGATTGCGCCGATATCTGATATGATAAACGTTATGATTAATAACACAATTAATATACCAAATAATTATTCTCATTGTCACGCCATTCTCAGAACTCAAATTATTTTCCAGGATTCAATATATTCCTTATAAATTTTCTCTTTATAACACTCGTAATGTCGTCCAAACTGAATTGAAAAACCAATTCAGTTTGGCTGCTACTCTTCTCGGCACTTTTCGTCTTCGAATTTGAATTTATATTTTTTTTTACTTCTTACAAGTGACTTTGTATTCTCGTGTAATGGTATCAGATTAATAAAAGTTTTGATTGGTTCTTAGAACGTTTGATTCACTTGAAGCAAGTTCTGTAAATATTGGAAATAATGGAAAGTTTCGAAAATTCGAAAATATCATCAACGAGATTTAGTTTTTCAATATCTGCCATCAATATTTGATTTGATTTTAAAAGATTAGGATTACCAAAAATCGTTGCGCTGAAGGTACATCGTCAACCTACATGGGACCACTTTCTTCTTATAAATCTCATAATACAAGCAAATTGCTCCTTAAATTTTTTTGCTGGATGACTCGTAATATAGTATCAGTAATAATATTTTCTAGATAACACGTCATATGAAAAAGAATGCATGCTCAACAAAAAATTGCCAACGAAAATGTTTAAAAATTGTTATCTCTCGAACGTTCAGGTATTAACAGTGTTTTTAGAAACAAATAGCTGGACACTAAATTCTTTATAGTAACAATGTTCCATTTTGAGCAAATAACGATAGAACCATCACAATACTCCTTTTTAATTTGGGAATGAATCAAAGTATATTACCAGTATCGCGACAAGTGGCGCTACCTATTGGAGTATTTATGAAGTCGAATCATCCTAACAGCATCTGGATTATACTTAGTATATAGACAGTTATAATTCACAGAATGTTATGCACTCTGTACTCTAAATGCAACAAAAATCTTTTCTTTGAAATCTATTTTCAATGGCTGAGCTCTCATGATCCAAAATTAAAAGAGAAATCTCTCGTATTCATCTGCTGATTCACCATCGTTACACTCAACTCTTGGCTCCACAACTCTGTTTCACCAATGATTGATGAACATTCTTTGGTGAGTAGGTAGAATGACTAGGACATCGACATGATAGTGTAAATATAGAATTTGAATATGTACCTATATTACAAAATTGACTCTAAAAACAGAATAATACATGCTTCTGAATACATTATTATATAGATAATTAGAATGTAGATCGAAATGGAAAATATACAATTTACTTTAAGCATATTTTTCAAGAAATAGCTGCTCTGGTGTCTGTTAAAATTTGCACTATGAGCCCGTGTTCGTTAAGGTTGTGCTATAACTATCATACATAAATAGTAACCTGTAAGTGGTATTTTGTTATCGCATACATAAAACATACAACAAAAATTTTAGGAGACTTGTTCATATATAAGGGTAGTTGGATCAAAATATAACCACTATGGGGATAGAGCGTCGACAAAAATGTTTTCTCAATCCAGAAGGGAAAGTACAGGGAAGCTGAGCTTTTGTGGAAGTATTATTGAAATGTAGACAGTATTTTCGCATATTTTTTCCTCGTAAATAAGTGGAAATTGTTGAAACAGACTACTAGCACCACTTTATTTGCTAAATTTCAAAAAAAACTTGTGCAGACCTCAGTGAAAAAAAGAATTTCGATGTGCTGGTTCGTTTAGAAATATTTTTGTCTCATATCTATTTTGCAAAACCAACTGTTTGACATTGAATAAATAAAATGTAAAATATTACATGTCAAAAAAAATGACAAAATTCTCGAAAAGACGGCAGTCGAATCCAAGCTACAATAAAACTGCCCCTTTCTGTTATGTAAAAATTTACATTTAATCTCATATCCAAAGTCTGAAAAACTTTCTAATGAGCCATGGTATTTCAACGCAGTAAAAACCACCAAAATTTGGACTAGGCATGGGCAATATCCAATTGAAAGCGGAATGAAAACCTACATTTAGATTGAACTAATTTTCCTTCAACGTGCCTAATCAATTGATGAAGGACACACACATTTCTACAACATGGCATTGACCACACCACAACCAATGCATGATAAAGCTTTTTTATGATACGCATCGGGCTTACCAACTTACTGAATACATGTTCCATTGCATACGGCTATCTAAAGAGATTGTAACAAATTAAGCGGGTGTGGACGAGAAAAAACGCGATTCATGGCAAACGAGGTTGTTTTTTTGCACCGTAAAAGGTATTAACTGAATTATTATATGCAGTCAATTGAATTAGAAAAAATCAGAAACTTGTGACATACTAATTGTATGTATCCGATTCTAGGTTATTGGGTAAATGGCGATCAGTCAAAATTAGAATTCGGCCTTGAAAGCAGGACATCACTCCTCTAGATTTTATGTAATTGATTATGCAAGCGAGAGCTTTCACAGAACATTACTAGTGATTTGTTTGCAAGTATCATGATCTTTGCATAGAAACTAAAATAACGATTTGTGCATATTTAAAATGATGGTACTGGAATAATAACAAAGAATGACATCTAGGAACTTGTCAACCTAGCTAACTCTAAAATATAAAGATCCTCATTCAATGACAGAGCTGTTGAAGATCTTGATTCCTGAAAATTATGTCCGGCAGTAGGTTACTAGTGTGCAAAGGACGAAAAAGCGTTGTAGTTTGCGATTACAATTTTCAACATTTTTGAGGGGCTGAGTAAATGTACCAAAAATTGTGGTGCTTGTAAAATAGATTCTCTTCAATTTCTGGGGAGAATTATACGCCTATACATCCGACTTATGGACATTATATATTTTCATTACATTTCGAATGTTAGAAACAAATGTGATTTTTATAAATTTCTATTACATACAAATTATACGGCGGTTTTAGGAGGTCGTAGTTAACTCTTTTTCTAAAGGTGTCTTATTAGTCCCGTTTCTGTTTTAGCGGCTTTAACTACATATTACTGCACTTCAACTGAATAGGGATAATAAATAATCATAGAAGTGCTAAATAGCCTCTTAAAAATTTTTGTCAAGCAGGTCGACACAGTATTTCACAAACAGTTGTATCAGTTTATTGAAAATTTTGATGGGATTGATACTGACCTACTTTAAGTAATTTTGAAAATATTGGAAATTATGGAATTTTTTGAAAGCTTGGAATTTTTATTATTTGAAGACATAGAGCTTCTCTGAATTTTGTTAATGTAATTGCAACCAACACAAGTACTAAATCCTTAATATAAATCCTTATTCCTAATACCATAGCGTGGGAAGTACAGCAAAAACCAACGCACTTTTTGGTTAATAATATAACTGATAATATATTCTAATTTATCCAGATACAAAAAATAAGGCTATATGCTTGTTCGGTTACGCAGAATTACATGTAAATATATAAAAAGTAAACTGTTCTAGACCCATTGCTCTATTGCAATCGTCCAGTTTGATGATATCCGAAACGTCGTTAAACGTCGGCAATGTCTCATCTGGTCGGCTGGAATTCACAATCCTCAGTACAATAGTAGGTATAGATGATTTGCTGATATTATCTCTTTTTATACGCTTATATTAGCATCACCTGTATCGAAATATCTATGTAATGCTTGATATCAACTGGTATAAATATTTCATTGCTGGCTTTTAAGAGTAGAATTAGTATAAAAATATAGTAAGAAAGTACCCCACGCTTTTTCACAATAAAATCGACCAAATCTTGATTATAAAAATATATTTTTTACCTATTCGTGCGGTTTGCTATTAACCGTGTTTTTTTGTTTTTTAAACTATAATTGTTCGCATTATTCTAATGATAACCAAACCTCCTTCGAACTGATTATCAAAAAATATAAATATTTTTGAATTCTATCAAATTCTGAATGATACTTTTCGAGTTATAGAGTGGCCAAGTAACTGAGAATAAACAAAAATATGTGTATATTATGTGTCATGAATAAGCTAAAAACATAATAATTCGAATTCGAAATATTCGCGTTTACATACGCCTATTTCTGTTGTCGCAGGAATTAACATGGAGTTAGGTAGATTGATCCGATAAAGTCTCCACGCAATGATTGTTGATTAATCTATTTTCTAAATTCCTTACGATGTTATGAGCACTCAAAAATTATGATGATAATTTCAATACTATTGTTTCCAGGAGAACGGCATAAATATACGGCAATTTGCCAGGGCACCATAAAAAAGCAATTATTTTTCAAGAATAATCAGTGTCCTACGATAACAACAAATTTTGATTTATAATTCCGCCCTCCAACTGAATTTAAAGATGTCTTGTATCTTGCAGATAGAAAGATTGTGTATTTAACACAAAGTGACTGAAAGAAAAAGAGTTTTATTTGTGTAACTGCGTGTTAAGTACACAATCTTTTCATCTGCCATTCATCTTGCCATTTTTTGAAAATATCGAGGAAACTGTATGGATGTATTGTAATTATTTGTAACTTGCCAAAAAATGTATTATCTCAAGGTCATCGTATTTCCCTTGAAGTGTGGGAAGGAAGAGAAGAAATTACTCAGAACTTACAGCGTAAACGCCTAAAGTTTGTATAGTGTTAATAAAAATGTTTTGTTGGTCAAATCCAACAATTTCATTACTGAACTTTTTTTTTGCTACAAATTCCAATATAAACCAATATAAATCACTGGCATTGGCAGAGGTTATTTTCTGTTTCCGTTTCGAGATATATATATATATATATATATATATATATATATATATATATATATTTCATTTTTTGACACAGATATATGTCAGGTATTGCCAGTGATCTTACATTTGATTTAAATTGAAGATATTTAACCTTTTGTAACAATCAATACAAACATATTTTAGCATTATTTTGTGTAGCGGAATCACTGAAAACAAACTTCATATATTTGTTTGTGTCAAATTCCATACAGTATTTCCTCATATTTGTTAGGAGCAGTGTCAAATGGCTAGTTCCGGAGATTAAATGAATCATCAGAAATAAAAGATATCAACAGTCGAAGGTTATCGACCTACTGCTGCTACAAGTGGCTCCGAAAAAATACCTATCATTCAATACACAATTTTACATTTTCGAGTTCAGTTACATACAATTCAGCAATGGAATGACAGGGATCACGAGGCTATGAAAATTGTTTTTATCTTTGAAGATACAAGCAATTTTCCAATAATGTATAATTCATAAATGTTGAGAATGTGACCAATTATCGTACATGACATCATACTAAATAGAAAATAACTGAAATAAAGGAAAAATAACTGAAATAAGAAAAATTATAATTGATATCCCCCCATCGCAAAAAGCTATCCACGCCGCTGCACTTCGCAAAATATCTACTTGTGATAATCACAACATCAGAACACATTAGGCTTTCACTTCCCGCGCATAACCGAGAGAGGCTTTGTGATCATGAAAAATTGGGAATTAAAGATATATACGTTTTTTAGACGTTTCAAGGTGTCTACACGGAAACCTGTTTCACTCATTTTTTCTCACTGCTTATCGATCTGTCTTGGCTGGTAATACTGGTGTATTTACAACATACTTATAATAAAATTGGTAAATTTTTGGTAAGCTTATTAGAAATATAGAAAAATCATCAGATCTTCACTCATTAAAAAAAAGAGGATCAAAGGTTTGTACAAATTTTTCTAGCTTTACAAGTTAGTCAGAACAAAAAAAGTACAGAAAAAACACAACACTTTACTTGAACATCTATGAGAAACCTCGTAAGATTCCGGTTTCATTCTATCGGAGACTATTTCCAAGACTAAAACGGTCTCGTTAGAGCGTGGGAAGTGGAGAGTGGAGTCAGTCAACACAGAAACTGAGAGCATTTTCCATTATAACATAACCTGGTATACTAAGTGAGTAATGCGAATCTCAAAACACTGTTAATATTATTCACGGTTAGCAGTTTCATAAAACAGGCGCCAATTTTTTCTGCCAAGCCATTCAAGTTCATTTTAACATTTGGAAGATTATACAGATGTTCCGGCAACAGACGTTCTAGGCATGTGAGCATCCCATTTTAACATCCGTGTTGTGAGCGACCTCAAACGAACTGAATTCTGTTTATTGTTTCATTAAACTATTCCAATTTGTTCATTACTGTTGAACCCACGCTAGACGTTTGAATAGATTGTGCCTGCAGATAATCTTTTACTACAAGTCTAATTTGGCAATATACTTTTTTGTTCTGGTTGCGACGTTTTGCGGTAGGCGGGTTTCATAATTGATTTATGCTTTGGTTAATGAAGCTCCATTGAATTCGAGGAAAATTTTCGCGTTGACATTAAATATATCTTGAAATAGTGCCTCGAAGATCATCTAGATATCGCAGGAACTCTAGTACTAGTTCGACCTAACAATAGAATTCAGAATCATGGAATCCTAAAAGCGACTTATTCTAGTACTTTCTACAGTATCTAAATAAAAAAATGGGTAATAGTTTCAGCCGAACTTTCTGATGGACTCACAAATTTAGTAACGACATCAATAATTATAGTTAAATTTTGAGTGTAATTGATGTTAAACATATATTTGATTTTATAAATTTATTTGGGATACAATGAATAATGATAAAAACTCATACATCTTTTATATTGTAAAAAAATTAAAAAACCATCTATCCAAGTGAGTAGATTTGAAAACAAGCTATCAACACAACTTACCAAATAACTATAACAATGGCAATTTACACCTATGCAATGCATAAACGGTCTGAATATAAAATGTCAATTAAAAGAGTAGATACAGCGATTCATCAATAAAAGACAAGCTGAGAGTTGTCTGTGCATAAGGTGGTACTCGTACTCGTAAACTGTCAGCCTGTAGGAATCAGGAGTACTGAGTACTATAAAATATAAATTTAACTTATCACACTGTATGAAAATGAACAAATGTGTATCATGCGGATAGACTATGGATATCGTTAATGTAACTTCTGAAACTTATCCTGTATTTATCTCTCCGTTTCATCGTATATTGAATTCTAGCCGCTACTAAAATGAGTCTCGTATAGAGTGTATAGCTTATATAATTTCCAGAAGCGAGACTCATCACTCAATTAACTAGTTACCCCAGAGATTACGAAGATTGATACAAATTGAAGAAGACCAAATGATCCTTGATATATGGTTGTCCCTACTCAACAATCAAAATGTTAAAATTTCGATACTACTGATCACTATTACCCATTTTTTTTTTTTCATAAATGAGGAGACAATACCCCAATAACTTTTTCATGTAGATTGTAAATACTCTTCCATCATACGGATGAAAAGATTTAGAACTTAACAGAAAGTCTCACAAATAAAACTCTTTTTCTTTCAGTGCAACTGTGTGTTAGGTACACAATCTTTTTATCTGAATAATTTTATTTTTATTTTTCAGACATTCCTGATTCAACCAGTGCCATAAAATGTTTCAAGTGTACAGTAGCTATACCAATGTACTACACCAAAGAACCTATCAGACTTTGTAAAGATTTTGACCATTCGGATAACTTCATAGTCGATTGTCCATACTCAACGTTTTGTATGAAGAAAATAAGCACAGCTAGAATACCAGGTAAGTAGAACATAAATATAGAAATAAATTCAGTTATATACAAGTTCAAATAAATATACAGTCAATGTATTTCATATTGATTTTGTACCAACCTGTTTTATGTGGTGGCACAATTTACCAAACACAATATTCAGATATTTATTCTTGCAAAAATGCAACGTATGTTATGTATAGCACTATATTTTTTTAAAACAATTATATTTCCAACTAATCATTTCTGGTACATCAGTTGGAAATATTACAAGAGAACAAATTATACGAAAATAATTTGAATGAAATTACAAAATATATACTAAGGTTCAGCAAATTGAAAAACATGACATCTGAAGTTGCATTTAATATCACTTTCCAATTTAAAGAGATGTATCAACTACCATGTTAATTTTATTGAGCATATGAAACTGGTTAAATACTAATAATTTTGGGTTTTATGTATGCTGTAAAAATTTTTTTGAATTAGAGAAGCTGCGTTAAATCAATATTTATTAATTCATTTGCTAAACCTCCAAAATGTAATTTATATAAATTAGGTTTATAAAAAAAAGACAAGAAGTTTATTTACTATATTAAACCAAATTCTTCATTCTATATAGGACATTTATAACAGTACCATACAAAAAATTATAACAAATCAATTTTCAAGTTAATCTCGAATGTTTCCAATGTTCTCTCATAAGTCAGGAACTGATGAATTTTTGGGATGACGGATTATGATTAAGCACTTCATAATTGTGAGACTACTGTGTCAGTGCCATTTTAATTCCCAAAATTTGTTTTTTATTTAATTCATACTTTAAGGAGGGTAGATAAATCGATATAATATATACAAAATAGTTTTGATGATCTCCGATTAAGGCTTTTATTCTCTTTTATAGTACCTATCAACGGCGTTGAACGAGACTGTGCTCTCCAAAAATTAGAAACGCAAGAGTACACGAACGGAAAATGGCACCCAGTAATTACAATCGAAGAACCGTATACAGAGGGTTGTGCTACACAAGATGACAAGGGAGCGCGGACTTCCATCACTGAACATTGTTACTGCAGAGGGGATCTATGTAATTCTTCACCTGGGAGAACCATAGAAAAATGGCTGTATGGTTTGACTGCTCTTAGTTTATGGATTCTGAATCATATTGTATATAAGTAGGCTCTTATGAATTTATTCTATACATCGTTAGTATAATATGAAAATGTATATAAATATCGATTTCATGTCATAATACTACATACATGCCTTTCACATGTATTATTTAACGAATATAAAGCTTTCCCACACTATGATCAACGACATTAAAACCAAACCAGCTTTTTCCGCTGGAATTCTTGAATCTCATATTGAGATTCAAAACCTAATTCAAAATTATTTCATAAAGACTCTCACGAGGCAACCGTTCAATCATCGATTTCCCTCCACTGGTACAATATGAACGGCAATTACTTTAGCAGGAGATGATTTGAAAAACATACTTTTAAGGTAAACCAACTGAAATGACAGATCCAAATACCTTGCTCAGAGGAGACGCAGAAGGCGACAGAAAGGATGAATTTGCATAGAAGATTTAATTAATAGTGCAAGTTCTTTGTGATTTCGTATGACAGGTGAAATAATCACCATTAGTTAAATTGACTGTGTCTTAACCCAAGTCATTAGGAAAATGTATAAAATATCCGATATTTCAGTGATAATTATTATGAATATCTGTGAGTTAATTTACTTTGTTAGGTAAGAGTACAGTAATTCCAGAAATGTAAGGTGTGTGTATTAGCATATATAAAAATGTTTATACCATATATATTGATGATTTGTTAAACTTGGTATTTTTAATATAAATGTAAACCAGCTTTTTACCACCTTTAAATAAATTTTTATACTGAAATGCGCCCCATGTATTCTCGTAACATAAAAATAGTCTGAGATGATCGACAATACAAATTCAACTAAAAATTGTGTATCTGAACACAAAGTTTCACAAACAAAACTGTCGTTCTGTAACGCGAAAGACATTTTATTTGGTGAAACTTTGTGTTCGAATATTTTCTTCCGATAATTTTCATTAAGTAAGAGCATCTACAATCTGCATAAGCATCAATCATCACTATCAAATACAAGCAGCTTCAGTTTTAGGATCTACTATGGCACCGCGTTAAATTTCGCTTTCATTATATCAGTGAGTAGACTTCCAACCAAATTACAGCATATGAAGTACGAGTCAATGTATTCTCAATTCTTTCCCATTGTAGATGTATTCAAAAAAAGCGTATTTCATATCTGCTGACCTGGAATTATGCTTGAACTCAGCTTAGGTACAATCAACTAGTATATTATCTAACACAAACATCGACTCATTTCACCAACTATGGCAATAGATAGTGAAGTATTGGAATCACGAAGTATTTTGATATCTTGATGATTCCAGACTTCACAAAAACCATGTAACTATTTCTATCTATATGTCGCCTATTGTCTGTCTGTCATATGCCTAGTAACAAGGGCGTATCTAGACCTCAGTTTTGGGGAGGGGTTGTAGGGCATGAACTTTGTGTGTGCTTGCACAATTTTTTTATACTTTAGTCGAAGTTGAGGCAACAGAAAAGGTATGTTAAAAGTATTCTAATTAACAAGGAGAAGATAAACAGCAAATTAAACAGAGGACTCTTTTATCGTTGAAACAACCCCTAGAGTTTGTCCTTCAATTCTGGTGCCCTGGGTCACATCTCTCAGGTCACATAATTCATATATGGACTTTTGAATTGGGAGCGCATTTTCCGGCGGCTGCAATGTACTTGGTAATGTATTCAATTGGAAATGGCTGCTTGAACTATCGTGAAGGTGCAGCGTGGCAAAACTGATACCAGTTCGGCTTTATTTGAGTCTCAAAAGTCAGTATCCTCGTGATATGTTTAATGACAAATATGCCAATTTTTATGTTCTAAACAATAAAGATGTTATGGTCTAATATCATACATTTTTCCCCTGAGTCACACGTCTCCTGGGTCACATATTGTATTATGTTTAATGGAAACAATCACTGCAAACATAATGTAAAAGATTTGTTCTTGTTATATAAATTAAAAATACTATTTTAAAATGACCATATTTTATTTAAGTTTTTAAAATATCTTTATAACCCGGGAGACAAATAATCACTTTTTAGCAAAAAAAGGTGTCATCGAAAAAGTTCTAACTGCCCACTTCTAGGTGTTGAATAACATCCTAAAATAAATATTTTTTGAAATAAACATATTTATAGCTTAACTTCAATATTTCACTTTTACTTTTTAAATGTACAAGAAATTTTAAATTGACGCAAATATAAACGAGTCAGATCTACTTATATACGTTTGTTCCTAGTAACTCATGGACACTCTTTAACTTGGAAAATACCATTAGAATTTGGATGAACTCTCGAAACCTGATTACCAAAATGGCAACAATAAAAATGAGTTTTAGTCGAGTTATTGTCAGAAAAGAAAAACAAAAAAATTCAAAGTTGTTTTTGGATGTTTCTGACGCCCTCATGATTTTCCAAAAAACTTTTGGAGAGGTCATCAATTGGAGATACAGGAAAAAAATATCTGTACTTGTTAGATACAGATCTGGTATACTCATATACCTTGAAATTTATTTCCAATAGCAGTGGACGTAAATCTTTATTTCTAGACTGATACCATTGCATACGCATTGGTACGCCGAGTGTTTGGCCTACAAAGAAAGGCGGTTAGGATTATATCAGGCTTAGGATACAGAGATGATTGTAGAAGTACGTTTGTGTGCTTGTCTTTGCTGACTGTGCCAAGTTTATATATACTTGAGTGTCTACTGTATATTAAGCAGAACATTGATATGTATCAGGCTCACGAAGATATACATACTTACAACACTCGAGCAGGACAGAATCTTCCTGCATACTGGCGTCTTAGAAGGTGTCAGGATGGCCCGGGTTATTGGGCAATCAAATTTTTTAATGTGTTACCCGAATCAGTCAAGAGTCTTGATACAAAAAATTTTAAGCAAAGGGTAAAACACTACTTAATAAGTGAGGCTTTCTATTCTTTTGATGAATACCTCAATTCCGATTTCAACTTTTAACACTCTGCATTCTGTCTTTATCACAGTTTTTAGCGTTTTTATATATCTTTTACCTTAGATTTAGGATTTTTAATAATTTTTTTTCCCGTCAGGATTTGGTAAGGGACTGTGCTATCGCATAAGTTTCATGTACTATTTAATTCTTAAGTTATTTAGTTGATCAGTTTTAACTCTATAGGAATTGTATTCAGATCTTATCTATTATAAATTTTGACGTCTGGAAACTTAATTGTATTAACATGAATAAAGTATTGTATTGTATTGTATTGCATAGGTAGTATAGGATCAACCTACTTGACACTATTTTGTATTCAATAACATATTTATCACCCTGACTGTGGAGCAATTTGTTCCTGTACAAGTACAGTATCATTGAGTACAAACATAACATTCCAATAAAAAGACCAGCCAGCCATCAAATATGACACGTAACAACCTAGCAGAAAACATTACAGCAAAAAGTATCCGAAGATATTAAACTAACTTATTTTCCAAAAAACTCATCAATCGGAGATACAGGAAAAAATTCTCTGTACTTGTTAGATATTGATCTGGTATACACATATACCTTGAAAACTCAGAAATTATGAAATTTATTTCCAATAGCAGTGGTCGTAAATCTTTATTTCTAGACTGATACCTTTGCATGGGTAGTATAGCATTAACCTACTTGACACTATTTTGTATTCAATAACATATTTATCACCCTGACTGTGGAGCAATTTGTTCCTGTACAAGTACAGTATCGTTGAGTATGAACATAACATTCCAAAAAAAGACCAGCCAGCCATCAAATATGACACATAACAACATAGCCGAAAACACTACAGCAAAGAGTATCTGAAGATATTAAACTTACACATAGCATCATTTGGCAATTGTTAAAAAGTATACTGAAATTTTCTCCAATCTTGCATTTCATTTGTTGCTGATCAGTTGAAACTGATGTTTTGTAACATAATATGAAGACAGAGCAGATTATTCTAATAAAAAAGAAAACACTCACCTTTGCTGAATTTTCTACCAAGCATAAAAATACAACATCTTCCCTTTGCAATCTGACAGCTGTATGTAATGGATACTGTGTCTTGTTTTTCAGCATTTTGTATAGCAGAGGGCCATTCATATGTTCAAAATCTGATGAGTTTAAATCATCCCAATGGACTGAGATGAGACCTGAGCAGTATTCCAGCAGGTTGGATGCTTCTGTTTCTTCTGCAACTGAGTAAAACTTCACACATGATCTGAAAAAAGGTCCTGATATTCAGAATATTCAGGAATAAAAATGGAAAAAATTACATTTTTCCTATTTTTTCAGGAAATAAGTATGATAGAATGTGTTGAATCTCGGATATATCTGCAAAAATATACTGACCCTAACTTGATTTAAAATAATGACAGGTAATTGAGCAAATTTTGATCAAAATTGAGATAATTAGGTCCTAGATTCCATTGAGCCAAAAGCTATTCATGAAAAAAAAATGCCGACCCTAAATCCATTTATTTGATTTATGATTTTTCAAGTATATACACTATGTACATCAATCTTGTTCTATTGAATTTTTACTGAATTACTTCAATCTCAAGCCAATCCTCTTTTATCAATGCCTCAACCAGGACACCAAAGATGAATCAATAATATCTGGTTTAAACTTAATAATAATTTGATATATTTACCTGATATTCACAATAGATATAAGAAACTGTTCACATAATTCCACTAAATTCTCAAGTTTGAAGTCATGAGCCTTTTTTATCAATTTCAGAGCCAATGCTGAAGATGTTAAATTCAGATTGCTGGTATAAATCCAAGAGATTATTGCCATAGCAACCTCAGTCTCTATATCTGTCCAGTCAAGCTCACCTCTGTTAATGAGCATAGATTCATTCCACAAATTACTCCTAGCACTAAGCACCAGCTTATGTGCCTTTATACTTTTATCTTTCAGAATAATATCAATATCACTATAGGTTTCTGAGTTGTACAGACAGCTCACAGTCTTCAATAATCGTGAGGCAAAGGTGTCATCAGTACCTTTTCCATTAGATGCAGCAATGGCATTGTACTTCAATTCTACATCATGATATTTAGCTTGCAGCTTAGAATACTCCTGTTTCAGTAGTGAAAGGTGTTGCTGCAACTTAGCAACTTCGGTGGCTTGATCTGTAATCATTTACTCAAGATAATAAACAGGAAATTACAGAATGCTAAATATATAAACAAAAAGTGATGATTAACTACCTGCCTCTGTAGTAGGAACAACAATTAAATTTATGGATTAGTCCGGAAAATCATGAACCATCATTAGCAATCAATAGCAGGATACAGTTTATCATCAAGATGATAATACCGAATAGATTCACTTACCCATTTTAAAAATTCTCATGAAAGAGATTTAAAAGAATTAATATGATGGTAATTGCAATTTATTTTATCGTACCGCCCTCAAAACTGTTTTATAAACATAACCTCTCTGAATATGTCAGTTTCATTGTCATTTATGTCAATGTCAATCATACCGCGTTTCGATGCTGGATATGAAATACTTTGCCGGGATCATTGAGTTTCGGGCAATGTAGCTACTACCTAGTCTACCCATTGGCATCAATATCATTAGTACCAGCCGTGCCCGACTCTACCGTTAAGCGGCCGTCACATTAGGCTGGTTACCACCCGCTGGTTGCTGTTGGCTGGTAGTTTACCAGCAAACACCTGCTGGTTTGAGTCCAAACTAGGGGTATTAAAGCTGCTAATAGCGATTCAAAATCAGTTTTGAGTTGATAATACTGACGACGATTATGTCTTCAATGATTCAATTCCTCAACCATTTTTCTGAAAGATGTATCTCTGACATCTCTTTTTATGTATTATGCAGAGGAGGCATCCCTGACAATCCCAGACAATCAAATTTTTGACATAATTATATCCAGAAATTTGATAATCTCATCTGTTGTCCATTCAATTTCCGACATTTTTATATAGCAGAGCAGCTACTAGCGCTTCTTGACTGTTCACATTAGACTATTTATGCGCTGTTAGCAGCGAGAAGGAAGTCACATGATCAAACAGCGGCTGGTAAAGTTGAACATGCACTACTTTATTAGCCGCTAGTAATATCATACGCCCGCTAGTGAGAGCAGTTGCCTGCTGCAAGTTTACACTGCGCTGCTCGGTGGCTGTTAGCAGCCAGCAGCAACCAGCGGCTGGTAAACCAGCCTAATGTGACCGCCGCTTTACCAACCTCTACGCTCGCACGGCACTGCAACCTTCATGCAAAATCGTCTAACGTCTATAACCAGTCATCTGAACGCGGCTACAAGCTACAACCTACAACGTAATCTATGGCTACAACATACCGAGTGATAACCTTTATGTCATTTGAATTTAATATAGAAATAAATTAATCTAAGGAGGCTTGCAACTTGCAATAATGGCCACCCTCAAATATCTACAAAAAATTCCAAGTAACATAAGGTAAATATTTTTCATGTTCTTTCAACCGACTACAATAAAATTCTCTGTACATTATAGGACAATTGGAACGAGTCCGGCAAAAAAAGATGCATGGCTTTCAAAGATATTCGTAAGGAAAATCGAGCCGACGAAGGAATCACATAGTCGTATGCTCAGCGATAAAGAAATAATATATTCTTTGCAGACACATAACTATAGACCGGACTCAAAAATCGCATATTTGAACAACGTGTAAGTAGTTACAGATAGAAAAATTGGAGATTTTCTACCTATCTACACAATATAAATATTGCAAAAAAATTTCAAGGTATTATTCAACCCATTGCTCATCATCAACACCATTGTAAATTATATTGTTCTGGATAACAAACCAGTGATTGATAAACTGGCATAATTTGTACAAGGTATCATATTGACACAGTACAGTTAGTTTGCACAAAGTTTAGTATGAAAAAATACATTTTGTGGATAGAATCATTTTTACAATTGCAAATGTGGTCATATAAAAATGTTTTTGTACAAGCATTTATTCATAGTCTATAGATAAGAGGTGATTGAGCCAAACATGTCTAAATGGAGTAAAAATAGCAACACATATGTATACAGATAAATTTGATCGATGATTCAGGGTGAGAAGAAAGTGACAGTAAAAATAGTGAAAAATTAAAAGAAAAATGAATAATAATATGACGACTCCTGCAGTCTATATTTACATATATAACTACAACTACAGACTCAAATTGAATGCTGCACAAACTTGCTTTATATCAACCAAATCTTCAGCAACCATTATTTACAGAAACTGCTCATTAGTTTGTATAAGCTGTCAGCTTATTTTTTGGATATATGCTATTTCCTAATACAATTTAAAACAACAGCAATGTTTAAATTTCTGAAATTTAAGTTAAACATCTGTGCTGAGAGCAGTTGCCACATGGGTGGAATTGTCCCAGAGGTTACTATGTTGTCCTAGATCACAGACTCGTATTTTTATTTCCTAAAAATAATGATCCTCAAAAGTCGAACATTTAAACTGCCTTCATTTCAATGTTGGATATAAAAACATGATGATCACACAGCTTCCAATACTTTGAATAAATGTGTTTTTTATCTAAAATTTAATGTCTTAGTATGTTATTTCGAAATGTGAATTTTGTTATTTTGTTTAATGGGGTGGTACAAAAAGTGATTATCCAAAAAAAATTGATGAAGAGGAAGAAGTGCCTGTTCTGGAATTGCCTTCATCAAATGTAGCTAAGAGCAATTGATACCATTCAAAAATTTTCTGAACTGTAATCTGAGTTTGGACCCTTGAAGCTCTTGAAGAGCATAAAAAACGTTGCTCTACTGCCAATCTCATAAAAAATTTATAATAGGACAATTCGTAATTTTTTGGATTCCTCAAAGCACAAAAAAAGCAGGACAATTACCCATTAAACTGGAGGATAGGCAAACACCAAAGAAACTGACATGCCCTCTTAAAACACACATCTGGTAATCTTAAGATTAGAATGCAATATTATAGTTTAATTGGACAAGTCAGCATACCATATTCTAGGTGGTTAATATAAATCCAATTGCCATACAATAATTGGTGATTAGAACAAATTAATCTAGAAATAAGTGATATAACAAAAATCATGCTTATCTTGGGATAAGGATGAAGCCCCAGGCCTGGGGTCTAGTGGGTGACCCATTAGTTTGAAGGGGGCCTGGAAATGGAGATTTTGTCAGAATTCTCTATTTTGCACTGCTATGTACCATTTGTTTCAGAACCTGCAATGTTTTTTACACATCAGGTTTCTAGATCCCTGAATTTCAGATTTCCTCCTGTGCTCAGATTTTCTTTTGATTAGGATTTCCACAAGAGGGTATAAAAGTATATCTTGTTGTTTTCATTTTGAGTTGATTTGAAGAGATATATTAAAAGTTTTATTTTTATTTTACTTTTACATTGATGACGGCTTGCTGATTCTATTTATGGAATGATCAAATGTCAACCTTTTTGATCAAATTGAGTAAAATTTACTCACTTATAGAAAGAAGACAGTTGATTATATAAAAGCACAGGATAGTCTCTCAAAAGAAGTTGGACTAGTAGGATCATGGACAGTCAATGTTGGTGATCAAGATCAAGCATTGCATTTGTGGAAATTCACTGGTGGTTACGAGAAAATTGATGCTTTCAATGAGTTCTTAGAAACAAGTGAGGTTTGTAGTCATTAGTATTGGTACTCAAATATATTAAGCTAGTTTCACATGAAAATTATTTTAACACCCATTCACTTGTAATAACATCAATTAAGCATAAAAATATTGTCTCAAATTCATTATATATCTGTCGAAAAAAGTAATTCAGATGATATTGCCAGATCATAGATTTTTGTTAGCTTGGTTTTTGACTTTCTATTTCAAGATTCACGGATTAAGATGTGAATGAAATTTGTCATTTTCCTCTGTATTTATTTTCATTACAATGCATGCTTCTCCTGCTAAAATAAACCTGAACAGTGGCATATTCAGTGGAGTTGCGTTAGAGCTATACCTCCCTTCACAAAAATGTTCAAGCATTCAACTAACCTGAAAAAACAAATGTTAGACTGAGGTGGTCTCAATGCTCAATGCACAGTATAAAAATCTGGGCCAGGGGTAGCAATGAGATAATAATCATAAACAGGAGGTGGGTTCTATAAAATGTTTTTCTGGATATGTCAGTACTTAAGGCAACTTCATTGTAGGGTTGCGCCTATATGACCGACTATCAAGTGTTTTTTTTTAGGAATATAAAAAAATTCAGGAAGAAGAAGGTAAGCTAGTGCGATCTCGCCACTTGCAATATCTCTTAGCATTTAGTTACTGGCCACAGATCCTTCTTAGGGATCCTAAAAATATATATGAAATACGTAGTTATGCTTTGAAGCCAGGTACTATGATAGAATGGGGAAACAACTGGGCTAGAGCCATCAACTACAGACAGAATAATGATGAAGCATTTGCAGGATTTTTCTCCCAGATTGGTCGATTATACAATGTCCATCATATTTGGTGTAAGTAAAAAATAATAAGTTTTTATAATATATATCTTTTGGTCTATATATTTAATTTGGATGTGTGTATTCTTAAGCTGTGTTAGTTGTGTATTTGTGAGAGTGTAATAATAGTTAATTACCTGAATAAATCAGCTTTATTATGATGTAGACCCATTGGAAGTATATTTGCCTATATCTCAACATTCACAGGGTACTTTCTTGATAAAAATACTTAGGGTCTCCAGAAAAATTGTTGAAAAAGTTTGAGATATTTACTTTAATATTGCGTAAGGCACTATGCATAGCTATTTTTGACATATCAGTGGACAAATCTATATTGCTGTAAGTTTGTCCATATTGTAGCATTTGAACGTGTCAATTCTATACAAATAGTTGTTCTTAGCTCAGTACACATGTATACTTCTATGCTAAAAAAAATTAGACAGACTGTCATTTCAATTATTGCATAACAAAAGTTTATACCGCCCTATATAAGCTGAATATATGGAAAACTTTGGGATATTCAGAACCCAAAATTTCTCGTCGTTGCTGCTACTAACTGACAAGTGTTACCATCGAGGCGCGAAAGTACTGGGCGTTATCCACCTAAAAATAACACTCGTACTACTGCCAGAATTACATAAATTTTGAAAATAATGTATTCAATATTGAGAACATCATAAAAATATGGTTATTTTTGTTCATAGGTTATGATAATTTAAACTCTAGAAAACTAACAAGAGAGAGTGCATGGAGGTCTCCTGGATGGGATGAATGTGTAGCCTACACAGTTCCACTGATCAGGGAGATGCATTGCCGTATTATGGTGCCAACGGAATTCTCACCGACTCAATAGCATCACCACCGCATTTTCTGAATTATTTGTCATTAAATCTGCATTAATGTTAGGGTGTCATAGGATATTTTATAGTCTTAATTGTATATTTTTTCGGGGGTAATTTTATACATTTATATTATTCTGACAAGTGTCATATACAGTAACGTGGCTGTGTTGGTCTGTATGTCTAGTTTCACTAAATTTATTAGGGGTGCTTCATTGAGTTAGAATATTATGAAACTTAGGTCTATAAATATATAAGTATTCCATAATTTGATTACATGAATCAAATATTGATTCTACTCCAAAATAAATACTATGGTGAAGTATTAAAAAAAAGTTCTAAAAGGAGGATAAACGAGACTAGAAAGGGTGGTTTTTTGAGCAGGTTCAATATGTTTTCTTATAAAATGAATATGAAAGACTTCGAATACTGTGTAGAATTTGTTAACAGCAAATATTGGATTTTCTCACACAAAAAACATTCTTTATAGTATTAATCAAAAATTATACGAATTCAGTGATGCATAAGATAACTTATGGTTTGGTTGCAATCAAGAAGTAAAATGGAAATGCAGAAAACAGCATATTTAATCAAATTTAAGGTTTTTATTCTTTATACTAAGTTGAATTTGTATATATTGCAATTATTATCACACTTAGATTTATGACTGATGGTGCTATTGTTACATTCTTTATAATGGGATTGCTAAACATGGAATTCTTTGCAGCTATTGCTATGTACCCTAACACTGATGTGTTCATGTTATATGAAAATGTTATGTATATTAATTTCATCATATGATATATTGAATTGTGTATTTTACTCATATTCCATTAAACAGATGTATATTTGTATATAGTTGATTGTTTGAGTCAAGCGTAGCAGATTTACTCAACTATGTTTTGGAGTAAAAATATACATTCGAAATGTTCGTTTGGACGGATTTCCATTGCCACTCGAAATAGTGATAAAATAATAAATATATCTGTAGAAGATGCAAAAAATGAATCTTTGCTTTCAGTCAATCAAGTTGCTGAGGTAACAACGCGTGAAAATATTTTGTATAATGGACAAATGTTATTTAAAAAAAAGTTTCATGAATTCTGCAACAGTTTTTAAACAAACCACCACAGTTACATAACCATTAGGGGTATCACCAAATTAAGGTGTTATTATTGATAAACAGTGGCAAATTCTTCTATTGATCCAAAACCGATTGTAGAGGTAAATGAAGCTGGGTATGGAAGGGAAGAGTTCGCTGAATAAGTATTATCATTCACATTGTGAAAATATGCTTGTAGAATTTGAGAGAATGAAATATTCTTAAAACAAACATTTATTCACTTTTATTAACAATTCTACATCCAAATCTCACAAAGCCCAGTTTCTGGAAATGGAGTCAAATAATAAAAACAGTAATGTTGGAAGATTTGTATAATAAAGGTAAATGTTACAAAATGGTAAAATAATATACAAATAAAGTTACACATACTAAATCAATATTTACAATTAATATAAACATTATTGACAGGCAAATACCAAATTCCATATCTAATATTATGAAACAGGTTGCAAATATTGGAGTTATATAAACCAGCTCGTAATATGTAAAACTGTGAGTCAAATGTTTCAAAAAAACGTAAGCTGTGCGAGATTAGAACACTAGTTTATTCCATCACATTTGGGTGACATATGATCAGAATGTACATGGACAGTTTTATGATTAGAGATTCGATAATAAGATGGCAAGCAGCTTCGTGACTCTACCATTTTTGCTTACTTTGAAAAGTTATCTAGTTTGCAAAAAATAACAACTAAAAATAATATTGAATACCGAAATTCAAATATGTATCATGAATACACGTGAATATATTGATATCGTTTTTGGAAATTATTAGTTTTGTTGGACTGACACGGTCAAATCCCTACAAAATCTGTCAGATTTGATGGTGATCTAACGTACATTTGTACAGGGAGTGGTTATGGCGAATAATTGATCGAATATGGCAATGATTTGACATTGCTGAGCAATGGTCATACTAACCATTCAAGTTGATTTATGAATAGTTTCCAAAATTAAGGGAATTATAAAAAAATCATACTATGAATCTGACACAAACCATTTTTTTTAATGGATTCAAAACGCCTCAAACCTATTATCAACTTTATCAGCATGACCTTGTCTTTTATGTAAGAGAAAAAGAAACTCGGCACTAGATGTCTGTTATGCTAAAAATCAATCACTGATAATTTGTTTTTTTATTCCAAGTTGAAGTTACCTATTACTTTAAGTGCAGAGTGGAAATACATTATAATGACAAAATTTCATCACAAGTTGTTTCGTTTTTTTATAGCAATCACAAACAAGTAAGAGAACATCACAATTGACTTTCTTTGGCACGATATTCTCCAAAGCCAATGTCTGGAACTAATGAACATTATACACATGAAAAGTGTGTATCAGTTAAAATCTTCTACAGGAATCTATATGAAATACATAAATGTATTGGAAAAATTTTCAGTATTAGCTCTAAACCAAATATGGTATCAAAATGTATAGCTACACCAATCATTTTAATTCAGGAAGCCATCTTTACAGCCAAAATGTTCTCAGCAAGAAAAAAAGAATTAATGTTGAAATGGTTCAATGTCATATTCAAAATAATCACAATTCAAATCAAGACAAAGTATCCCATATTTGGGACATTGATGATATCTCCAAGCATTACGCAAAGTGACGCTGCCCACTACCACCACGAAGTCAAAGGTCCTAAGATCTTCAAAATTCTGCATAATTAAAGATGTCAATAACAGCTCTACTATGAGTGACATTTGGAAAGAAGTCAATGACAGCGCTACTATGTGTGACATTTGGAGATGAGTGCTACTATCATCATTAATATATACTCTCCACTATGCATCAGAGTAATCGGATGGTATATATGTGACCCAGTCAAGAGTCTTAGGACCTTTGATTTCGTAAGTTTCCAATGGGCTTTCTACATAGAGTCTAGGTTAAAGACGTAATATAAGTCTATAGCTAGTCACATGTATAGTAGAGAGCATACACTCAATATGAATATTGTTTCAAATGAATTTTCGAATTTTTTGTTCAATTTTAGTGCATAACCACATATGGACTAAGTGGGTAGAAAAAACAAAGAATATTTGGAAATTTCACATACATAAAATATATCTATTATACGACCTTCAGATCTTGCGACGGAAAAACTATACCTTCCCCTAAGTTAATCAATTGTCTTAGGGGAACTTGACGATTTTTTTTTCACATGCTATCTATAATTATAACCTCACAATTTCACATATTATTTGCTATTAAAACATAACTTCTAGCTTTATTAGATAAATCACAAAAAATGCAGTTCGTATGATACACAACAGAATAACTTGCGAAACGCCTAGAGGTTAATCCACATTTAGAAAATTGTGAATTGCAAAAGTCTGGCGGTCAGTTATAAAATATATCAATGTTACAAATTTTGATATTGCGATGCTATTATACAAAGAATCTCATGGTCTTATAAGTTATATTCAAATGTATCGTACCCGTTGCCAAATGCTCTTCAAGGCACGTTTCTGGAAATCGGCAATAAAAAATCAATTCATATGCAGATTGTAGATGCTTTTACTTGGTGAATCTTCAGTCATCAGAATTGAGTTGGTTTAATGTCACTCAAACTTTCCCAATTTGTCATCGTAAATATTTCAAATATAAGCTGTGTTGTCTTGGTTTGTTACAATACAAATAAAAACCTACAACCCAGCTAAGCCCTCTCAGAACTGAGAAAAGTCCCGGAATCAGCCGCTGTTAGCCAGCGTTCTCTGGGCGTAGATTTTCCATTTTCATATTTTCTGCTTCTCTGGCAAATAATGTAGCCTATATTTCCTAAAGAGAAATAGTATATTTTGAAGACATTTATGTATTCAACATGACTGATTTATTTCAAAATGACAATCTTTTTTTAGCTGTCAGCACTGCTTTAATCTTCATTCTTTTACTTTAAATGCGTCTTTCAATCATCGTATATATAGATGCGGAACAAATTTTATTGACGTTTCGATTGCCGCCGTGGCAAACTTAGACGTGAAAAATGACATTTCAGGTTTAAAGTTTTGGAATTGCTTCTACTTTACACTTCGCAAAAGACTGCCGAAGCAGCTAAATCTTGAACCTTTAATACCGCAATATGCAAAAGTAACAAATTCCCAATACACATATGTATCTAATTATAGTAATAGGCCTAATTCAAGGCCAGAGTGATAAAATCAATGCCCTGAGGAACCATTTAAGCTACTTATTGATGTTCATATTCCATTGATTACATGTAAAATACACATCAAACAATAAACAATGTTGATTGAATTTGCTCTTTGTCAGAAATTCTCTGGCATGGGTGCGAAAGGCGATAAATTAATATTCGTCTTTATAGAGGCGGTACGACTAATTAGATGATTTGTTAAATCGATAGCAGAGAACAGTACACTTTAGACGCTCTACCCTTTCAGACACATGATATATAAAAACGGTTACTGCTTGTGACTGGTCATATACCATAAATGGTCCTTTGCTATCAGAAGGGCAATGGACGAGAACATAATTGCCACTTTCATTCAAGATGATAAGATACAAATGTCTATTGAAAATGTATCAATAACCCATGTTGATCAGGTATAATCGGAACAGACAAGAGCATAACTACTTTCAACTTGTCTAATAATATTGTATCCAGTTTTGAAGTCTTTTTTATATTTGTGTTTTATAAGTTATTCTGATTTTGTACAAAACAAAACTACTTCGGTGAGTTTCTTAGCACTATATTTTATGTCAATTACAATTGCTCTACGGTTATTGGACTGATTTTGTTGTTTACGTTGTTTCCAAGCCACGCTATTACTTAGCCATTCAAAATTTTTATAGTGATCGGTTGTCAAAAAAATTAGTTGTTTCTCAGTTAATAGTACAATTTGGAGAACGTGATCTGTCTCGCCTTAGATCAAAGAAGATTGGCTCTATTGCTGATTCAAGTATTTGTAACTGTAGTATTTTGTTTTTCCTTTCGTTTTGTGATTATCTTTAGTTGTCAGCTATTTTTTTTACTGTAGGCGTTAGTAATAAAAGAAACAAAGTATCTCCTTCTGTACATATTGTTTTAATGACTTTGAAATGAAAATTATGAACCTTTTAAAAATCAGCGACTTTTATTGAGATGCCTATACAAGACATGTAATTTTCAACGCCCTATGTATGGTCAATGGAAAAGAAAACATCAGATTTCAATGGACAGCATCGTGATATCATGATTTGCAACGTACACCTATCTAGCCGCCATGCTATAAATGTCACTCTTTCCAAGGGCAGGGGATAAAAAGCAGTCTATGCATATGTATTTATATATCTATGAGTAATTAATTCGCAAAAAAATTTAACAATTAGCTTTTAGAATACTGTAGCTCCTTCATTTGTTGAAGGAATCTTTAAGAGTAATTCGTTATCCTACATTATAAAAGTTTTTGTTACTAACTTATCAAGTATAAATTCATCATGAATCGTTTTGCTTGTTTCTAATAATCGCATTAGTGTAATATATTACGTGTCAGTAGTTACTGAGTTCAACAAGACAATTTGTGATTACAAGAGGGTTTACCCACGAAAACCTTACTGAATTCCATCAATATATTATGCTACATCGAAGCTAAACAATAAAATAATAGGTCAAACATACTTCATATTTTTTACTGGGGACACTAATTAAAATCTTGTCCGTTTGACTAAAAACCTTCGCAATCGCATTTGGTTTTTATTAATGGCCAGTAAAAAACATAGGATTAACCTGAGAGAAAAATATAAGATAAGTTCCAGAATTTATATTAGTCAAACTCTTATTCGAAATCATCTTAGTATTAGCGGACATTGTAAAAGAATAATGTGAACATTCGAGACATTTCTTTATAAGAGGAAGTGATGTGTTGAACTACCGGAAACTGGAATGTTGCGTAACTAAAGGGATATATAGAGTTATGCAGTATTTAGTAACTAATAACAAATCAGTGAAAGGTAAGATGATTTCATTTTAATGGTGCCTCCACCTACATCTGGCAAAATACGACATAAAAGTGCACATGTACAACCAACCGAAGAAACATTGTGTACATGATAGAAACCTATCTCCTGTTCTGGCAGAAAAAACTACCTCCTTAATAAACAAAATATTCAACCAATTCAAATCACAATCGATCAACATTTGTTTGGAAAGAGTTGATAGGAGATTAAGTACGTCCATGTAATCCAATGAAATGACGTGGCGGAGCGAAGTCAAGGCCGCCACCCACTCGATAGCATAGTGCTATTATCATGCAGCATTGATTTAGCCTTATGCCTACCATAAACCTGACTTAATCAATTTATAGTTGAGGTTAGGTGAAGCCGTGAAGCGTCTGAACTGAAAAATGTACATCTGCCCCTGTCAGCATCAGTCACATGAAACCTAGTTTTATAGTAGAAAATGTGATAATACCGATAAATTCCTAGTAGAAGTTAACCAATCAACTAGAATGATGTCAAACTATCAATTTCATTTGATCATCGTAAACCCGCAAAAATTGAAACAACTATAGAGCCAATGAGACTGTAATGACGTGCATACGATTGTTAGACGCAGCGGGAATAGCCTTGTCTAGGTGTAAAAATAGGCACCATATCAAACAGCATTTGTGAACCCTCTGCTCTTGTTTCGTTACGCGGCTCCTATCTGCATACTTTTTGTACCAGGCTGTATAAGCCTAAAAAAGCAGACCAGAATATGATAGTGTCATGTTTATATTGGTTATTCAAACTGCACCTCATATAAACAAATCTTAAATAATATCAGGTTGTATAATATAAAAAATATTGACACATCTGTAAAAATGACAATAAAGATATTTCAATGCCTTTGCCTTGAAACATAAACGTATGACCCAAAAAAAGATCTTAAGCCAAAACTGAAGCAAAAGGTATATACCTACATTCTTTATGATCAATTATGTACGACAATGCTCACCTTACAAGACATAATTGCAAGTGAGGATCACTTAATTTCGGCCGTCTCTAGCTGGAGGCGACTGACATAATGTTTATATCGCTAGATTATAGCTTAAGTCTTACTCTCATTCGCATCATTAACTGATAAGCTTATTTTCGTAAAATTGTCTTGCAAAACTCCTTGTAATTTCAACTACCTCTTAGTCTTTTTTGTTTAAGTAATATTTGTGAATTTTCCTCTAAAGCCTAGATTCTAATATACGTACGACTGTATATTTTTATTCGATTTACACAATTACATTATAAAAACTATCCTACAGTTTTCTAGATATAAATAAATAAATTAGAAAATTAACAACAATTAAGGTACAATTTTGGTAGCTTTTTGGTACTAATTTAGATTTAAAAAAGATTCATGAAAACTTTAGATAGTAATACCACAAACAATAATGAAGATACACAGATTCAATAGTACCAAATCTGCCAACTGGCTGTCAAATTTGAGATTTAATATTACAGAAATGTAAAAAAAGGAAGAAAACAAAATCTCTATTACGCACTAAATGAGATTTCCAAATTCCCTACATACGTAGATGGATAGGTAAATATGCATTTATAAGCAACTTAGCAACGGTCAGCGATTGCCACAACTCCAACAATAAAAAACATCAAAAATGTATTAAAAAGAATCAAAAACTATACTATAGTGATGCGGAATATGACTATTCTTATAGCCAAAATATCCAATGCCATAGATGATTCAATATTTCAACTGCTTGTTTTTGACTTTTCTGAAAAATGTACTATCAATTTTAACAGCCAGTTTGGCACAACAAACTTTTGTATGAATTTGAAAAATAATTATTTTAAAATATAAAGATCCGAATGAAATTTGGTGTTTATCAATCAATAACATTGCACTTACTATACCGAACTAGGTGGAAAACTCGTGGAACTATTGGAATGCGCCAGACTCAGCATTGATCCTGACAGGCTGGCGTCATCGTCGAAAATATCACGTGACATATCATTTAATGATATTTCTGCGATTGCCAAAGCACTGAAAAATACAATAATTAATTTAAGTAGTTTGTGATATATTAAGAAGTTGCTTATTATAACCGTTATAGATTGCTAAATGTATCACTCCAGCACCTCCAACTGCTATAGTCTATCAATAATTGGCTAATTACAAAATCAAACCTCCCAGTAATAATAAACAACAAAATATCCAGGTTTTGATTCTACTTTATGCTAAATATTCCTTGAGTAACTCTGAAACCTGAAAATGAACTTTACCGTACAGCATGTAGCCTTACAATTTTTGTCGTAGTTGTGCGGACATAATTTTTTTGATGAGAAACTTAAAATTACTTTTTTAATGGATGGAGTACCTCCATGGAAGTTTATTCTAGAATGAGCAGCGAAAACCTGTTCCAAGGTATGTGTTTTTTCTTTGGGGGTAGACGCCATGGACCCACCAACTCTCGTCAGTGGTGGCATGGAATGATAACAGAAGTTCTGGCTGACAGCCTTGGATACAGACTAGAATTATCTGAACGATTTAGGAATTTGTTCTCAATTTTCTGGTAGTGCTCGCTCCTCTTTGCTGTTATCGATGACCCATTTACAATGGCTTCTTTATGAATGAAACTGCGGTGATTTTCGCTGCTTGAATTTGTCCTCCATCACCCGTACCGTTGGCGATTTGCCGTAACTACTTCTTTGCAGCTCCGGTTAAAGAAATGTTTGCTTTTGGGAGGTCGCTTGTCAACGTGAGGAATACAAGCTTAGGCTTCCATACTTGATGTGAACACGCCTATTATTACTTGGCTATAGGCTCACGGGTCCCCGGACTTGGAACAGATATTCCAAAGAAAAGACTAGTATTAGTTCCCGAGATCAGCGCACTTTGCTGATTTGTAGTGCCAGACTCTGTGTGCTTTAAGTGTGTAGTTGGCCTAGGGAGGGCATTCTACAGTGTTGAAATGGTATTATGGTCTGATGTTCCTAGTGGAGCAAATATATCCAATGAATGGATGGCCAAATTTGTTGTGAGGTTGGCTTATGTACTGTCTTATGATTAATGCTAAGTCTTAACAACTTGCTGAAATCAACATATCTACACTGTCACTGAATCAATCAATGGTCAAATTTCTATGGCGTGATAGAATGGTGTATGAGAATATCAGCAAAATATGAAATAATATAGGTATACCTAAAAAACATCTGTTAGATGTTTCAGTGAACTACAGAACGGCGATAATACCAAATTGGATTTAACTTTTAGTTAAGGTCTCAGATGTATCATAATTCATAACTATTTGAAGGAACATGGTCCTGACAATAGCATTTTACATACCTAAATCCCAGCCTTACAGATTCTGCATCAAATTCTTGAAGTTCCCTCTCCTGCCTTTCGTGTAAAATTCTGATTCGCTCACCTCGCTCTTCAATGAATCGTTGATTTTCTGCATGCATCTGAAGTTACAAAATTGTCCAATAAATCACATACTGTAAACAAGACCTAGAGAGAAGTGTTTTTTAAGTTGTATTTATGTCCCAAAATATCACATAGAACATATGGAGTAAATGTACCAATTTTTTGGTTAACTGATGAGTGCTTGAATTCTAATTGAAAACCTGGTTGAAAAACAATAGATATACAACTGCAAATTTTTCAAATTTGTGATTTGTCTGTAGCTTAATATTAAAATGACCGAATTTTTTGATACACTAAACAAACAATAATTTTTTGATACACTAAAAAATACTTTTCGAGGATATGCAGAACCACTGTGACATTTTATTTATATTTTTAAAGCTTTGGCACCCTCGCGCCGGCGGCCTTTTGGACCCTTTGATACGTCACTATTTCGTCTGTGTGTTTGAGAAAAGCGACGAATACAGCCATTAAATAGTTACTGCAAAAGAATATTAATACTAACTAAGCTTAGAATTAGTAGGTGGAAACACCAACCTTTTGCTCTAACAGAGCTCGTCTGACTGAAACGCGTTCTTGCAGTTCGTTCTTTTCGCGTTCTCTTTGGGCCTGCGCCTGCATCTTATTCTTGCTTTGGTATGCAATCAGAATTTCCAGTTCGTATCTTAGACGTTCTTTCATCTGTTGGATTTGAAGCTGCAGAAGGAAAAAAGTTATTATTCTGGAAACTACTTTAATATGTCCAACTATACCTCTTGGCTTTCGTCTAATTTAATGCACTGCTTCTGCAACATTTCAGCTATACTCTGCTCATACTGATCGCCGAGTAATGCCAGTTTTCTTCTCTGTTCTTCCTTAAGCTTCTTGATTACAGCCTTTTGATTTTCCTTGGGAGTATTCAGAAGAATCTGTGCTTTCAAGGCTTTGTATTGCTTCGTCTGTACTTTACACGTCTCTCTGAACTGCTTGCGTACCATCATTTCCTTTTGCTGTAAAGAACAAATCTATGAAATGAAGTGGAAAAACAAATTAATGATTAAATATCATTACATTCTATTTAATTTAAAAAAATCAAAGATATCATTCTACAAATATTGTATGCCTCCGTGTTAACTGTAAATCTTAATGAATTCGCATTTTTTTATATTCACAATAAAAAATGTGAAAATTTTTGCTGTGGTGGAAACAACTTGGAGCTCCGAAATCTTTAAGTGTCTATGAATAATTCAGACACCTGACTGCTACCTAGTATTTTCCTTTATTTATATAATATATAAAAAAAAACTACCTTAAGTGACTTAGGTTGCTGTTTCAGTTCAAGCGCATGTTTCTTTCTCATCTCTCGTTCAGTACGCTTCATATACTCTGCTTGGTTAGCCAATTCAGTGTCATGTTGATTTTTAACCTAAAATAATAAAAATGTAAGTGATCAATTGAATGTTATTTGTATAGGTATGTGCAGTCTCTGTCATCATCCACCTTGTGCGGGAGTGCGAGAGAGAATGTGGTTATCCAATATGCATTTCACGCAAATGTGGTGGTGATGAAAAACGGTAATCGTATACACCAGCCGTATATGTTATAATAGAACAAACTAGTGAATGCCCTTTTTTTCCTGAATTTTTAATTCCCAAAAGTTTAGTGGTGAAAGTCCAGATAGATCATTCACTTGCTTAGAAGACTGAAATGCACCGACTGACTTATAAGAATGTTAGAAATATGAACATATATCAAAATGGCAAAAATGATTCGCACGCACACTGTTTTTGAACACATTGATTGACTATTGTGTAAAATGGTTTGCAGACTATTCAAAAAAGTTTTGTTACACTATATTTTAATTATCATTTTATGACAGCATGTATATATTCTATGTTGATTTTGTGCTGTTGTTTCGTTATTTAAAACACTTATTGTAAACTAAACTTTATTATAAGTTATATTTGATGGAAAAAAAAACAAATCTCCATTTAATCAACAGACTAATACCGAAAGTGCTACAGTCTATATTCTTTCTTCTCAGCTACAACAAAGTAAATGTATTTTGAGATGCGAATTCAACGCCAGCAAACTAAATCCTGATCATATTAATTTTAGATTCGGACATTGTAAGGCATTTTTTATTAATCAGAATGTTTTTTATGTTCGTCAAATAAATTATTACCATTTGCACCAAAAACACTTTTTTACGTCGTAAAATTTACGTTGGTTCATATTAACGTGCGATTTAATATGGTAAGTATTCTAGGGTTACATTGCGTTGAAAGTCAATAAACAAAACAGGAACATAAAGATATGAGCAATGTGTCGAAGACACAAACATCAATTTTCGCAGAGCCAATGCGCTGTGTATTGCTTTTGGTATAACTGAAATACACCGCGATACTGCGCGGTTCTGGGAAGCAAAGATTGGAATTATTTTTCCATATATTGTTACCTCACAAGTTCGCCTTAGTTCTTTTTACTTTGGTTTATCTGAAATGAAACGTGCTTACGTGATATTGAACTCGTTAGCATTTCCATGATGAAGTGGTTTTTCAGCACATTCACCACCCATGCTATTATTACTAATCTCACCAGTCAAGGTAAAAAGACTTATACAATGACTGGTACAGTGAAACATACACCCATACAAACAAATCATGTCCCACCTGTTCTTCTCTCAACTGATGCACCGCCTTCTGCTGTTTGTACTCCAGCTCCTGCGTCTTTTCGTGATGCCGCAACAGCATTGCATGCGCCTGCTCCAGCTGATGCTGCCGTTTGTTCAGTTCCTGTCTGAGCAGATCCTGTTCCAGCTGGTGGTACGCGATCAGCTTTTTTCTGCGGAACTTCCGGACCTCTAGATCTAGATATTCCTTTTGACCGCGCAACAGCCGCTGTTCCTCCTGGGCGTCCACTAGTTTCAGGTTGTCCTTATGAGTCCTGAAATGAAGGAACTTGCAAGTGAACTGACAAATTCATATATCGGCAGAAAAGTCACCGTCGTATTCAGCATAAATGCTTTTTAATAGATATTACTTAATCTGCAAAGCGCACCTAGGGTTTGAACAAAACTACAAAAAAATGAATTCCACCTTCATGACAAGATGTGTTTTCGACATAAGATATGAAAATCTTGAAATCCACTCACTGCAATGTAGCATCGCGCTGTCTTTTTGGTGTCGAATCATCTTGCGAGAGTTCCCGTTTCCATCTCTCTTTATTCGCCTTATACTCCTTTTTCCTATGAGCATCAAAGGCTTTTTTATCCAAATCCTGCTTACTCGTAATATCCTTTATCAATTTCTTTTCTGCAGCCTGGTGTTGTTTCTGTTTTCGCTCCAGTTCTTGTAGATGCTTAATCTAGAAATTGCAAATACTAGATTTATAGATTGTTCGTGCATTTGCTCATACAATTATTTAAAAAAATTAAGAAAAACATATACTTAAAATTCAATAGTTTTCACTGAACTTATAAATCACCATAAAATAGTAAATATTCATTCACAAATTTCATGAAATGTTCCAATTTCATCAAATTTCGGTAAAATGCAATTCCAGGTTTAATATAGAAGTTGACCTCTTTGGTTTTTCAGCAGCCAACAACCTAATATTTATATAACTTTTCTAGCCAAGTTGACAAACACGACTTGTCATTACATGTATATCTTCAAAGATACTATTACACATACACCGAACCATGTTACTTCCAAACTCTATTTAGTATTTATTTAGAGTATTTCAGAAATTCCAAGGGGTAATGAAATCATCGAACTGCCGCTATAGAGGATCTAGCAGCTGCGATTCTGTTCTGAAGTTATCAGTCGCATTTCGTTCAAAAGTTGTGATAATGTCTATGGAATTTCAAAATTTTGAAAAATAAGAAATCAAGCATTCATAAATAATGCTTGCATGAAACATATATATGACAGAAAAAGTATGCAACTGTATTATCCAGCCAAACTGGACTCATTGAGAATTTGTTCCATTCATTAAAGATCGTATTTATTCATTGCTAATTTTTTTACAAAAACACATATGAGTGCATTCCACTATAGTTTGCATTGGAAAAATTAATGTTGCTATTTGTTCCAGTATAATCAATCAGAACTGGGTAGAATAGTGAGTAGACAAAAAACATAATTTCCTTACTTGTAATCGCTCAAGTTCTTTACTGAAGTTCTGCAGCAACATTTCATACTCCTTATCTAACTGATTCTTATGACTTTCCATTTCCATCTTACACCTATCTTCGAGTTTGAGCAAAGCATTTTGATGCTCCCTTCGCATACGTTTGTAACCCGACATCTGTTCGTGCATTTCCTCCTGAAAAATATTGTTTTAACCCTTGGCCATGTCGACATAAACTTTGAAAGGGATGTATTGATCACCAATATGCTTGTGCAGCCATATTGATCCAAAATCAGATAATGAAGTGATCTTTACATATATGTCAACTTCAGCCATATTTACCTGCATATGTTCTTTCTGCTGCTTGGTAACAATACTGGTAGTCCTTATAGTAGCAAAATTATTTGTTCCATGGTCTGAAATAGCAGCTGCAGCTGCATGATTGATTTGTCTATGACGCCTAACTGAGCCGTCTTCTCCTCCTAAAAAAAATTATAATCAAAAGACAACTTTATTCAAATTTAAGGTAAAATTCGAAAGGTGTAAAGTAATTAGGCTATCAATATTTTGATATATATTCCCGATACAACAGGTTTATCATTTTTAGGATAATTTTTTTTAAACAAAGGAAAATTTTCATTACAAACTACCAGACTGTTCCTAAATGATAAATTTTACAGTAGTAGAAAAATTTCTTCACAATAACTGGCTACATCCAAACAAATTAAAAACGTTTTGATAGTGAGGTCTTGATGAGTGACTGTTAAATGCATACGTACAACTAGACTAACAATAAATTCAGATAATGAATGTGTATTAGATGATACCTAATTATATACGACTAAATGAACAGAATGCCAAAAAACTGCTGTATTTTAAGCACCACTACAAAATTCACTTTAAAATTATTTCAAAAGCTTGGAGTGAAAGAAGCTTCTCTTGCTTATTCTGAAATACTGTCCAAGAAATATGCAGCCTCAATTTAAAGATTTGTAGATTATGATGCAGATGCCTTCAAAATTAAGTGGTAATTACTTAAAATGAATTACACTCATGCAATTTGTAAAACATATTTGGAAATGAACTTACCTGCTGGTAAACTATTGGTACTACTAGACTGACTACTGGCTGATACTCCAACAGAATGTACACTGTGTTCTGAAGTGACAGAATTGCTTTTAGAACTATCTCCTCCTGTATGCTCATCAGGAATATCATCCATATCTGAAAATAAAACATGAATCAGAAAAATAACACAGGATTGTAGTTAGGAAATGCATTATACTGTGATCTTTAAATTAGATATTTTTTTCGCTTTATGTAAATATTCAACCAGTATTATTGATGTTGCACTGAAGCACTCAAAATTACAGATTCAAATATATAGGTCTATACCTCCGTATTTCCCCCATGAATTGTTTTAATATATATACATTGAGAACCTATCAAATAGACTTACCCTATAGATTTATAATAAATTGTATCTAATACCGATATAACTGCGCCAAAAGGCACACATAGATATCAATATCAATTTCCATGTAAAATATTCCAAATAGTTGTTTACCAGAAATTCAATACATGTTTTAAATAATAAGCCGTGTCAGATTGAAACATTGCTGACAATAGAAGACCAAAATAAAGACTACTTTTTTCATCATAGCCTGTTAAGAATTCATGAAGCAATACTTCACGTTTGCCTTACCTATATTACTTTCAGTTTCACAATTTTCTATCATAAGAATCTTCTTCATTTTTCTATAGTTCAAATTATCAAGATCCCTAACTGCAGCCTTGGTCCGTTGTATTAAGTCTATGAGAACGTTCGGTGATCGCGTCCTTGTCACGAACTGGTGTGTCAGCAGTTTAGAAGACGTGGGACGTTGAACTGGAGATTTCTACAGAACAGGAATGAAGTCAAAATAGCAACAGAAATTCCTAATTATTTATAGCGTGAAAATGTATGTAGTTTGATTTTCCTGTACAAGAGACATGCGAAAATGCTGATGCACCAGTCGTAGTGGAACCTAGTTTCTACCCTATTGTTAGATATATGTGTTTAAAAAAACACTAGAATGCAATGTAATCAAGTATACTGTTTTTATGGACTGAAGTATTAATAGCTATGATAATGTAATTGTTAGGCGTTAAATTCACAGAGTTCAAATCAACTTCTAATCCAGGGCTGGAAATATATTCATCTCACATAATAATAACTATTTGCGCTCTTTTTATTAAACACCTACGTATCAAGATGCATAGCACTGTCATATTTTGGCAAAGAAAGTAATTTTACAAGCATCCAAAATTTGAATCAATTATAAGCGTAATATTAATTCATTGCAATATACGTAAATAGTAAGAGTTGCAATCATTTATTTATCATAATTATACAAATTGTCACCTTAATATAAAGTTGAATACCTAAGGAACGATTATGGAAGCCGTTTCAACTGGAAGTTCTAAAATTAATCAAGCTCATCCACTTCAATGGTAACTCACCTGTAAACAAGTTTCTACGAAGTGTTTGAAAATATCCGACCAGTCGTGGGACGATAGAGTAGGAGACTCATTTTGAGCAATGTGATATAATGCAGACATAGCGTTCATATTAAAATACGGCGGTTTACGCTCTGCTAATTCTATACAAGTTATACCTAAGGACCATACATCTACTTTTCCATCATACTGTCCTTCATCCATAGCTAAGATAACCTACAAAAAAGCGATAATAGATATAATTAATTAGTGATTGCGTAACGACAAAAAATCACAGCTACTTAGTTCTACTGAATCAACGGCTGGCTACGTGATTATTTTTAGACGAGAAACAGCTGTATGAAACAAAAAAGATTTGTAGAAATTTGTGATCCTTCTTAGTAACTTGTTTCTTGACATTTTAGATCCTCAATGCTAATTTCATACACGTCCCATTACCAGGTTGTCAAACTTTTACTCTTCTAGGCTTCCCAAGCACTACTTTAGGATTACTAAAATACCCATGAACATGAACTGCAGTCAAAATTTAAGTATAGGCGCACTAAGTAAATAGTCAAATGTATATTTATGCATTTTAATAGGGAGAGCAATAAACGGATTCATCAGAACTAATTTCATTGGTGGTGAGCTCATCGCAGATATTAAAAAAAATTCTCAATTAACCCCAAACACAATCAGAAAATACAAGGAAAAAATAGGTGGAATTTTATATATTTACTCATCATTTATTCCCCTCTGTTGAATAATCTAAATTTCTTCGAACTGGCTTGAAGAGCATGTGTCTAACATGAAGGAATTCATTGTCTGAAAGTCCTCAAATTTATAAGTCGAACCTCTACGAACAATAGATTCATTGTATACAAATTTAAAATGTCAAAGGTGCCCAGTGTTGCAAAGAAAACATAGTGCAAAAAGTTTTGTATTTTTCCATCAAAGGATTTCTGGTTTTTTATTGATTTTTATATTGTATGCAGACACTAATAAAACATATTGATATTTTCTTACCTCTGGAGCCATCCAATAAGGTGTTCCAACAAATGAGTTTGCTGGACATTTAATAGAAGCACTACCAAAGTCGGCCAACTTTACAGTACCATTTTCAGTTAATAAAATATTTCCTGCTTTCACATCTCTGAAAAGGAAATAAATTTTTTGACTATAATATGTATAACCAGTGTGCTTTTTCTTGATGACATCCTTTAGTAAATTAACAAAATTCTTACTAAAATAAATATTATTTTAAATGAACTCCCTAGTTTTGAATGAGATTCAATGAACGCCGAGCAAATATCGTTTTTCTATCATCAAAAAATTATTACTATATTAGCACCTCACTAGGCAATCGTTTTTGCATATTTGTAATATGGATCTATGCTTTCAATTAATTTGTATGATGTGGCTAGTGCTTGGTGTATAACTTTTGCGGCAGACTTATGTCTGGCTGAATATTCAGTTACTGCTAGAGCTTTGCATGCATCTCTAATATGTTAATGTTTTCATCTGTTCTTGAAGCTTGTGGATTTTAGGTTCGGGTCACAAGGTCATGGAAAGCAAGCAGAAAACACTGTTTCTGGAAAAAGGTGGCCATCCTGCAGCCAGGCGTATGACAGTTTTTAAGTTAATGTCTTTTGTAACATGGCATTGATGTTTTCCATGAAGTGCTTTCTATGGCCAAAGGTCTAATTCTTTTGTAGTGATAGTGCATGGTTGTATGTGTCTGCTGAGTGACTTGCACGTGAGAGGGAAAGGGATATATAACTCTGGTCTGCTTTCACTATTGCTTTCTATAAGTTGGTTTGCTTGCTTTGAAAGAAATGTCTGAGTGTTTTTTTTTTGTTTTGTCCAAGATTTCACTTCACTATTACTAATTATGTTAGGTGTGTCAGCACAGCTAAACTATGCCAAAGTAATAAAGCCATTTATTATTATCATGAGCCCTACTATTATTCACTTAATTTTACTACACTGAACATATTGAGTGGATATGATAAGACAAAAATTAAAGTCAGGGGTCTCCAATAGATCATGTGATCATACCTTCTTTGAAAATTACATGTTTTTGACCTTTGTATCTTTTCTGTGCATTATATCCTCCATAGCATAAAATTTTTTTTCAGTCCGTTTTGCAATTCCAATCGACCAGTAAGAGTGAGATGAATAATTTCCAATTTAATAAGTAAGGATGTTGGATAAAAAATTACACTCACCTATGTATTCTTCCATACTCATGTAGATAACTCAGCCCATGTAAAACTCCATCACATATGGCAGAAATTTCATCTTCTTTAAGGGGACGCTTGTGAACTTCTATAATGTCTGAAGCAGATCCTAAGCAGTATTCCATCACAAGCCATGCTGTATTATCACGTAGGTAACATCCCTTGTATTCAATTGTGTTAGGATGCTTCAACTGTTTTAAAAATCTGGAAAACACAAATTACAGTTTTTCATTAATGATACTGCTAATTATCTTGTATTGTTAGATTCCATCAGATGGGGAATACAGCAAGCATAGTAAGAAGTAGTATTTTTTATTGAAAACAAAGTGATGAATAGAAATGAACATTATTGTGTGACTACTTCCATCCACCTCAAAATTATTAAATTGGTAAGTAATAAATCAATCCAAATAAATAATCTTGTCACAGGCTTAAATATAAATGAAATAAAATACAATATCTTTACCATTTGTATTTGATCCAAAAAATCTTAATGACCTCATATGAAAAAATAAATTTATAACTTCCAGAATAGTCATTGTTTCTGAAAACACTCAACTTGAAACGCGTTTAATATCAGCAAAAATTAAAGAGTGATATAAATCAGCATTAATATATAATAACTACTGTCGAAATACGCATTCATATAATCAATTTTATTTGTGATATCATTATTTATCAAACAAAAAAGGGTTTTATTGGTGTGTAATTAAATAACATCTAAAAATGAAGAATTCTGAAAAACATACAATAAGTAAGTTTTGTAATATTTTATAGTAAATGTGTGGCTTTTTGGAACACTTTTACACCATTACAATGTTTTTTAGTGATGCATAATGTTAAAGCATTAAAAATCTACTTATCACAGTTTTAATATATTTATCTTCAAGTCCATTCATCATGTATTTACTATATAAATAGTTTAAATGTATACCTACCTAATTTCTTTCAATATATCCTGCCACTTCTCCAAGCTCTGCTTGCCTAGATAGCTCATTTTCTTGATGGCAACAATCTCCTTGGTGAGGAGGCATCTTGCATAGTAGACCGCGCCAAAGCTTCCATGGCCAATTTCTCGCAAATCCTCGAATATCTTCTCTGGGTCGTGCTTGTAGAAGAGGTCTGCTATTTCAGGGTCCCGCAGACTGCCTGGCCTTGGCACTGGAGCCATGTCTGCAGCACAACTGGCTGCAGACCGTACACCTAGGTCGCCTATTGGTGATGTGTATGCCCTGGATAGGGCAAGCTATGTTGGCTGCATCTTAGCTGAAACAATACATATTTGTATATTTCATTGCTTGGTTTGTGATTTTTTTCTTATATTCATGATTGAAGCATCAGTACATATAATGTACAAAAGAAATACCTACTAAAATTATATTATAAAGCGACAATTGGATTGGGGTAAAACTTTATACTGATAAACCCAATAATATGCTGTCTACTGACTTGCTCCTATGTTTTCATGAGTTAAAATATACGCTCATTAGAATTTTTTAAGTCTTTCATTCAAGGTAAAAAAGACTTCATAATATATCACATAAATGTATGTTAATGTTAAAAAAATATGTATCACACAGTTCATTTCACCAACTTAGATTTTATAGATGTAGACATTAAAAACTTATTAAGGACACAATAGGGAGGTTTCACACCACAAAAGCAAAAATGGGTTGATGGTATGATAGAACATAGGAATGACATGTTAATCTGCAAAAAAATTAATGTCACATCGATCACTGTGTCAACATGAATTTTTAAAATAATTTCATTAAAATTCTTGGGGGGATCGTCAACAAAGGGTTTCGGATTTGAAAACCCAAACCAAATCTATATTTCGAAAACTGATACCATCGCCAAAAAATTAGAAGAAATCGAAGAAACGTGTTGTCTGCATTTAGTTGATAACGTTATTTATGAGATAGTGCATTGGTGGCGAGTCATTATAAAATGCAGATAAAAAAATTTCATGATTAACACACATTTTCACAAATAAAACTCATTTTCATCAACGATGATTTGAATATAAATCAAAACATGTCACTGAAAGAAAAATAGTTTTATTTGTGTGTTAATTACACAATCTTTTGATCTGCATGATGGAAGAGTTTCACCAAGTATGAGCATCTACAATATACATCATTAGAAAATAATAAACATAACTTCTGAGATCTTCCAGCATTTGAAATTTTTGCTGGCGACTAGCTCAAACTACATGTTTGGACAACATTACTGATGATTTGGCTGCATAGGCCACCTTTGTAAAAATTCCTTAAATGGAAAATTGAATTCTAAAATTAAAATGATTGTTAATTAAATTTTCAGTAAAGGTATTGAATTTGAGGTAGTGCTTCAAAATGGTTGATACAATTATTTGGTGTAGTCTGTATTGGAGAAACTGCTGAGGTCATCCAAGGAAGCAGCATAGGGCTCTCAAAAATGGTTTTGAGATTTTTTTTTAACATTTAAGTTCTCTTCAGCATTTGAGAAGAACATGAGAACATCATGGCCACAAAGTGGTATAATCATAGCAAGTCTTCTAGGAGAACAATTCTGGGCTCTAAGTTTCGAGGCAATGTATTTCACAAACCTGCATTGATCCTCTTCCAACCTATAAATGTGACATGTGTACATCAATATTTATGTAATTAAAAAAATTATGAGAACTTCAAATCTTTAATTTAATGTTTGTTTCATTCAACTTTCAAAATAGTACAGAATACATTTGGTTAGATTATAGGTTTAATTCCTTTATTTCAATTACTATAATGTTTTTTGCGAATAAACAGCTTTTCTTTAATGCAAATATATATTTTCAATATCATAGAACTTTGAAAAACATTACCTCTATCTTCAAGGAAGTATCTACTGTATAGAAAAATACACACGTGTAATGCATGAAGAAACCATACTATATAATATATTTGGGTATATGATTCATTATAATGCAAAATGGTTTTGTGTAATAACTTTGCTCTATAGCGGCCTTATTTGTAGATGAACATGAAAACTATTATAAAATTGATATCTGTAGAGAGATGAATTGACAGCTTGATTAATGAATAAACTCAAATAAGAAAATATTGACTGAGTTGAAGAGTATAATTTTTATCACTAATAATTCTGGATAGTGCTTTCAAATGAAATGCCCTTTGATGAATGAAAGCTATCACACTCTTTACAGGTCAACATTTTTGACCTTTAGAAAAATTAATTAATATAAATGTGTAGGTATAAAATTCCAATAATGTTTAAAAGTAAAACAATGTAATATAGTTTTTTATAACCACACCTCGAGATATTTTTCTTGTGGGAAACTGATTGCAAATTGGGATCCCTGCATCAACTGCAAAAACATACTGATTTAGGAGTAAGATTTCTAAACGAGGGACCGCGAAAGGTACATTTGTAAAAAATATCATCATAAGAGTAGTCTGTTGGAGTTTTCCCATATAGGTAATACAAAATACTTCTATACAAGTATCACAAAACGAGGTATCACAGCTTATATATGTGATCACTACAAAATGTTGATCAATCGATTAGTGATTCAGAAAATTGGATGTAAGAGCAATTTATTGTACCTCATTACAAAAGATTGTTAGTAAAAAACCAAAGGAAAAACTTACGAATTACTGCCTGTTAGAATAAAATGGCCGCCGATTTTTAATTCCCTTGTATCACTTTTGTTGTCCTTTCATCAGGTAAAGCACATTTTCAAAGCACAGTTCATTTATATTGGCATTTACTAGCTAACTGTATTAACAATTACATTAATTGTGCTGGGTTTATGAATTTACAACAAAATTATTAGAAAAAACGGCAATGATGGGGATCTGTCACAAATGATAATATACTGTTAACCTCAAATTTGTATTACTCAGTCGATAATTTGCACTTCTTATGAATTTACACATCACGAGCGTTAACAGGATTATCAATAAAAATTATAACAGTTGTAAAATATAGTAGATCAAGAAAAAAGGGGGATAATTAATAGATTACGAACCCCACCCCGAAAACTTGGTTTTACTTCCATTGTTATGAAAAGTCGGTAATAGATATTTTATGACAGTGACATTTAAATGATCTCAGCCCCCCTTGAAAACAAGGAATGTGAATGTCCCGAACTAAGCGACAAAAAATTAGGCAACGGCTCCTTAGCAGTGTTTATTTTGCACAATTCTATAAAATGCTATGTTAAATATAATTCGGTGTATGAATACAAGTACTCGGATCGGATCCAAAAAATTTTCAACATGTTCACTTAGTGAGCTCGGGACGTAGCGAAAGTTTCGCCATCTAGTAATCAATTCTTTAACCTTTGAGCCTGCTAACCGCTCAGCAGTGGCGTATCAGAAAACATTTTGAATATTGCTATGTGCGGAAAAACTGTCCAATGCACATGGATAAATTCATTTTTACAACGCATGTCATCCTCAAATGGCAACGTTTGTAAAACAGTCACAATTGAGGTGTATTCACAGTCACAACCACGCAGTATTTCAATTGAAAACTCCCAGAACATTATTATTAACCTCATTTTAACCTATTATTATAAACTTTCATGTCTACACAACATTACTAATAAAATAAATTGTCATATTCAAGGTCCTGCTGCTTAAGCACTATGCTCATTTGTGCTAAAGACGAGATCAAAGAGGTAGTAGTATTTGGCCAAGTTATCAAAATAAGTAATATCCCATTGCACATGAGTGGAGTCGTAGGTGGCAGCAGTAAATAAAAAATAATTCATTTTATAATTATTTATTTTATAATTTATAGTCATTTTGCATTAATTCACAAAATATGACTAATTTTATATAAAAATATTTACATATTTGCTTAGAGTTATAAAAAGACACTAACAAATTAATATATGATGTTGACTTAAACATCTATTTGTATATATGAGAAAAGCAGTATCAATTTGAATTTAACTTTGAATGTTCATAAAAGATATAATTTTTTAATGAATGATCACAGCTGTTGGTTCAATTAGCTTATCATATTTCAAGTCAGCCCGACAGAATTCGCAAACAATCATCAATATTTATCAGCAATTATTAGCAGCAAATCCAAGAACTAAAATTATTTCGTTTGGAGTACAGACATTATTTCTTACACATAAACATTCATTTGAAAACACAAATTTAGTTTGGATGCGCGTCTGGATGCCTTTCCAAAATCATCGCGACTCCCTAGAAAAGACAGAGAAGTTAATAGTTACGTCTTTATACAATGAACAATACATATACAAAGTAAATCTTACAGCTTATGAAATTTTAACTAATGGACAACAGGAAGTTTGACTGCTTATTTGAATTATAGGATTTCTCATGTCCAACAGTGGTCAACACAACTTTAACGTCCACATTATTGTTGTAGAATCAATAACTGTTCCTCCAAATTGTACATAGGATTATGATGCATTTATGGTTGGATTGCAGTATTAATTCTACGATTCTTGTTTGCGCCGTTGGATGTGTTCTAAACAAAAATTTTCAAATAACCTAACAACCACTTCACCTCTGGGTTAAGATTAGGTGATAAGGTGATCTTGGCGGTCAAGCAGCTCAGAGAAGAACGAAAGGGTTATAGAAACGTGTTATTTACCTGTCCACCAGCCGCGCACGCAGCAATCAATCCAAATTGTCCGTCCTCCCTGACCAATCGGTTCGCGGTGTGCATAGCCAGACGGACTCCAGTCGCGGCAAACGGATGCCCCAGAGACAAAGATCCGCCCCAGTTGTTGAACTTGTTAATGTCGGGAGCACCGATTTTTTCCTGCCTGTTCATGTAACGTTGTGCAAACGTTGTGCTTTCCATCGCCTTGAAATTCGCGATGATTTGGCCCTACGAGAAATGATACACATGAGTGTTGTAAATGGAACTGATATTGGAAGGAATGAGAATAAATGAAAGTTTTCGGGACTTCATCCTGAAACTATTCACTAATCGCATTATATTTATGGATTTAGTTCTGTCCTGTCTCCGGTTATATCGCAAATAGTCAAAATCATTGCTTTTTTTAATGAGATGCTTAATTATCCCTGGCTCTCATATAAGCTGAAAAAATTCATGTAAATTGTCGAAATAACTAGAAACAGAAAATTTGAAATATAATGTAACTGTGCAACGTGAACGCACCATGAGGATTTTTATGAATTATATTTATCAAACTTTTGAACAGAAAAAAATCAATGCCCATCTTGATGATAATTCAAGCATATCTTGATGAATGCTTTTTTATGTTTGGCGTGAACATATTCTATTTACTTACTGCAAATGCTTCATGGAATTCCCACACATCAATATCCTTGGGTGTCAGTCCAGCTTTGCTTAGAATAAGAGGTGTACCATAAGCAGGTCCTAACAATAATTGATCAATAGGATCCTGAGATACATAAGTAAAATGTCTCAAATAAGCTTTGGGTTTGTAGCCCAACTGCTTCGCTTTTTCCTCTGTTGTGACAATACATGCAGAAGCACCATCAGTCTGAAAAATAGTTCATTGATATTCAAGCAGTGGCATGGTTGATTAAGCAGATTTGGTATAGGACTGTTATTGTGGCAAAAACATGTATCGGTTGTATATGTTACATAACTCAAGAATGCATAGACTTTTAAAAGTGAAGAGTTGAAGATTGAACCTTATAATAGGTTACGCAAAAGTGGTGGGCATTGATGAGGAAGAGAACCGAGTTGGGCTCAGATCATTCATACTAAATAGCTAAATTTAGTTTATTTAGAATCATTAAACTGTCACAGAAGTAGAAACTGAATATCCAATGGAGCATGTTGACAAATAAGTAGTCTAGTCTAGTATCCAATTTTTGATATCCATTTAGGAAGTCAGTCAATTTTATAATTGGTTTTTATATTGTATTTTTGTATAAATTCAACATCTATATCTAACAAAATAAATATTTCTCTTCTGGAAACATCAAGACCTCTATTAAGAATTCCTATAATAAAACTAGTTTTTTATAAATGATGCTTACAAAAAATTGAATTAGATTTCAAAAAATTACCGCGAAAGTTTTTGATTTAAAAGCTAAGCAGGTTACTTACTACACTTCTACATCATATCCCTCTCCAAATTTGATCAAAATTGGTAGAGTGCTTATTGAGACAAAAAGCGCAAATAGATAAACGGCAGATCGACGGAAATGTATTTTCAATATGTGTAAATTGACTGATTTTCGATTCTACTTACTAGGAATGAAGAGTTTGCTGCCGTCACAGTACCGTGAGGTTTTATAAATGCGGGTTTTAATGTAGCCATTTTTTCAATAGGCGAGACTCGGATGCCGTTATCATGCGTAATTGGTTTGGCTGATCCCGGCAGTTGCACCGGAATTAAGTCGGTCAAATAACCTTTATCTTGAGCCTGTTTGGCCAATGTGTGCGACCTGACAGCAAATTCGTCTTGCTCCCTCCTTGTTGCGCCAAACGCTGCTGCCAACCTATATAAGAAGTGACATTAATTTTTACATTTTTAACAGTTCAAATGTTTCATAATTCTCTATCAAATGAAGAATTTCGATAATTATTTTGCCAAAATATTGTATTTCCATGCAATGAGTCATAATTGCACCATCATTTATGAATGTCCTTTGTATTTATGGTATTTCTGTGATATATAATTATGGTGTAATCACAAAGTAGGTGGTACACCTTAAGTTCTTATATATTATAAGAAATTAACCTAGTAGCAAAATTTAAATGGAGTCTAGTTACTTGAATAATAAAATTTTACTGTATCTACCATTTGCTCCAGTTTTACAGCTAATTTTATCATCGCACCATAGAGCAACTGTTACTGATAAACAATAATACCTGCAGATATTCCGAGATTGTGCCCTTCCACGAATACATAATGAGAAGGACGAATTAATAGAAAACATTATTTCATAAAGGATTTTTTTAAAATTATAACACATCACCACTCGTCAGTGATGTTAGATGTAATAAAACGTCTTACCTATCAGCCGAGTGTCCCATAGTTTCTCCAGAAGAAAACTCAGCAACAGCAGGCAACTCTGGAATGAAATAATCAGGCCTGATGGAAGCCAAGAGAGAGAGCTTTTGTCCTACAGTTTTAGCTTTATTGGCCCGCAACATTAGGCTACGCATCTTACGGCTGTGCCTTATTGGAATGTCAGACATAAATTCTACACCTCCACATACAATCATATCATACACTCCACTGTTGATCAGCCCAATTGCTGCAAAGAAAAAATAGTAATTAGGAAATCAAATGTAAAGCGTGGTTTGACCATAGTAGTTAAATAGTGGAGTAGCAGGAATTAGAAAAACTACAACCAATTTATAACTAATATTAATATTTAAATACTTCAAGTAAGGTATTCCAATCATGAACATAATATATTTGTTGAATATAGCACCGCAAAATTACTTAATCTGTATGTATGTTTCACGCCTCCTCTACTACTGTGTAGGGAGCCAGAAATCGCATGTAGAGTATGGCTGTGGCTAACATACCAGTTATGGAGCTGACATTAACAGCAATCATCCTCAAATTCAGAAAATTAAATCGGGGAAGGTATAATTAACATTTTGACAGACAGATCTAAGAAAACTGCTCCGAAATATACTGCTGCCTCAGTTATCAATTTTTTAGCTTCTTCAACATAACTCAAGGTCGAGACAAGTTGTTCCAGCTATACCCACTCTTCTGTAGCCAATTTAGTTCCTGTTCTATATTCCACATGAGACTCAAAAGCTTGAACTGCGAATCGCAGCCATTGCAGGTTAGAATCCTTTTTTATAGATAGCCTCACGCGAAGGCAGAAAGTCTATCGCGCTTCATAAGCACTGCGAGAGAATAAATGTATTTTCACATTTACCTGAAAACGCTGTATATTGTAACTTGTAACTATCAGGGAACAAAGTCCCCGGTAGTTCATACCACAACGCCGAGGTTCTTCAAAAGAACAACTTTGGGAAGAGGCTCGATTGATGCTTTGTAATCTCGACATGTTGAGGATGTACCAGTTGCACTCCTCTAGTCTTTGCTGTACTGGCGACACTTGCTGTTATTATGGGAAACAACTCGGTTAAACAACTGCCATGATAATATCTATAAAATGAACACAAATCAGCAACTTTGATGTTCTAGGGTCACCAGTTTCATTTCGGGTCCGTTTTGTAGACACTCAGTATCGGTATCGGAATCGGTACATTCCTAGTTTAGTACCTGTTTGTTTAAGTTCCTAATAAAGACTTATTTAAGGTGTGGCCACTTGGTGGATAAATAAAAATGTTCATATAAATTTACTTACCGGAGGTTATGGCAACATTTGATGAAATGCAAGCCATCGTCACAGTATGAGAGGGTGTCTTGTCACTATAACCAGCTGCAAGTGAAGCCTCTCGAGCAATGTTTGAGGTTTTAACTTCTTGTATGACAGTTCCATAGGTAACATAATCGATCATCTCTTTGGGGATACCAGTCTTTTTCAGAATACCACTACAATAATTTAATAATGAAACTTGAAATCTGTTCATATCACTTGAAGTACATCATAGTTAAAAATATTGATCAATATGGGTAAAATCACAGAAACTTGTAAAACAACTTATTAAAGGTTTCAAAAACATCGAGAAAAACACAAAGAGATTTTCAAAGAAGTGTTCACTACATTCAAATATAATCAAAAACATAATGACATTAAAATTTTTTACAATTGGTTCACTGCTAGCAGTTATCAAAATTTTGCAATAAGAATTAATATCCACAAATCATCAACTGCCACCACTACACTGAGATAATTTCTGAATGAAGGTAATCAGTTTATTTTGGTGATTTCTTAGTACCATGAAAACATTTTTTAAAAATTAAGCAGCATGACCTATATTATAATTCCACAACATATTGCGTCTTGAATTTCTACACACTTAGGGCTAAAACATTAAAGAATGATAGAAATGATTAACAGAGATTTTCCTTTTTTAGACATGAAAAATTCAAATAATATATTCTCAAATATTATAATTAACACATAAAACAGTGAATCCTTTTATCTGGCCAGTATCTACCTAAAAGTATATACATCTCATATCTGCAACTTAAATTATTTTTCATCTATAAAAATTAATGAAACAAAAAGTTACCTTAAAGCAAATTTAGCTAAATCATGAGGCATCAGCTTGGAGTAGTCAGTACCTGACATTAAAAATGGGGTTCTCACACCATCTAACAGAACAATATTTCTTCCAACTTTTGGTGCAAGAGTCTTCTTCTGATTGATTTGGCCTCCAACGGAGAAAAGCCTCAAGACACCTTCAAATATTACATAAATTTAGTTGAACTTTGTCCTGTTGAAGGAATTCAACTATTCACATAATACTTACTCAATTGTTGCTGAGCTTTTCCTAATGCATAAGCACTTTTCACAAGGTTTCTTGCACTATACAAGGCCATTGCTGTGAAGGTATTTATTATTTCTTTCACTAAGGACTGGAATAAATAGTGAGGAACTGTGGAGTGAACGAAGTTCTAGGCTGACTGGTGTTTCACTGCTTGGACTTTGACCCAAAAATTTGATCAAAACATTGGGCAAACAGAACACGTTATCAAATAGCTATAGATAAACCAGTATCACTTTTCGAAAAATCAAATTATCGTAAAAAACAAAAAGAAACCAAAAACAAATGAAACGTCTCTAATTAATTCGAAATAACCTCAAAATGCCAAATAGTTATCGCAAACCACGGAACACCAGTGACCAGCACAGAATCTATAAGGTTAGGCGACCAGTGAGTCCACTGACTATCATTATATGATTGTGTTTAGTACTTCCGGCACAAATTATATAAAAAAACTTGTCCATGCGAGGTGATGCCTGAATACAATTTTTGAATCAAATTCATGAAAGAATAAAATGCCTTTGAAAGTGGGCGAATTTGTGCTACCCGGTGAACTAATAGAAGATATCGAATCTATCAAAGGACTTACTATAGTTGGTCCCGGTTTACGCCAAAATGAAGAAAAACAGAACATTCTATGTGTAACTCAACCGGGTACATTACGTTTTAGAGCACCGAATGTATATTGGATCGAAGGTAGGAGAAAGCGGTACATTCCTAAGAAAGGAGACCTAGTGGTAGGAATTGTCGTGAAAAAATCTGGTGACTCTCTTAAAGTAGACATTGGTGCTGCTGAATTTGCTTCGTTGTCCATGTTAGCCTTTGAAGGCGCAACCAAGAAACAGAAACCCGATGTACAAGTAGGAGATTGTGTGTATGCTAGGTTGTTAAATGCACATCGTGAGATGGAACCTGAGCTTGTGTGTATTGACTCTTACTTCAAAGCAGGAAAGTTGGGAATATTACCAAATCAAGGATTTTTGTTGAAAATCAGTCTCAATTTAACACAGAGTCTATTAGATATTGAAAATCCTTTATTAAGGAGTATAGGGAAGAAAATTCCATATGAAATGGCTTTAGGTGTTAATGGAAAAGTGTGGATAAATTGTAAAAAATCTACAGAAGTTATATATTTAATCAAAATTTTTGATGTTGCAGAAAGACAGCTGAATAAAAATGTTCCAATATGCCATGATGATAAATAAATTACAATTTTACAATCTGCTTGTTTTGTTTTATATATATATATATGGTCATCTTTAATAAAACATCCCTCTTGCATTATTTATAAGCAAGCATAAAATAAATATAATCAAGGGGTGATAATTTTAGGCCCTTATAAATAAAGTGAAGTTGAGTGATACAAATGATATATTGGAAAATTAGAATAGCTCTATGCTATACACGAATATGTTTATTTGAATTTGACTAAACAGCTATTACATGTATCAAACATTCTCTAGTGAAAATGAAACATGTAAGTACAGATTTCAGTCAACTTTAATGTATAGACAGACCTTATAGTTAATGGGGTTAAAACTCCATAGGGTTTAGGACTGGGCATGCATCTGAAGGGAGGTTCCCAAAATTATTTTTCAAAATTTTCATTGTTGCATAACATGCACATCTTTCAGACTGATGGTTTTTTTTTAATCTTAAGTTAAGAGGGGACCCACTTTCTGCTTTCCCCTAGGTCGATTTCAATAAATATTGTGCAAAAAAAATCAACAATACTGATGAATAATACTTCTCATTATTTTGTTTCTACTACACATCTAATACACTGTTAAATAATGATACAACTAGAATATTAACTTTTCCAAATATCATCATTAATTTTCAATCTTCCTATATACATTATTAATATTGACCTACATTATAATAATGTTGAGACTTGTAAGGGCAATCATCTAATACTGCATCCTCTCGTACTATTGTTTAAATGGAATATTTATCATATGAAATCTCAACACCTCTGCTAGTGGTAAGAAACACATCCAAAACATGAACAAGAGATTGGGTACAGAATGCTTTAGATTACTATAACAGCAAGTCTTAGGGCAGATCACATAATCTACGTATTCCATATTCAAGCTAAGAGGATTTTCTGATATTTTAGGAAGATCAAGCAATAGAATAATCATAAAACATATTATTTGTGTTTCTTCTTTGCATATCCCTTATCTCCATGATATCAGTCTTCAAACGTAATTTCAAAATTTGTCTCCAAATCGCTTCTCGGTGGACATCATTTGTTATTCCCAGTCTTAAAAGTGAGTTATCATTTATTCTCAGGAGTGTGCGACCTGTTATATCATGTTGAATGAAATTTTCTGCATACAACTGATAGCAGTCACTGCAGTGCCTTCTAAGCCATTTCTGGACATCTGTTACATTCCACGAGTATACAGATTTTGGTCTGTTGTTGGTTGTTTTAGTCTGTAAGAGCATCAAGTAATTATATAGCAATTTGAATCCAGTGATGATGACAAACCTTTGAGTTACTGTTAGTATTCAAAATTTCTTCAACCATAACGACGAATGATACCTTGTTTTCTTGATATAAAACTTTTATATAATTTGTAATAAGTCAATTGAAATATTTAGAA